>OW679198.1:135818413-135900673 GCA_940337035.1 Agriotes lineatus | reverse complement strand
ATTCTTTGGCTTAAAAAACATATTATTATAAAACGCGTTCAACGTGCCCCTGATTTGTTTCGCAGCACTTGCGCGCACGTACAATAATTGCATCTTAAACACGCTGCAACATTCTGGGGTTAATGATGATGGCTGCTTCATGAATTCGATCAGTAAGGTCTTGTCCAGTTTGAAGAGGAGTAACATAAATCCAATTCTTTAACTGCCCCCGCAGGAAAAACTCCAAAGGTGTTAAATCCGAACTTCTCGCTGGCCAAGCTCTTACACCTTCACGATCAATCCATTTGTCAGGGTAATGGTGGTTAAATGATTGCCGAACCACACCTGGATAATGTGATGGTGCACCATCGAGCTGCACCCACACATGGCACCGGAGTGCAAGAGGTATATCTTCAAGCAGGGCAGGATAAATAATTTTCTGCATTTGGCCTTTCAAGAAGTGTGGAAGGACCAAGTATTCGTGTCCATATATTTACTGAAAAACGTACCTGGTAGTTTCTTTCGTAAACTGCATGAGGATCGTCATGGGCCCAAACGTGTTCAAAAGTTAAGATGCCGTTTCTTGTAAATGTAGCTTCGTCCGTGTATAATGCATTGCTTACAAACAAAGAATTTCCTCTGTGGGCTTCTACCAACCACTCGTAAATCGATGTAGATGGTCTTTCTGCAATAAATTCTGAACTCTTGTTTTGTGATAAGGATACAGTCCATCCTTTAAAATCCTGTGTACACGAGTTTTAGAAACAGCCAAACTTCTAGAAATACGTAGTATACTCGTTTTTGGATTTTCAGCTACTATTTGTAAAACGTTTCCTCTGCGTTGGGTTCCCTTCTTCTTGGTCGACCTCCGTTCACATCATGAGTTGGAATAATGATTCTACTTTCTCTTGGTCTTCGATCTGCAGCTCTTACCACAGTATGAGAGGAATGCCTTCTATTCGTGAAAACGTACGGCGTACGCCCTTGCAGCTTCAATAAAACTTCCTTAACTGTTTCCTGAAATCGATTTCATGTTTGCATATTCATATGCCCCGTATTCCATGGTACAACGACAAATTATGGTTGAAGTAAATCAAACGCAAGTAAAATTACAGTCTGGAATAAATCTGATGTCACAACTGACAGTCAAAATTTTACATTAGGAATTTTGATTGTTTGTGTCCATTTTTATTCTTAAAACTAAATACGAATACTTAATTAGTATATTACACAACAATCTGAGAAAGTGGTATATATCCTGCTAATATATTTGAGAAACGAGGCGAAGTGTAGCGAAGCCGAGTGACTTAAAATAGCGAGTTATGTACGCTATTTTTCCCACGACCACAAAAAAACACATTTTTCTAGTTAACTGACAGCAGATTGTCAGTAGTTTTTAAATTAAAATGACATATTTTTAGTAATTTTTAGGTTAACATGATGTAATTTTAGTAGTTTCTAGGTAAAAATGACATATTTAGCCCACTGTATTGTATAAATTGTGCATTTTTTCATAACAAACACGTTCGTTATGATAACGACCGGCTGAATGATATTGTCATTTTTCGTGGCTACGTGACAGTATGGAAACTGCCACTTTCACATATAGGCGTGGGAAAAACAAATTAGACGATATTTTTTATCTAAATGTATTTCCTATTGATAAAATATTCGTTTTATTTAAGTTTTCTTTATAGTTCCTTATAATTTGCTGTTGGAAGTAACATTAATCACACCGTACCAGAAAGCTAAGCTACACAGGACTTTATTGCAGTTTTGTGTTCATCTTTCATGATAGAAAGAGGTTACCTGAAGCTTTAGTGAGATTTGCCTATATACTACGATGAAATTAATGTGTAACTATTAGGTTTATTGCTATTAACATGCACCTTTTGAGACTCTTGCTTAAATGATCAAAACGAACACCAATTAACACAGGGTTCCCTTTGTACTACTGCAAGGTATTTTAATCTGAATTTAAATTTATCTCAGGGTTTGAAAGTATCTAGCTTTAACCTGGCTTCACTCAAATGCACAGTTCTTAATTTCACTCAAAAACCAAAAATTCACAGCAAATAACTCACAAGTAAAATTTAAAACCATAAACGGAATCTTGCTTATTATGCTTATTCTGCGTTGGACACCAGGTTTGTATAATCGTAGCTCTACAAGTTGTCTCGTTGCTACCATTCCCTTTGTTTACTTTTTGGAAATAGCAAAAAAAATAATTATCACCTCACAGATTGCCCCAGCTTGTTGCAATTATTAAATTTTTGCCTTGCTGATAACAGCGTCAAACCAATTAATTATTTTCACGACTCAGCTTTTAAGCCAACTTTTTTATAAAAACAGTCAGCTCTACGAACGCTTATATAAATGCATTTTTTGAAAAACAAATGCTATCGCATTAATTTTATTGACTGCTTAGTTACTCTACCACTAACATTAATTCTAAATTATACAGAAAAAACGCATTTCTTAAATTAACTAAACAAACTTAATTAAATGAAATTAAAATTACCACCACTAGAGCGGTTGCTTTACAAGGATCATTTTAACACGTCGCATGACCTAATTCCTTTGATTTACGCTTTAATTGTAAAATTAATCAATTCTTAGCTCTTATTTGAGTATTTAAGTAACAATATTGCAACATTCTCATTTTTTTGATATTAGGATACATTTTAAGTAATTCTAAATGAAATTCTACAAATTACAAACCCCTTTTAGATTCACAGATGACAACATTTCAAATTTTACTATTTTCAGCAACATTTTGCCACTTTATGGACCAAAATAAAGAAGCTGCGTGGCGCAGATGGGTAAGCGCCAGGCTTGCATTAAGCAAGTCCTCGGTTCGAATCCGCTGGGGTCGGAATTTTTCCGTATCCTTGGCGATTAGAAACGGGCTCAGTGAGACCATTCACAGCTTTTATTTTTTCTGTCTAAATCGTAAGAGATATTAAAATGACAAAGACTTGCTGGAAAATTGTGAAAAGTGATCGGCTTTGTCATTAAATTGTTACTGTCTGATCTGCATCGCAACACCCGTGTTTCATCCACCAAAGTTCCACCGATAATAACCAATGTCTCAAAAGATTACTTACAGCAGTTTTGGAGTGTTATTCCGAATATTCTTCAAATCTCTAGAAGTATTCTATTGTTATAAGCACAATTAGAACATGACTTGAAAACTGACACACGCTGTATTTAGGAAACTACGGATCTGAAGCAAAAACCTCACAAGAATTTTCAACTTCTTTTTATGTTACAATTTACCTCTAGAAGCAACATCCTGCATATGTAACACCCCTTTCACATGTTACCGAAAGTCTGCGCACCACATGGAAGACTTTTCGATTTGTTTTTTCTAAAATGTTCGGCATTAGTTTCTGTATGAACAATAACCAAAGAGATATGTGCCATGTCGCTGGCATTAAGCTCGAAATACGGCATTTAAAAAATTAAAATGCGCAACAATCTCTTAGTTATAAAAATAAGTAAAATATCATTATTAAATATTATTTCAGTCTATTTTGCAAGTGTTTTGTTTTGTGTACTATCTAGATGCGACAGCAAGCTTTTGAAAAAAATCACATAAGTATGGTGTTTACTCTTGTGTTTCAAAAACGGCTGTAACTATTTTTTTCAAACTTCATATTTTTATTACATTTTTAATGTGTATTGATGTGAGATAAGTGATTTTTCAGTTGAATACCTCTAAAATTCAACTTAAAAATCACTCATTTCAATCAATACACATTAAAAATGTAATAACAATGTAAAGTTTGAAAAAAATAGTTAGAGCCGTTTTTGAAACACAATAGTAAACATCATACTTCCGGTTATGAGATTTTCGTCAAAAGCTTGCTGTCGCATTTAGATAGTACACAAAACTTATATATGAAGTTTCGACGGACGGATGGACACACAGACCAATGAACAAAAACATGTTTTTTGGGTTCAGGGAACTCTAAAACGTGAAGATTTGTTGAAAACTCAATTTTGAAATTTTGGGGTTAATCCAATACTTCTTTTATTGTAAAAGGAAGTAAAACCCGTCTGCAAAACTTAACAGTGTGTTATTTACTGAATAGTTAGTTGTACGTAAAAAACCTGTATAATATTTTTTGTAGAGAATTTCCTAGCCTTCCTTTTCTGTAATGACTAAGAAAGTCATACGACCCATAGAAAGTGAGATATTTGGGAAATACTTATTTCTGTGACCTTTGACCTTGAATAACTCAAAACGCAAGGACGATATCGATGGGGACTTTTGAGACATTATTTGTAATGTCAACATAAAGGTGTATGCAAAATTTCAGCTCACTTGGATTTTTTCGGAAGGCGGATCCTAATGTAACTGGACGGGCAAATATTAAGATAACTTCAACCTGTTAGTATAAACAAAATTATAAACTTACAGCGCCAAGCTACAAAATTTGGAAAAATAAATGTTCGGGACATTGCAACTTGCTCTAAGACGCATCATTTTTTTAAATAGGTATACATCAATTTGAGGTGGCTGCTGAATGCTTTAATGCCAAACTTGTTAATTTCTCGATAGTTATAGCTTGTGATTGGCTACCAGGTTTAATAAGAAAGCTAACTCTTAATTATTTATAACGGATATTAAAATGTTTATTATAATATTGTATTGTGTTGAAAATATAGTTTCTATCTTAATATGACATATTGGATAGAAATGTCTAGCCGGATCTTAAAAATAATTCGGTACCAAGTTTCAAACTCGTGACCTTAAGCTTTGCAACCCAGCTCTGTACCATTACATCATCGTGTTAGTGCAGTTACGCGGCCGCTTACGGCTAATACTGGTATCCTGAATACAAATCGAAAAACACATACAAATAAAAACAACCATCTCGCCCACATACTTTTCAGTTGTTTGCATTTAACTTCCACACAAACTGGTGCAGAAATCATCCTGATACGTTAGGTCGTTCTCGAGATACATCGTTTACATCCATAGGGTGGAACACCTTCTCTAAACTGCATTTTTTGAAGTTGGTTTAACACCAAAGCGATTTGCTGTCTTCACAAAAGTTATGCAGTTTCATATGATTTGGGTTTGGTCGCCATTGATTGATTGGTTGCGGCAAAAATAGCAAATTAGTAAAACTGGTACGACCCGAAAGTAATACTTTCACAGGTCGTGCCAAAGGAATTAATAATAATACAAAAAACAATTATCCAAAACGGAAGCTATTAGCGTCACGAAGACTTTTGTGGAAGTAAAAGTACAAGGACTGCTCGATCATACAGTTTCACGTATCTTGAAAGCCCACAAAGGGTCAAGGAGTAGAAAAATTAGAAAACTATGTTGAATTACTAACTGGAGATTCAATTAATCCAATCAATCAGATATAAGCAAAGCTTTATTACGAATCCTAAGACAACTGATGCAAATAAATTTATTTTATCATTGGGGCCCTTGCAACTTACTATAAAAAATTCAGAAGAAACGAGCAAGTTATTATATTTTACCAGTTTCAGGATATTAAGCCTTAGTTTACATATGCAAAAGTAGGCTGGTAACTAAGTCATAACTGTGTTTGTACGGTAATATTACTTTATCGCATTTCATGTGGTAATGTACTACATTTCTACTAGTACTGGCAACATTTTTAAAAAGTAGAAACCGGATAACCGGTGTACGGTAAAATCTGTTTTTAAATAAACCGGTTAACCGGTTCAGTTTAAAAACCGGTTTACAAGCCGGTTGGTAAACCGCTTTTAAACCGTTTTAAATCCTGTTTTTAATTAGTTTTAAAACTGGATTGAACTAGGATTGTAAACTAGTTTAAGACAGATTAGATTAGAAAATATGAATTTCTAAATGAATATTTTTGCGTGCACTTGTACTAACCTAAAAAGAATGGAAATTATCTTGCATCTTTAAGAAACTAACTGGTATAGGAAACTTTAACTTCTTTCCAAAATTACTGTGCAAAAAGTTCGTAATGGTTTTTAAACTGGTGCGTCAAAGGGTTTCTAAACAGGTTCATAAACCGGTTTTTAAAGCGGTTCGTAAAGCGATTTTTAAACCGGTTCTTAAACCCGTTTCGAAACCGGTTTTCGAACCGATTCGTAAACCGGTTTTCGGTTAACCGTTTAACAGTCAAGCCGGTTTTTTACCATCACTAATTGCTATATGCAAAATAGTTTAGTAATGTGGTACTTTCCACTATAGCAACCATTACAGCAGCGCAACGACGATTCGTTTTACCACAGAATAATAATAACCAGAAGGATATCTCGTATTACCTCACCGCCGGCCCCTCATAGCCTTGAGACGTTTCTACCCTGAAATTCTAACCTGAAACGGCCAGTGCAGTCAGTGTAGGTAGCGGCTTTGGGGAGAGCCCATGGAATACAAAGGTTCGAGGTCACCCGTTGTCGGCGTCGACATCAATGCGGTTGTGTAGAAGATATCCTTCTGGTTATTATTATTCTGTGGTTTTACGTTTGGCAATACTGAAATGTATTGTTGGTGACACTGTAAGTCTATGTCAAATTCATAGACATAGACTTACGAGAAATGATCAATGTATTCGCAGCCTAACATACGAAGAAACAAACAAGACGTTTGAATCAAAATTTATTTTTCAACATAATCACCCTGAACAGCAATATAATATTCCATACGATGCTCAAGCGCAGCAATTCCCTGCAAGCAGGAATTTTATTCAGTGGACCACCACATTGAGGTGCATCTTTTCCATGTTAAAACTCGGTCGACCACTTTTTGATCGTACTGTAAGAAGGGACAGACTCAAGCTATGTAAACACTGGTAGATTTCAAGAGGTGACATTCTTTTTGCACAACTATTTAATTGCTGCACGAATTTCGCCATTTTACAGAACCTAACACGTACTGCTTTATTAAACAATTAATAACACAGTAACCAATAGACGGCAACCATTAAACTTTGACGGGTATAACTTAAAAAAGCTGTTTTGTCATGCCGAAAATGGTTTTTTCTTTAATGTCGAAGCCTTCTATGTTAGGCCACGAATACATCAATCACTCCTCGTACAGTGCCACCAACAATATGTTTCAGTACTGCCAAAGGCATAATATCAACTGAAGCTGCTTATTGTGCTTTAGTACATAAAAACGAATAATACTCAGCTTGGTTATGTTTTGACATTTAAAGTCACTTTTATATAAAAATTTAATATTTCACATTTCTACATGAAATGTGATAAAATAGTTTATCTACTCCAGTGGGATAAGTAACTCATCTCGTCACTCATGTGACACTATTTCCGTTAGGTAATGAAGCTCATTGCACCACTCAGTTCTGTAATAGCTTCATTACCTAACTGGGTGGTGTAATGGCTTCATTGTCTAACTGAAATAGTGTCAATGAATGACATAATGACATTTGCCTACTAAAATATTTTTGAAAATGACCGATCTGACATTTCTCTTAATGCACTTTTCTCAATTTTAGGCAGTCGTAGATAAAAAAATTTTTATTATACCTGCATCAGAATCGCCGTTTAAAGCACGCCTGAGCGTGCGAAAGCAGGCGATTAAAGCTCGCCGAGCTTTAAAGGTTGTCAAGGAAACGACTGAATGCAACAACGGACATGGACGCGACAAAAACATAAATAATTCTCGTAACTATAGTAGCAATATTATTATGCCCTCTCGATTTATCACGATAAAAATTATTTCTAAGTTTTTAGTGAATAATTTATTTCCAGTATTGGAGGTATAATAAAAAATAGCGTAAAGTATTCGTGGATAACTGGTCTTTAAAACACTTGCTCTATTTCGAGCCATATATCTAATACTTACTATATTGCTAGCGGCTATGAGTGGGAAACTTGCCAAGGAAGTGAGACAGACAACCAACTCTTCAATGTATAATGGTGAGCTGTGTGCAAGCGCGGCGGCGTCGTCCGGCCAATGGGGAAGTGGTCAAGTTTAAAATTAGCTTCTAAAGGCGGAGTTCGAATTCTCACGCATGCGCACGAGACGCGTTATACTCTAAGTGAGACTATGTCGGCGCCGTAATGTTTTCTGACGTTTCCAGGCCCTACTAGCAATATATGTGTATTATATACCGGGTGCTGACTTGCGCGACGCACCATAGGAATTTGCATAGTAAATTCTTTATGTTCAATTATTTGCTCCCCTAATTATTTTAGAGCTTAAGTGTAAATACATTTTTTGTAGAGACAAAAATACTGAACCCATTCATACTGTTGCTAACAATTTTTTATTTTCCGGAACTGAAGGAATGCAAAAAACAAACTAGCATTTTCACGAGAATCAGTGATGCCATGGAATTATTGAAACAAGCCAATGCCAACGCAAATGCGTGCGGAGCGACAATATGTGTTGTTTGTTTGTTTGTCATTAATGTTTCATTATTAATTATGTTCTGCTTAATGTTTCTAAGGTACCTAGACCTTGTCCATCATAACAAAAATGGTTTTACGAGTATGGTGGACGTTCGTTAACTAAGCTCCTTGTTTATTGTAAAATATCCGTATCGGCATATTCCAAACAGTACAACCATTAAAAGACTGATTTATTTTAAGTTTAAACTACAGGCACGTTATTAAATAATTGTAGGTGTAATAATGAGGTTCAGCACTTACACCAAAACGAGAAAAACGACAATAAATTCAATCTTTTGACGGCAGTGACTGGATGATCGCCCCGCACGCACTTGCGTTGGCATTGGCTTGTTTCAATAATTCCATGGCATCACTGATTCTTGTAAAAATGCTAGTTTGATTTATTGCATTCCTTCGGTTCTGGAAAATTAAAAATTGTTAGCAACAGTATGAATGGATGCAGTATTTTTTTCTCTACAAAAAATGTATTTACACTTTAGCTCTAAAATAATTAGGGGAGCAAATAATTGAACATAAAGAATTTACTATGCAAATTCCTATGGTGCGTCGCGCAAGTCAGCACCCGGTATATGATTTCGAGCACTCCGGCTTCGCCGTCGCGCTCGAAAACTCGCGCGTGTTTTAAAGACCTTGTTATCCACTCATACTTTAATATACTAGTACAATACATGTCTGATAATGCATCATTATATATTAATGTGTGCTTACATAACTCGTGCTATGTACTCGTTGGTAACTTACACACGCGTATATTAATGATGCTCTTATCCCACTTGTATAATAAATAACTAATAGAAAACGCGTTAGAAAAGTAGGTTTTACTGAACTCGTATAGCTACTCGCTGACGCTCGTACTCAAACCAGCTATACTTGTTGAATAAAACTTCATTTTTCTAAACTTGTTGCGCAATATACTATTTTCGCATTTTGTACTATATTACAAGGGTAAGACTGAAAATTTCGGGAATCGGATACTTCTAAATGTACTGGATAAAGGAAACATGCATATTTGTAAAATTTGGTATTTTTTTAGCTAGTAACCCGTGACAAAACAAAAACGTCACGCACTGTCGTGACAGTGTTACCACTTGCGTTTTTGTGTGAAAATGAACTATACGCGGTTGTACGAATAGACTTTAGTTAGCCATAAGGAATGTGTATAGTAAATATTTTTAAGGTGGAATTCCGTAGACAAAATGGTCATATTAAAGTTACAACAGGCGGCTGAAATCCGGTATTTAGAACGTGCCTTTCTCTGCAAAGATCGACGTATTTGAATCTCACAGAATGATTAAATAGTAAATTTATGCAAGGATTGCCTCGTAAGCCGAAAACTTGGGCGAAGCTAGATTATTAGTACATGATTAGTTTCAGATAAAATTGTGATTCAAATTTATAAAAACTGATGATAATACATTTGCATATGTAAGATTTATGATTACATTAGAAATTGCAGTACAGACTGATATAAGGGGGTTCCGTTTTGAATTTCATACAAGACAATTGTTTTGTATGCTCACCGCTTTAGTATCAAGTGTCGAACAAGTGTGCGAATGTTGTTAAACAGGGGCAGATATTCACCTCGTCCCAGGTTATTTTAGAATAGAATAGAATAGAATAGATTTTTATTTGTGAGAATCTCAGTTTGTACATAAATAAATAAAATATAATAATCTTTCTTGAAGTGAGATACCAAAAAGTACTGAGTACTTGTCCCTGGTATTCACATAAGTAAAATAAAATAAACCTTAATAACTAAACAACTGAATTTATAATTAACCTTATGTAGAAATAATTTTAAATGTAAAAAGAAAAGCAAAGAAAGACCCAATCCTACATCTAGAAAAAACTCTGCATCACAGTCGTTAGTTTGAATAGAGAATCAGCAATCTGCTTCTTTACTTTATTTGTCACTTTACTTGTGCACTTTAGTTTGTTAGGTAACAAGTTGTACGTTTTTAACCCTATGTAAACAAAACACTGCTGGCCCTTTTTAGTTTTCATGAGAGGCGGTTTGATGTTATTGTTAACAATACTTCTAGTTCGCATTAACCTTGATTCTACATTATTTATTTACATTCTTCTATCATGAACACAAATAGTTACCCAAATCAGCCAGTCCCATCGTTGACGCAAACAAAAAATTATAATGCTAATAATCAAATTTCCTTCTCTGTTGTAGCTAAATCCCTGCATTCGATTTTATCTAAAAAATATCAAGCGATTGCCAAAATTATAAACCCTAACCATATCCGCTTTGCTTAAAAAATTTCTAATAGCATATTTTGCGTATACGTATCTTATAAAGAAAGCATTGACCAAATTATTAACATCACACAGCGTAAAATAGATGTCATAACCGTTTCATTAAGATTCCGCCGATTAACAACACCGGCAACCAGAATTCTGCTATCAAATGTTTCTCCATCCATTCTACATGAGGTCATAGAAAATGCTCTAATAGCAAAAGGCCTAAAACTGGTTTCCCCGATGATCTCTCTGCGTGCTGGCCGCGCTGAAGAAGGATTGTCGCACATCCTTAGTTTTCGTCGTCAAATATCTTGTAAATCACCCTTTATACAGTGCTTTTTATTATTGTTAATTATTAATTTTTGTATTATAATAAATGAATAAAAGTGATCACCTACACAGAGCTTAATTTGAATAGTATTGCCTCCCTCTCTCTCTCTCTCTCTGGTTAATTAAAAATATAATTATTTAATTATGCTTTACTGTAATAAATTTATGTTGCTCTTTCTATATTTTATCTATTTGCAACTTATTAAAACTTCTCGTATCTGCAGGGTTGGATTGGTACACTGTTGATGAATTTAAACCATTGTATGGCAAATGTTGAACTCTGACGAATGACAGATTACTACAAAATATTTAGCTCCAAACAAAGCTGTTCGACACAGAAAATTCGGCGTAATGTGACAACAAATTAACCAACAATCAATCAGTTCACCCCAGGTAAATTCTAATAATGCTTTTAGTTTGGCTAACCTGGAATTTCTTTTTCAAGTGCAGAAGGACGCCAATTCGCATTTGTTTTTTCTTCAAGCAACGCATATCTCGTTTCCGGCATCCGCAAAAGGACGCCAAGCTCGTCTTTGCTTCCTGGAAAGGTCCCTACTGCTCCTACCTGCTTATAGACCACGAATATGGCCTTCTCTATGTGCTGCACTTTGCTTTCCGCTTCCCGCAGCTCCTAATCTTGTAGAATCTCGGCTCTAAAAATGAACTCGCACAGGCTCAGGTTGGAAAGAACGCCAAGCTCGTATCTGCTTCCTGAAAAGGTTCCTGCTGCTGCTACCTGCTTCTGGATCACGAATAAAGCCTCCTTTAGGTGCTTCACTTTGCTTTCTGCTTCCCGCAGCTCCAAAACTTGAAGTATCTCAGCTGCAAAGACGATGTCCCACAGGCTACGCTCCAGGTCCAATTTACTCTAGAGCTGCACTCCGAAAAACTGCCAATTTAACCACAGCTGGCCTCAGCACACAGACAAATAAATAAAACGCACAACTGGGCACAAACTATTTACGTTTATCAACAACGCTTCAGCTTGGCTCCCCTAACAAACAATAACAAACGATTCTTTGGGTCACCATAGCAACATGATTTACGATTGTTTATCTGTAACTTCTTTGATCTTAATTTTTAATTGCTTTTATAAATGTCATTCAGGAAACTATAACCTCACAATTGGTCGCACTTTTCACTTTTCGTTAATACACTGATTAACACGCCACACACCTTCTTGCAATTTTCAGTAATTCTCAGATTGCTTCTTATATGCTCTTTGCATTAATCTATGCCTTCTTCCACTGCTTTATAACCTCTTTAGCTGCGTCATCGATTGTTGGCACTTGGATATGAATGCAAACGCTGCATTAAAACTTTGTAAAGCCTCTAAACACCGTTGCACTAAAGCGACATCATTATCATGTCCTGACATTACACAATTAATCTGTCAATCATCATAAACTTAGCTACATTTTCCATATTGCGCACAAACGCAACCTTGACGATATCGTTTTACGCAAGCACTAACCTCTGTTAATTAATTACAGTTATTGCTAGTAGTACTGTAGTGGAACGCAAGCGAATACTGACGTGTAATTTTCAGCTTTGATAAATTAAATCTAAAGCAGATCGTATCGGATGTGTTAATTACATAGAATAGTAAGACAAAGTGCGTGTTAGTGTATTGTATGCAAAAATGTTTGGAAATCGGACATCTAAGTATGATAGCGATAGCTCCACGACAGAAGAAATCAAGCGAAAAAGGAAGGACGGATCAGTTGACAAGGACGAAGTCGACGAAATCTTTAAGAAAAACAGGAAAACAGCCAGATCCCCTACCAAAGAAAATAAAAAAGACACGAACATGGAAGAACTAAAGGGAATGATGATGGACCTGTTGAAAACGGTAAGCGAAATAAGAGATGAACAAAAGGAGTACAGGAAGGAAATTTCGGAATTAAAGGAGGAAAATAGAAAATTATCCGAAAGAGTACATACGTTAGAGAAACGACTAGAATCAGCTAAAGAGAGAGAGAGAGAAGAAATGACATCAAAATAACAGGAGTCGTGTGTGCACAAGGAAAGGAAAAAGAGGAAGTAGATAAACTTTTAAGTAGTAAGCTAAACATTACAGCAAAATCAACTCACGCAAAGCAAATAAACACGAGAAATAATAAAGTGTTCATAATAGCAAAATTCGAAGAGCGGGAACAGAATATGGAAATTATGAAGAACAAGCATAAGTTAAGAGGATCAAATATATTCGTGGACGACGACTTAATAGCAGAGGAGGCCAACATACAAGCAAAAATTAGAAGCATAGCGAAGCAAGAAAAGTAAAAAAGAATAGAAACTAAAGTGGGCTACCGAAAAATGATTAAAAATGGAGAAGAGTGGATTTGGGATTCTATTACTGATATGCTGATAAGAAAAGAAGACCGTAAAATTTCAAAAAACTAGAAATAAGGGCAAATATACGGAGACAACAATGCGGACTAGGAAAATAAATATGACAAAGAAAATAAATAACATAGAAAAAATTAAAACGTACACAAAAATTGGGCAGTGGAATGTATAAGAACCTTATCTCAGCCGGGCAAGTTGACGCAAGTTATACAAGAAATGGAAATATATCATATCGACATCTTAGGATTGAGCAAAACGAGATGGACAGGAAGTGGCGAATTAATAACAACAGATAGACATAGTTTCTTATATTCAGGATTAAAAGAGGATAATATATATCAGTACGGAGTGGGAATAATTCTAAATGCAAAATTTAAAAACGTATTAATAGAATGGCAACCGGTACCCGAAAGAATAATAACGGCCAGGCTAAATACACAGAATCAAAAGATAACAGTATTGCAGTGTTATTCACCAACAGATGTGTCTGAAATGGAAGAGAACGAAAATTTTTACAGTCTATTAAGTAAAACAAGAAGCGCAGAGACGCAAAGGGATCAAAATCCAGGTATCGGCAAGCACAAGTAAATCACCAATAGAAGAAAACAGTGCCCGAACCGAAGGCGAAGGAATTTGTCAACATATTAGTTTGACGAAGGACGTTCCAAAAAAAAACAACAAATCTGAAGTAAAAGATTTTCCAAGCAAAATTATGAGCCCGAAATATTTTCCCAAATATCGATTGGCAACTACTGGCCCACAATGACAGTTTAAATGGCGTCTTTGAAATACCATCTCGATTAAAACAACATATTTGGTGGTTGGTTGCCATGGATACAAGTGATAAAAATAAACTGAAAAACTCGCAAGGGAAAAATTTAATTTTTTACCTCCTTTTCCAATAAAGGAAGTATTGGATTCACCCTAATAATTCAAAATTGAGTTTTCAACAGATCTTCACGTTTTAGAGCCCCCTGAACCCAACAAACATGTCTTTGTTCATTGATCTATCTGTGTGTGTGTCAACAGAATATCTCAAAAACGAAGAGGTACTGCGTTGAAACTTCATAATATAAGTTTTCTGTACTATCTAGATGCGACAGCAAGCTTTTGAAGAAAATGGCATAACCGGAACTACGGTGTTTACTCTTGTGATTTTTCAGTTTTTCGATTTTTTCAAAAAGGGCTCTAGGGATTTTTTATAACATTACATTTTTATTACAATTTTAATGTGTATTAATGTAAGATAGGTGATTTTCCAGTTGAATGCCTCTAAAATGGTATTTTTAATGGATTTTTTTCTTTTTTTTATTAACTCTTATTTTAAATATAGAACACCCGGTATATTATTACATTTTTGAATTCGGCTTAAAATTTTAGAGAAAATTGGTCTCTTCAATTAACGCTCTATTTTGTACGGTTTCTGTAGAATTTGTATTTCTTTAAAATTTTTGTAAAATGCTTAAAAATTAAAAATCAAATTTTTGGCTAAATATAAGAGCACTGCAATAGTAATTTATGTTACGAGACCGGAAAGTAGTGTTTTGCAGGTCGAACCAAGCAGATTCCAGGGCGAGCCGTAGGCGAGTCCTGGAAGCTTGGGGAGACCTTCAAAACACTTTCCGGTCATGTATCGAACAATATTTTTTACGACATCCGATTCCATACTTTCAAATTTGCGAATTCACTTTCAAAAACTCAAAATAATTATGACGGTATCTATTATTTGACTTATCAAAACAATAACAACACACTTGATTCCATAGTAACGGAAGCATCAGGGACCGGTAAAAGCTTTTGCCGGTCCCTGATGTCCGTTTTCCGATCTTGACCGGCAAAACGGTACTTTCTGATCAAAAAATTCTCCAGAAACCACATATTTTCTGGTCTGTAAAAAAAAGGAAGATGTGTGCGTGTATCACACCAGATTTTTATAACTATGAAAATGCATGGTTGGCTGAATAATAAGAGATATGGGAAATAGTCGAATACACACTCTCGTATATTCGGAAAATATGCGATCACCTTGACGAGGAAACAATAAAAATAAATTTAGTAATTTTACTTTAATAAACATTTATTAAACTCAAGAAATAGTCGATTTGTATACCACACAACCATTGAAAATAAGACTTGACGTATTTCTAGACAACAAGTCTCGTCAATCCGCAAATTTTCGATTGTGACATAACTACTGAATATATAAAACAAATTCAGTTTTTATTAGAAACTAGCATTTTGTAATACAAGTGAGGAAAGGGCTTCATTGCAATGACTCTTTTCACACGTATACTATTTTTTTCAACGACTCACTAGGAATTAAAAATTAATAGTAAATTCTACCGACACATTAAAATAGTCATTTATGTATTTAGAACGAAACTGTCTTTTTATGAACGATGCCTGCAATTTCTGGGCGAGGCAATAGCGAAAAGAGTTTGGGGACGAAAAATTAATGGTGTCCAAAAAATTGACATTTTTCGTGCGTAAATGCGTCCGTGAAATCACATTTTATAGATAGATCGACGGAAATAGGTATTTATGTATCTAAAATCTAGGCCGAAAACAAGAGTCTGCCTGCAATTGCTGTCCGGGGTAAGCAAGCAAGCAAGGCCATAAAAAGCAGTTTTCGTCCGAGGTGCATATTAAATTTTTCCATTGACTGTCATAATTTGTTGCGGATAAAAACGATTGCGGACGAAAAATTAATGGTGTCCAAAATAGTATATTGTTTTATTAGGATTAAAAGTGGCACTTTGTTTGACGAGCAATTATGTTTGCATTTGCAAGGCGAAGCGCAGCCTAGCCGAGCAAACGCAAAAATTGCAAGTCAAACAGTCACTTTTAATCCGAATAATTCATACTATTTTTCCGCAAACTATAAAAGTACAGAATATTCAAAATTTGAGATGATTGATTACTTTTGACGTTTTTCATTTAATAGTATATTATGATACGAATTTTATAAGAAGCATTTTGTAGCACGCAAGGAGTAAGTGCTACAAAATGCCTTATAAACGAGGTATCATACAGTATTTTATCTACTTTGCCACTTTTTTAAGCAAAAAAATTAAAATTTTTAGAATTTTTATTATAGCATCGCTTTGTGTCTATTACGATACGCAAACGCGTATCGTAATAGCCTCAGTACGAACGAAAAGTAGATAATAGTATATTATGATACGAGTTTTATAAGAAGCATTTTGTAGCACGCACGGATTTAGGGTACGACGAGCGAAGCGAGGAGTGCCCTAAAGGAGTAAGTGCTACAAAATGCCTTATAAACGAGGTATCATACAGTATTTTATCTACTTTGCCACTTTTTTAAGCATCAAAATGAAAATTTTTAGTATTTTTATTATAGCATCGCTTTGTGTCTATTACGATACGCAAACGCGTATCGTAATAGCCTCAGTACGAACGCAAAGTAGATAATAGTTATTTATGTACCTAGAGCGAAAAATGATGCATTAGGCGTGAGTTTGAAAGTTTCGGGCCGAGCGAAGCGAGGTCCGAAAAAACTCGAACGAACGCCTAATGCATTTTTCGCTCGTGTTGCATACAAAATTTTTCCTACGACTGTAAAATTTTCGAAAATAGGTTTAAACTGGTGTTTTTTGCCATTTCTAAAATTTCCAGCGACGTGCAAATTTTTACATCAGAATTGGATATTTTATCGCCCATTTCTTATTTTTCTTGACACTTAAACACCGACAATACACAAAATAAAGCACAAGTAACTTTAAATCGCGAAAAAAGGTTTAAATCAAATTCACAGTGACAGCTGTCAACTTTGACGTTTTCAAATAGCTGACCACTAGCCGACTTAGGTATATAATCATGAAAGCTTATATAAAATTTATGTATGTTGCTATGTATTACGATTCACGATTATATACTTACGTATGACGGCTGCCGCGATGAACTGATTCAAAACAATCAATTTTTGACGTACGTCAACAAGGCGGAAAGCTTGATTTTAGAAGCAGTCGTAGGAAAAAATCATTATGACAACTACATCCACAGCCGACCAAATGGAAGTTACTTTTAGTTCTTAGGAAGTAAAAGTACTTTTATCTACTTTGATGTCACAATATGGTTATTACAGACAGATCAATAAAAAAACCAATTAGGGCAGGCTGTGATATGTGTTATACGTTTGGCAGTACTGAAGTGTATTGTCAGTCTATGTCAAATTCGAGATTAGTAGGTTAGGTTTTTGTTTGTTGTTTGACACACTGACGTAAATCTCGAATTTGACATAGACTTACAATACACTTCAGTACTGCCAAACGTATAACACATATCACAGCCTGCCCTAATTGGTTTTTTTATTGATCTGTTGTTATAACACCGAAAACAGGGCTATAATGGAGGCCATTGTAACACTGTTTTTGCATTGTTATTCATATGAAAAACATTGAGTCAGCCTACTTGTTTCAAATAACTGAAAGATTGTCACATTTATGAAATGTCAAAATTAAAAGTTTTTGATGATTTTTTTATGCAAAGTAGATAATAGTTATTTAACCAACAAGTGTGTTAATGAAGGCGATTAATAATCGATACTGTTTAAAGCACGAACGAGCGATAGCGAGTGAGTATCTTTAATAGTTGAGATTATTAATAGCCCATTAACAAACGAGTTGATTACAACATTTTTTCGTTGACCGCAAAATCTTTTTTTGTGGCGAAAAATTTGATTAATACAACTAACCTCCATGCAAAATATCACCAAAACGTCAAAATCACAAAAACAGTTAATTAATGAAAAAGAGTGTATTAATCAAAAACAGTGTATTAATGACGTCTATTAATCCATCCTTTTTTAGAAAAAATAATTCATTAATATTGAAATTAACAAGCGGTCAACGAAAAAATAGTATATTATACTCGTTTAATAAGAGGCATTGTAGCACTCATTCCATTGGAGCACTCCTCGCTACGCTCGTCGTGTCCCAAATTCACTCGTGCTACAATTGGCCCTCTTGTTAAACTAGTCGAAACTAGTATAATAATACACTATTAATCCTAGGAAATAAAGGTTTTATGTAGCAACATACACTTTTTGTGTCAATAAGAGAAACGGTTACTTCAATTACAAATTTTGGTATTAAAAGTAATGACTTTTAAGACGGTTGCTGAAAAAAATGAAATTTTTCGTACGTAAATGTGTCAGTACAATCACATTCTATATAGATCGACGGAAAACATTTATAATTAAGAATTGCCTGTGATTCGCAATATAAGTGTGGCAGTAGTAAAGTGTATTGTTGGTGTCATTGTAAGTCTATGTCAAATTCGAAGTTAGCAGGTTAGGTTTTGCGTCAATTTTGACACAGACTGGGACAAAACCTAACCTGCTATTTTTACTTCCCTCACTAGTTAGGAAAATCGTTTACTTTCATTACTTGTGATGCAAACTGCTACTTTCTCCAATAAATTGAGTGACGGAATAGTTATTTGTGCAACTAGTGATGAAAGCGAGTTTTTTTTATTTTGGAAGGTAAAACTTACTTCAAGTTATAACGAATATGATTACTTTTCACTCTATAGTTTACTATATTTCAGAGCATTAAAGAAATACGAAATCAAATTACACTTCTAAGTTTAACAGTGTGGTTGCAGGTACCTAACACAGAAACAAATATATTGTCTTACCTTATTTTCTGATGGTCTACCCCTTTTATTTCTACCAATCTTTCAAATGCGATCATGCCATTTTCATATTTACAACCGTCTGCACTATATATACTTTCCATGTTTTCACAATAACCATAATTTTAATATAAATAAGGAAACAGAATAGTGGCCCCTTAGCAAAAAATGAATGAACAAACCAGAAGCGACAGTCCCGCTATTTTATTTATAAGAAATTTGCCATATTGAGTGGTTTATCCGTCAGTTTGATATAAGTACTTACTGCATTGAATACTTTTTATCATAGCATAACCATTCTATTCCAGTAAACTTTTAGTTTTTTGTTAAATCTGTTCATTTAGTAAACTACCATAAGTTGTGTTTGAATGTACGGCCATTGAATTTGACGTTTAAACCACTTACAATATAGCAGTCACCATAATTCTTCCCTATCAATACAATGGAAATTGATGTGACTGTCGCTCACAAAACAATAACTCTACCGCTTCTGGTTTGTTTATTTTGCAGCGCTTGCGCTTTGTTATGGTCGCATTCAGCAATTCGGCGTGACATTTGTACTACAATTCAGCAGGCCCTGATTTTACGTGAATACTTTATGATATTTTTTTATAGCTTATTTGTACAGAATGTTGAAAAAATAGCAGTTTGTATACCAAGGCACTAAAGTATAACTTTTTATCACGAATGTGGATTTGGTTGCCGATGCCCGTAGAGAAATTATAACATTTTAACCAATTTTTGTAGGTTATGTTGACGTCGGTTGCCGTTTACCTGTCGCCCCTCCACCAAAAAAAAAGTCGTAAAACAATGGATTACTTCACTGCCAATTTCTCGTATTTTAATGACGATTTCGGCGTTCTTCACCGCCGATTTAAAAAATAGTAGTTTGAATACCAAGACCTTGAAGTTTATCTTTTTAACACGAATGTGGATTTAGTGGCCGAGGACCGTAGGGCCACGGCAAATAAACCACATGAGGGATAAAAAGGAACTTCAGTGCCGAGGAGTACATTATGTTTTATTTGAAATCGAGAAATCGTGAAATTACAACATTTTAACTAACATTTGTAGGTTATGTAAACGTCGGTTGCCGTTTATCTGTCGCCTCGCCACCTACAAAAAAGTCGTAAAACAATGGATTACTTTACTGCCGATTTCTCGTATTAATGACGATTTCGAGGTACTTCAATGCCGATTTCAAATTTAAAAATTTTAAGGTTCCTAGGTAATAATGACAGGTGTTCAACATAAAAAAGAGATCGAGAGTGCCTTGGTCGTCCCTGTATTTCGCACGCTTGACAGTGGCGCGAGGTTTTTTCTTCATCTCACTTTCAGAAATCATTTACTACAGTGCACTTTACTTTAATTTGTAATTAATAACTATAAAACAAGATCTGTTAAACGGTGCTTTCAATGCGGTATGGCCATTATCATCTGATGTTATATACAGGTTGTCAGGAAAGTCAACCATGTCACTTCTGGGGATGCTAGTGGACGCTATACAGAGAAGCATAATTTCTGCAGAATTCGCTGTTGAAATTGGTAATGCAAATTTTGTGAACCGCTGTATGGTACCTACTGCGTTTTTGTGTTTTTAGTAATTTTTTTTGTCAATTAATGTCAATGTAATAAATAATTGCGTGTTTGACTTTTGTAGTAAAAATATACACCGTGCAGGAGTATGCTGATATATTTTTTGTGTATGGTGTTCTGGTGATGTTGGGTCTGTGAGTACGTCGATATTTTGTCTTCATTGTTGAATTTAAAATTCTCAAACTCCGTTTTAAAAGTGTTCTAAAAGCTAATAAATTATCTATGTAGACGGCATTTATGTGACAATTGTTTTCCCAGCCTATCTCAAGACACTGCGTCAAGCCTCCAATTTAAGGCAAAGTACAGCAGTTCTCAATTTTTGCTTTTTAATTCGTTTTTACGAAAACTATACTTCTAAGCCAAAAATGGATTAGGACTTTTCGACTCCATATAGCTTCCCCTAGCATCTCCAGAAGTGACACGGTTGACTTTTCTGACACCCTGTATAGTATGATCAAAAAGTATTTCAATTGCAGTTGCTGTTCTTTTATTTTTTATGTCACTGACATTATGGAACATCATTTAAAGCGAGCAGGTTGTAATTAAAAATATATTATAAAAACATATTTTGTAAACCTTTTGCATATCCGAAATGGAGTAAAGAAGTTTGTTACTTTTTATTTTGTTTCTTTATCAACAGTATTAACATTCTTTTCATCTTCACTGTTAAATTTCAATGAGGCATACTAGTTTGAAATAGAACTATATTTATTTATTTATTATTGTAGCCAACGGCTAATACCAATGACAGGCTATATTTTAAATAATTAACATTAGTATAGGCCAGTTTTTGAAAGCAGAAAAAAAACAATTAAAAAAACAAATGGAAGAAAATAACTTTACAATTTGCTATCAAAGTAAAGTCAATAGCAGAAATTGTTGAATAACTTAACCCTTAACCACTGACATGCGGTATGCCATACCGCTCTAAAAATACATTCTATTGTAAAACGAGTTTTATAAAAGATTCCTAGAAAACCATCTGTGTACCTTCAAGTGGTGTGTAACTGTACCTATTGTCAACTGCTGCAGTTTTAGTATGCGTTTAGTTTTTTAATTACTTTGACGTAAAGTTTTCTTGCGGTATCACGTACCGCATGTCAGTGACTACGTTCCTATAGTTGATATAGTTAAAAGCAGTGCAATTATTGTCAATATTTTCTATTCTAATCTTTTTTTAAATTAATATCATTAATTTGTTACTTTAAACATTATTTTACCATTTTATAGTGACCCGTACTCAAGTTTGGCTGTAATGAAGTTTACACAGGGTTTTGTGGCAATGTCCAACATTTCTTTTAATACTATGCATTCTTTTATAATTTTTTCGAAAAAATAAAGTTAATTTTATTTTGAGTCGTATTGTATTCTACAGAAGTGTGAAGAATAATTCAGTAATTGATGTAAAAAACAAATACAGTGATATAGGACAGATTAGCATTACAAACAAAGAATAATAGGCAACGGTATGACATACCGCACGTCAGTGTCTACGTCCTGAAACATCCATGTCAGTGGTTAAAGGTTAAAAAAACATGATAAGCTAGATTAAAGCTAAATTATAGACTAAGTTATAGATTAAAACTAAAGTACTAAGCTAAAACTTAAATATGCCTCGTCCCAATATCAGCCCCAACTCTCGGTAAATTTAAAGCATATTTACACATATTTAAAAATATTTTTATTTTGAGGTTAAAAATCAACATATCCACTTACAATATTTGCATATTCTATAAATTGGTACAGTCAGACCTCGTCGTTCGCGGGGGTTACGTTTCAGAAGAATGCCGCGAAGCGCAAAAACCGCGATGCACAAGTAAACACATAAATGATAAAAAACGGGGTTACGTTCCATAAACTAGATTTATTTATACTATGCAACCTCAAAAAATTCAAAAATACATAAACGTGCGTATACAAACTAAAATGCCATACGTAACATAAATCTGTCACTTCTATCTAGAGCTCAAATGTCCATTTGTTTATTCAAGTTATAATTTTACAATTTATTTCAGGTCCGATTTGGTAATAAGAGATTCAAAGAAATAGGCTTGATAAGTGTGTTTACAAGTTACACTAAATTAGTGTGTGAAAGTTGAAACAGTTAACGTTGGCGATTTATCTGCCGAGCTTGCGAGGCAGATAAGAACAGCCGAGCCACATAAAGATACTTTTGCTCCGAATAACATATAGCATTTTTTCTTCAAACATTTATAAGAAAATCCGAAGAAAATTATTCTATCTTGTCAGCGGCAGATAATATTATTTGCCGCTGACGAGCGGCAGATAAAGTTGGCAGCGGCAGATAATATCTTTATCTGCCGCTCGTCAGCCACATGGCAATAAAGTGACAGTTTAGCATCATCAATCTAGCAGTATAATGCCACATTTTGCTGGCGTTTGAAGAAAAAAGCACATTATGAGACACTCCGTCAAATGCTTTTACAAAATCTGTATATATTACATCCGTCGATAAATTTTCATCTAGTGCTTCAGATACATCCTGCGTTAAGTGCAATAGCTTTGTTACTGTAGAACACTTAGCCAAAAATCCATGTTGATTATCGTAATTGATGTAAATCAGATCTTTGGCCTCTCTTATAAATTGAGGAAATTTGGTTATCTTCCATGCAGCAGGATATGCAGAAATAGCAATTATTTTATTGAAAATTATAAGAAGGGGGTAGTTTAATATATTGGCACAACCTGTAAATATATATTGGTATCAAATCATGTCCAACAGATTTTTTGGATTTTATTTTTGTAATTGCTGAAATTATTTCTACATTTGTTATTTATGTCATATTTAAAATATCGATTGTGTCGTTAGGTTCACTAAAATTTTGTAGATTACTGCTCATTACTTCCTTTAAAACTATAAACTGATTTGATTTTTTTTTTGCAAATGCTTCTACAATTTCCTCATTTGTATTTAGAGTTTTTCCTTCAAATGTCATGGATGGAAGAGCATATTATACCCCAAGAACGACCAAAAACAAGCCGGATTCTGTTACATATTAATCTCTAAATTATTAAGGCAATTCTTAAAGCATTCGGCACTATTACATTTTATTTCAGTCCGTACAAGGTTATATCTCTGAAGATTGGGTGGTGTGTTTTGAAATTTCAGTTTCTTAAGCAATCTTGATTTAAATTTAATTTTTTTATTAATTCCGAAGTGAACCAAGGTGGATATAATCTGGTTTTAGGCCTGCTCTTTGGTACGGAAACGTCCAATGCTTTATAAAATCACTTATAAAATTCACTTACTGTAACATCAACATCGTTGCAATGGTTAATCGAATTCCAGTCAGTATCCCTCGTCTCTCGATAAGAGTTTATCGAAATCAGCTTTCTGGTACATATACTGTGGTCCACCAAAATAAACATCAGGCTTAACAAACTGTGGAATCTGAGTTCCAAAGGCTTTTTTTAAAGTCGATTAATTATGGGTTTATGCGAATAGCACCTTAATCCACATTTAATGCAAGTAAAATTTCAAAGAAATATCAAGTTCAAGGAAATATGACGCAAGAATCACAAAGAAACTACTGCTACTGCAGCAGAGACAGATGCAAATATGAATTGATGGTAGAGGTAGTGTAGTGTCTAATATATCGATGGGGCCACAATTATATACCTATAACAGCAATGAGATAACATAAACAAGAAAATAGGTACCTTGTATTGCTTGAGTAAGAAAGAGATAAACATAGTAGCAAATATTCAAGAAGGCTTGACGCTTAATTTAATTGACATTTGTCAACTAAACATGCCTACTAAGATAATGTTTCTGTATGGCCATCTCTTTCTTACTCAAGCATTCTATTTTGTTATTCATGTTATCTCATTGTTGTTATAACAAGAGATCAATAAAAAAACCAATTAGGGTAGGCTGTGATATGTGTTATATGTTTGGCAGTACTGAAGTGTATTGTCAGTCCATGTCAAATTTGAGATTTGCAAGTTAAGTTTTACCAAAGAGCATAGAGTGCCACCTGCGCGTCAAGGCCATCTCTTTACCATGACTTAAATTATAACTGTCAAAAATGTAAACCTTTGGTAAATCGACATTTATGGATTAATAACATTAAATTTACGGCCGTAGAAAAAATATTGTGTGCAAACTTATGTAACAAGAGATCAATAAAAAACCAATTAAGGTAGGCTGTGATATGTGTTATACGTTTGGCAGTATTGAAGTGTATGGTCAGTCTATGTCAAATTCGAGATTTGCAGGTTAAGTTTTACGTCAGTCTGTGTCAAACAACAAACAAAACCTAACCTACTAATGTCGAATTTGACATAGACTGACAATACACTTCAGTACTGCCAAACGCATAACACATATCAAGTCCTGCTCAGAATCATTTTTTTTTATCTTAGGGTATATACATATAATTGTGGCCCCATCGGTATAATTATGGCCCCATTAATAACCACATTTTATAAAAATAATATTCAGAGCTTCATATTTGTGTTACTGTTAAATTTATTTTATTATTCGTTTCCATTGCGAATAATAGTTTAATGTGTTTCTTTAGTATTTAATTTCTAGTACGGGGAGCGTTGAAATATCAATTATAATTTAATATTTATTCAAAAACAAACACAAGAACTCTAATATCATGTCATTTTTCTACTCAGTTTCCTGCTCTTTTAATAAACTGGTGCCATCTTTCCGGAAGTGTTTGTATTCCATGAGAAAAAATCTGGTGTGATACACTCACACAACTTCCTTTTACAGTGATTTTATAATTAGCCAAAAATTTGATTTTTAATTTTTAAGCATTTGTCATAAAATTTAGAAAATTACAAATTCTACAAAAACGGTACAAAATAGTGTTAGTTCAGGAGACAAATTTTCTCTAAAGTTTTAAGCTGAATTCAAAAATGTAATAATATAGCGGGTGTTCTATTTAAAATAGGAATTAATAAAAAAAATAGAAAAAAACAAAAGAAACCCACTTTAGAAGTATTCAACTGGAAAATCACCTATTTCACATCAATACAAATTAATAATGTAATAAAAATTTAAAGTTTAAAAAAAATCATTAGTGCTGTTTTTGAAAAAATCGAAAAAAACTGAAAAATCACAAGAGTAAACACCTACTTCCGGTTAAGCGATTTTCTTCGAAAGCTTGCTGTTTCATCTACGTAGTACACAAAACTTATATATGAAGTTTCAACGCCATACCTCTTTTCGTTTTTGAGATATTCGGTTCACAGACAGACACACAGATAGACAGACAGACAGACCAATGAACAAAAACATGCTTTTTGGGTTCAGGGGACTCGAAAACATAAAGATCTGTTGAAAACTCAATTTCGAATTTTTGGGGTGAATCCAATACTTCCTTTATTGTAAAAGTAAAAAATTTTTTTGGCTGCGTCACACCCATTCCCAAACAATTTCGATAAGTTCTTCATTACGAGGTATTTTTCTCCTGTAGGACAAAGACAGAGTACTCACGTTTTGTTTCAAGTTACCCCTACTGATATAATGCAGAAGGAATATCCTTCACTGTAATTCGACGATCGTTTCAAATAAGTGCATTTTACTCTGTTATCAATGTTTTTGGACGGCGAGAATGCGATTCATTCTCGGCAACTTTCAGCCATCTTTAAACGCTTTACTCCGTTTGTAAAAGCTTATGTCTGATAGTGATTGCGCATCAATCTGTCTTTTAACTCTTACACAAATTTCTTATGGTTTGATACCTTTGTTGAAAAGACATTTACTAATAATGCGTTGTTCGACGCTTGAATGCACTCCCACTTCACTCATGCTTGCCAATTGAAAGAAAATGAATTGTGACGCCTTAACGACTGGATGAAGTTAGAACTTGTTCCAGAGCATTAATTAATGTATACGATTTCTGTGCATGTCTTTGTCTTTTGGCGAGAAATTCAAATTATAATTCATATTTGAACGCTCCTCGTACTTATACAATTTATTACAAAATTAAAAAAATTTTTAAAAAGCAAATATTCCTTTTCCCCACAAGCACCCCCCCGCCCCACAATTTGTAATCTTCTC
Source organism: Agriotes lineatus (assembly GCA_940337035.1). Classification (NCBI taxonomy): domain Eukaryota; kingdom Metazoa; phylum Arthropoda; class Insecta; order Coleoptera; family Elateridae; genus Agriotes; species Agriotes lineatus. The sequence goes on along the minus strand of OW679198.1, from coordinate 135,874,071 downwards.
CCGAAATTGTTATTTTCAAATATGGCAACCCTACTTACATTTCAGTTTTCATTATTCGCATCCGAAGTCAAAGTGTATATGATGTGAAGAAGCTTGCTCAAACAGTATTCTATTGTTTTAAATATTCAAATGAGCAACCTAATTTCTTAGTTTCTATAGGCCATTCAGTAAATACAAAAACATTTAAATTTTTTTGAAGTTGGCATAACGTCAAATTGTTGTGCTAGGGATTCAGTATTTTGGTTTCCACACACTTGCATAAAGGCGACTTTGAATTTAAAAATGGCAATTAATAAATCTCATTATTTCAGCGTCAAAGTACACTTGCTTTCAAAACTTTCGCGTACACATTCAAAATCAAGTAACAACGATTTTGCAAAATTTTAGCTGTGTGAACGGGTAATTTTGAGATTAGGTTAAAAATGACATTGACAGCATGTACTCTGTCAGTCGAGGCATTTTGACTTTTCAAAAATTTAAATGTCAGAGTTGATTAATTACGACCCTGATTTAATACAGTGAAAAATAGATGTACGCGAAAGTTTTGAAAGCAAGTGTACATTGTTAGCTTTTTACTTACCTTTAGGTCGGCGTTCTATATTTTTAACTCAACAATTGATCACCATAAAAGTGTACTTGAGGCCCGTCTCTAGCAACAGTGAAGACGGTCGCGAATTCTTGAATTAAGAAAGGGAGCGCCAACAAGTTTTACTCAGGTACACTGATATAGGTCAAGAAACTTGTAACTTCACTTTATATCTAATAAAATAATTATCGAACTCAATGATTGAAATTAAAATGAAAGAGAGCAATACCTTTAACTAGCTTTATTGATACTCAAACGTTGACCATTATTCAACTAGGCTCTACTATTTGAACGGGGTACTCCACTTAACTTAAATCAATACGTTTAATGAGTACACAGTGTTTTTATATGAAAAAGATCATCAGATTCTAATTAAATCACTTATCTGTATGTCGTTATACTTGCAGACGCTTAATAAGTTCAATGACTCCTAACAAATGTCAGCTTGACAGGCCCCAATCGCCGGCTGTCACCTACTGCACGTAGACTTCAAAACTGCATGATGATTTTCAGCAGACTACTTCCCGTAGGTTTTACGCCTAGTAATTGTTGCTATAATATCGAATTTCAAGATAGAATGAGGTAAATGCCAGAATAATTACACGTACCCTGATAACAGGCAATAAACTATGCAAACGTTTTCCGTGGTTCCTATATCGCTTCTATGCCCGAATCTACATTCGTCAGAAAATGACACTCGCTTCCATAATATTCTACCAGGACGGTCGGTCAGTATTATTCACTACTATAACCAAAACCACGAGACATTGCGAGATTATCAAGTTTTTTCCACAAAACCTTTTGCACGTTAAAATGCTGTCACTCGTTTTTCAAAAACAAAATCCGTTATTTATTTTCTACCCTCTAGTAACGACCATTGCCACTCTGATATTAATTATATATGAGCTTTCACCGCGTTATCCCCACTTGATCCTTTATTTCCTATTTATATACCGTAAACTACTAGTATTAGTGCTATATGGTTTTAGCACGTAACATATTATACTAGAAACTAGCAACCCTCCCTAGCAGTTACTGCCGAATCTTATGCTGAGCTGACTCAAAAGGTAGAAACAACAATTGCTAGTTTTAAAATGTGGTGTAACAACAATAACCTCATATTGAATCTAGAAAAAACTTCATGTGTTTACCTTAATCTAAGGAGACCTTTGCCCCATTTGTTATTCAAGTGTGGAGACGTCACCCTAAAACCAACAAATGGCTGTAAATTTCTTGGCATAAATCTGGATGAAAACTTAAATTGGCACGCACAAACAGATAGCATTTGTTCCAAATTAAACAAGGTATTTTTTGCAATGCGAAGCATTAAAAGCTACATTTCAAAACCTTATCTCATTAAGGCTTACTATGCACTGGTGCAGTCTCACTTAAGCTATAATTTAATAGTTTGGGGAAAAGGTGATCTTTCCAGGGTGTTTATAATACAGAAACGCATCCTTCGCATGATGTTTTCCATTAATAGGCGCACATCTGCAAGAATTAGTTTTAAAACGTACAGAATATTCACGGTATATGACTTATTCATATAGAAATGCTGTTTGTGGGTAAAACATGAGAGCATCCCTCTAATATTCAACAGCGACGTTCACAGCTACGGTACGAGAAGTATTAACAAGTTACACATATTTCAGTACAACCGCAGGCGCTATACACAGTCGCCATCGTTTTCGTGCTATCAAATGTTTAACAACCTGCCCGAGTACCTCAGGCGCATTAATGACGCTAATGTGTTTAAGTGAAAATTAAAATCTTTCCTATATGATAATAATTTCTATAGCATCAAGGAATTCCTTAATCTTAAGTGTTGATTGCTTAACGCCAAAGTATAATGCATTTATAATTAGTATTTACCTAGGTTAAGTATGTTATATCCTTATTGTATTTTATTATTATAAGTGAACGTCTATAATAAGTAATGTATAGATTATCATAATTCTTGACGACACCAATCTGTATTGTTAATGTACGGGCAATGGAATGAATAAACTTGAACCCAGTGAGACAAATGTCTCATTTAAAAAAACAAAAAAGACCGCTTTGCAAATAGAACGCGTATCAAATAAAAACTGTACCCAGACCTGGATGGTGTCAAAGTGGTTGCCTAACCGATCGACGTTTTAAGGCGCAGAGGGTCGCAGCTCCGTTTGGCTGCTGAAACAGCGTACTGACACTTCTGGTTTTCGAGAAATCACGTGATTTCTCGAAAACCGGAAGTGTCACGTGACTGAAATTCGGTTCCTGACCTGACATGACCATTTCAAACATATAACTTTCATAACTTTTTTCTCTATCTCTTACGGTTTGGCTGCTGAAACAGCGGCCCGGACAGACAAAACAGCGTCCTGGACAGACAAGTCTATTAGATAAAGGATTCTTGCCTGAACTTTTAAATGTAATAACAATACCTATTAATAAATTCTACATCAATACTATCCAACACAGTGTTTGTTTAACATTCTTAAAAGTAGTTATGACAGATACTAATTAAATGCCACACTCTTAAACCTACTTGTTTGTAACTTTTTGTAAGTACATTCCGACAAAAGATGCATTTTGGGAGTACACTCATGAAATTTTAGAAATCAAAGGCCACTTTGTATTTTTATGTTTAGTGAACACACTATGCATAGTGTGACAAAACAATTACAGCCATCACACTATTTAGAATAAAAATATAACCTTACCTTTCACCACTTATTCCTCTTTTTTTAAACTTGTAAACTTACTTAATGAAAGAAGACGAACATGTATTCTTTAATTTCTTTAACATTCATATCGCTGAAAAAGACTAAGAACAGAATCCTATTTCAATGCTCAGTTTTCTACAATCACTTCTAGGGCCGGTTGCAGAAAGCAATGTTAAGTCTGGTGTTAGCTAACATCGCGTCAAAGTGAACAAAAGCGAATCAAATCTCAAATGCTTATGGTAACTAATACATTAGTAAACAAAATTTGATGCGATTTTGTTCACTTTGACGCGACGTTAGCTAACACCAGACTTAACATTGCTTTCTGCAACCGGCCCCTAGTATGGCATGGCTGTGGAAGTGCAAACGCCTTTAAAATTGGCTTGCATACTTATATTTAATTCAAACTGTCAAATTGTATTAGTAAATATACTTTTTATCCTTCTTAATACAATATTATATTGAAATAAATGAATTTGCACGCAAAAGTAATATAATTGTCCAACAAATAAGCTTGCGCCGGTTGAATCGACACTTCATCTTAAATCTAACCTAAAAATAAAATATATTGGAGCCAGTTTTAAAGGCAGCAATTTGTTCTTTCATAGCCATACTAGATGAGATTAATTTTTGATCATACATATTACGTATATTATTTTGTCTTTGCCACTACAGTTTCATTTATGATTCAAGGCCAATTACATGTCGATACTCCCTTGTAAATTTCCTTACCTTTTTAACCATTTAAAAAAACTCCTAAAAACTTTTCAGGCTGCAACAGGTTACCTTTCCAGGATGAAATTTCAGCTAAAAAAAGTTTTATAGTTTAGATATCATTACCACTCGTTTCTTTAAATAAAACAGCCAATACAAAAAAACGTAGAGTATGTATTTGTGCTTCTTATAACTTTACATTTTATTCTTAAAAAGTACGAACATAATGGGAGGGGTCTTAACACTACAATTGGGAAGATGATACTAAAATGATTATTATTGGGTCTGACACAACCAGGGGCACGAATTTGTACGTACGAACTATTTACAGACTAGAGCTAGCTTCTTTCCAGATGAGAGTGTATTTACACGTACATAAGATCATTACTTCCATTCTAAAGATAATAACTACTTATAGATAGGTGTAACATAAAGAAATTGTGCTCTCCTTAACGTGTTTCCAGAGTACACGACTTAAAATATTCTCATATGAGTCAGTTTAGTGCTGCACCAACGAAAATAGATGCACCGCCATTTTCAATGCTAAACTACCAAAATAGTACTTTCACAGGGAATTCCCATTAGTGTTATCTGTGCGGCTACAAAAATAAGTTGCTACTAATTTCGTAGTTACAGGAACTCTTCAGAATCATAGTAATATCACGATATGCGATGCTTTACAATGTTTGGCATTTTGTATTTTAAGCTTTTTACAACTTTCACTTTCTAAGCAGCTTTATTAGGCTCTAATATTTCAAACACTACTGAATATTTACAAACGCAATACTAAAAGTTTGGCATATCGGAACAAAATCAACAATTTACAAAACAATAAATAAACATTGTGCTAGCTTTATTATTAATGCGGTTATCGAGGAAAGTAGAGTCACACTCCGCTTTAGGCCAACCTCTCAATGCTTGTAACACTTCTTAAACAGGCTAAATCTACTATTCTGTGCTAGTGTTTGGTCAATAATTGCTTAAGAAGCATTACGAGTGCCTATATATGACAGTCCAGAAACTTTATATCTAAATTGGCAACGATTTTACGTATGATATTAAAAAGTACGTTTACATCTACGTATTGTGCTAATGTACTGACGTGTAAATGCACCCTCTCGGCAAAAATGAATTTTTGAAATCAACTGCACAAACTGTAGAGAGCAAAACACCGAGTATCATCGATATGTTCGCAGACATAAGTCCGACAAAAAAAAACAAGTATCAAAATATAGCAATTAACAAACAAAAGTGTAATAATAAACACAAATATACGTTTCCATTGCACTTATACCTAAAACTATAAGATCGTAATCTTACATAATATATCCGCTATTTACGTACTCTAAAATTTACAACGTTTATACATAGGTTTGCTATGTATAAATGATAAACCTACCAGTCAACCCTAAATAATTCTTAAAAACTAAAGGCAGAAAACTATTTTACAATACGTAAGATCAATATGTATATCATTCAGGTTCGTTCTTCATTCGGAAAACCTTACATTATACATAAATATAAAAAACTCGCTCGAAAACATGTGCAAAAACATTCAGTAGGAGACACTGGACGTATAAGCGAATGGAAACGACTTTACCTTACAACTAATTTAAGTTAGAGAGCTGGTTAGATGTTTATCACAAGGGCATACGTTAGTGAGTTACAGCTCTTTGGCTCTTTCGATTTGTTGTGCTGTTTTGTGCTACGTACACAAGACAAGAGAACAGTAGATGAGTATTATTGTAGGCCGTAGGGAGCTGCCGATATGTTCAGTAGGGTGTGAAACGGTTGTATCCGCTGCGGTAGACGGCAGCCTGCAATTACCACACCCATAAAGTGCAACGCCCAAACAACACATAACTATAGTAGTAAAGAGTATAACAACAAGTGCTAATTGCGCGCCCTTTGCTCATTAGCCTTCGCTTGTATCGCATTTTTCTCCACCGATAATTTCCAAATTCCAAAAAAAAATACCTGAAAATTTAAATTTTGAAAACGCACACGTACCAATCAGTGCAGAGTCCTTCGCCTCTAAAGGATGACAGTAGTACATGCAGCAACGTACTTTCAGCTTGCTACCACTCCCCAAAAATTTGCTACAGTTTTTTGATATACAAACCAATAAAAGCATTCAATACAAGCACATGATGAAGGCATAGCCAGCTTCGCAGCTGCCTATTTTGCTCTTGGAAATAATTTATAAGATAGTTGTAAGGCCATTAAATTGGATATGAGCATTTAAAACTAAACATACTTACAATGTTAGCTTTATTTATACTAAAGAAGGTTGAAAATGAGAGTTTGCTCCTCATGTCTACTTGGCCTTCAAGTAATATAATAAAACCTGCACGTATTAGCCTTACATCATCTTTTAATAAATTAAATATTAAATTATACATAGTGGGTAAACATCAAAGTATGAGACTGTGTTGTCAATATTTTTTACTGTATTAATACATTAATGCAAAATTAATAAAACTATCGATAAGTTAAAAAAATCAAAGATATACAGGATGGTACCTGCAATCAAATCTAACTTTGAAATAGAAACTGCAATCAAGTTGGTCATAATTTTATAAGATGATTTCACTTGTTTACTCTTGCGTGTAGTGAATAATTGGGTTTCATTCCTCAGGGCAGCAATTCAAAAGAAAACTGTTATTCAAGCCAATATTCCTATCTCAAGGCAAATAAAATTAGGTTAATACATCATAATTAGCAATAAACACCATATGAACATAAGAGCTGCTTTGTTACCAACCAAAAATTAGTCGCTATACACGAAACAATTTTTTAAATTAAGCAAAATACTGAAAATATTCTTAAAATTCTCTTCAAACCAAGCAGGGCTTAATCCCACAATCAACTCCATACCTCTTTTCGTTTTTGAGATATTCTGTTCACACACAGACAGACGCACACACAGACTGACTGACAGACAAAGTAATAAAGAAAAACATGTTTTTTGGGTTCAGGGGACTCTAAAATGTGAAAATCTGTTAAAAATCTCTAACGTAACTCAATTATTGTTTAGTATACACCTCTCAACTGTGCAAGTGCAAGTTCAGTCTAGACTTGTTATCGGTAGCTGTTGCGATATAAAATGTCATTGTTTTGTTACCTTTATAGTGAATACTACGGAAGCGCTGAAGGGCCAGAGTAGCGTAATGTTTTTAAGACGATTAGTAGTTGCAATGCAACGCGACTAACAGACGTGCAATCGTTAGTCATGTTGTAACGCGACTAGCAGAGGCGCAACTGTTAGTCGTGTTGTATTGCGAATAACAGACGTGCAACTGACAGTTGACAATTGACAGATGACAATTGACAGATGCCAGGTGACACATGACAAATAATAGATGACAGTTGACAGATGACAATTATTGTTCCTATGAGATACATTGCAGAATGTTACAAAGTACTGAGGTATAACTTAATTTCGTTAATCTGATGGTTATTTACAATTCTGGAAAGTTTTAAAAATGTTTATGAAATGTTAGATAAATATAACCTAAAAATGACTTTTGTCAAGATATTTAACTAATTTGATTTAATTTAATAATTAATAAAATTTACTTTCAAAAAGAGTGCTGAAGTAAAAGGAATTGATTTGTGTTTTATGATATGAGAAAGGAGGCAGATAGAAAAATATTGGAAATTGTGACATATAAAAATTATTTTCCAGAAGTAATTTAAAAACAGATAAACTCTGGGTATAATATAGTTAAAAAGATGTTAAAAGTGATTATCAGTGCATAATAATACAATGGAAGAACTATCGATAAATTTGGAAAACGTCACAGCAGTAGCAGAATCAGGTGCAGTCCAGGGGGTATTTCAAGATAGAAAAGATTGCAGACACAACACTACAAGAGACAAAGCAAAGTGAGTCAAATTGAAATTCAATTCTCAGAATAATGAGCGACGAACAATACAAATAAAAGGAATTGAAAAAGGCCTATAGAGAAAATTTAAAATGCATTTAATTTAGATTAGATTTATTAATTTGTAAACCTGAAGTTTAATACTTATAATTAATTTTGGAAGTGTCAATAAAAATTTTGTGTCAATTGTTAAAACACCAGTAACTTCAATGAACATAAACAATTACTTGTAAATTGAATAAATAAATAATTAAATCAATAAACTGTCATTCAACGGTTATGATTGAACTTTCAATATAACATAAATACTATCTTTCCAAAATAATTCAAAATAGTAAAGATACTTTGAAATAGACTGCAGTGTCTGAGTAAACATTAAGCAACATTTACCCTGCAAAAAAAGAGAATTAGAGCTAGCCGAGTTAATTAATTACTACATGCAAAAATATATCTACAACAAGGTAGGTTTTATAGTGATTGAGCTTTAAGGAATGAAAAGTATAATTAAAGGTACAAACTGCTTTGTTCGTAGCAATATAGACTAAAGGAGGGGTAGACAAAGTGGATGAATTGAAGGGCTTCTTAGAGCATTTCTCCCAAAAGTGCAAGATGGGCATTGACAATTTTTTTTCACTTATGAATATTGCCGGCATAAATAAGTCAAGTTACTTATAAAGAAAACACATGTAATAATATGGCACGAAAAACATTTATAAAAAATCTTGCAAAATCTCTATGTAAAGATCACTTGGAAGAACGACTGGAAGTAACAAGTCGCGTGAGAAAAAACAGGAAATCGTAAAATACTTGGAAAAAAAATCCCAAAAGTACCCATGACAACGACGATACCAAGGTGTGCATATTGCTCAAGAACAAAAAACCGCAGAGCACAATCACAGTGCAATTCCTGTCAAAAGTCAAGTATGATCAAAAGCTATTTTCATCCGGTATGGCCATAGAATAGTTCCTATATATAGTTTGTGCTTGAATGTCAAACTTGACATTTCATTTTTAAGTGACTTATACTTGCATTCATAAATTAGGAACTATTTCCATGGCCATCTGGATAAAAATAGTTTTTGATCATACTATACATTTGTGTAGCGCGACCTTAGAACAGTAGTAACCTCACTTTCTTTGTCTTGAGAAAGGAATAGCTTTCGAAAGTATTGGCCTGGATCCAAGTTTTCTTTTGAATTGCTGCCCTATAGAACGAATCCCAATTATTTACTATATTGTTTATGAACCAGACGATCGTCACTGTCTCACAGTTTGGACGTTGGGTTAAGCATTTTCACATACTTACAGCAAAGGATTCAAATGAACAGAAAAAACAGTCTTCAAATGTTTCTAAGCAGTTTTTTGACAAGTGTAATTTTTATGTTTGTTTCGTAAATGGTGAGAAATATTTAATTTTTTTTTAATACAGGTTGAGGTTTTTGAAGGGTTCTATTCGATCACAGCCGGTTTACTCCAGTTACATTTTCAAGGTTTGTACCCATTTCTGGTGTATTCTATCCAAAAGTTGCTGCCTGTAATTCTTATTGTAACTAATATTGATGTTCAGTATGCATTTTTGTAGCTTGAATTACACGATGTTATCTGTAGCCCATAATCCAAGATTCATATGCATTTACGAAATATAGTTCATAAGTTTTAAATGCAATTATGCTATCATAATCAGCCAGTTTAAAGGCCATTTGCAGGCGCAAGCATATTGAATTAATGCACGACCTAGTCTCAGAGTTCAGCGTCCGTACTTGCAGACAAAGCAGAAACGATACTGCTTAATGCTGACAGATTATTATGAAATATTAGATCGTTCCAGTAAACTGTACTTGGTACTTTGAATGGTAGTAAGTAAGCAATTACGTTTTGTGTAAATAGACCATTTATTTTTGTAATAAATCAATCAACATTGTCTGTTTGATCCAATTACATCAATGCTACCCTTCCAAGCCATTAATCTATGAAACGTGAGGCTGCATTTCAGGGTAGCATAATTATCGTCCCTTTGAGTGACATTGACTAAGTTGTCTTAAAACAAAGGTGCAGTCTCATCTTTTGTGCTCAAAACGTTTAGGGACAAGAACCAGTGCAAGTAACAGAAACCTGATCCAGCCTCCAGGCAATTCTGTTCAGTAGGAATAAAAGAGAATGAATATGAAAACTTTAAACTTTGTGCACTATTCTTGCAAACAGACAAAGTCTGAAGTGCAAGCCGCAAGCCGTAATTCACTTTCTTCTGGATAAAGGCACGGACTCTGCAAGGCATAATTTTGGAAGCCAAAATTCATCATCAGATGAGTGCGAGAATAGTGCAGAACGTTTACAGAAAGAGCTGAAGACCAACGTGAACGGTTGGCTGAGTGACCAAGTGGTAAACTTGCGCCAAGGTATGGTAAGTGCCTTCATCGAAATGGTGATTATGTAGGAATGTAGCTGAGAGATATTTTCTATACAATAAATGTTTCGTATTTATTCTGGTTTTGTATTCCTACTGAATCGGTGATTGAAAAAAAAACCTCGTACCTTATTTTGTATGGATTGCATCATCGTTTTTAAAGGACATTACTATGTGTAAATCCCTGTATTACAATTTCAAATGCTGAACTAACTAACAGTACCACTTAAACCTCTACTAGGTACTATTTCTTCCACAGTCACTATTGGCTTTATTTCTTAATTAGTTATATTTCTGCATTCTGGAAACTATGTCTGTGCAAGAAATCCATTTCAATCGCCACTAGTTTTAATGTCTCTTTTTCTAAACTCCATATAAAATTGTGCTTTATTTAAAAAACTGTCTCGCATATAAGCTTCTTCGTACTTTTTATCATTTCACTACACCATAGAAAAAAGAGTTGAGTTGCTTGTTTTGTTTATATTATTCGATATATCTCTTTTCAACTTCTGCCTTCCTATTGCTGTTCGGAAATACTTATATTGTTTGTATTAAACAATTAGTAAAGCTACAATTATCCTACAAGTTTTAGTAATTTAAAGTTACTAGTTTTGGACGTAAGTATACGCATTATTAAAAAATTGTACTAGCAAAAAATATATCAACACAGCCTCCAATCAACAACGTTATATAGTGTTTCGAGCTCTCATTGCCTTAGTAGCAAACTCTACGGTCCCTAAGCAATCTATAGCACTAAAATGTCAAACACAAAACAACCACATCCGCATCTAAGGGAACTACGTTAAGATTACATACCCCATATCCTGCCATAGGCCCGATTCCATGTCCCAAATAAGGATCGGCATAATCTCTACCGTAGCCGGCCACAGCGTAACCTGCGACAGGCTGAGCTGCCCCATATCGGGCGGCAACTGCTGTGTAGGTGGCAGCTGCGGCGTAGCTGGCCTGTTGGGCAGTCGATAGAGGGGTTTTTAGTAGAGGTGCAGCAGCAGCGGCAGCCTAAAACAGAGTGCCATGCAAGGCATGCACATCTAAAGCAACTAGATGCATACACAATGAATTTAAGGCTGTGCTCTATAACATCGAGTCCGATCGTATGACAAGAGGTCACATCTCAATTCTGACGTTGCAGTAGCTTGCCCGCGGTACCGTTGTTAGAATGACGTCTCAAGCGGTAAATTAAGAGAGAATGGACTGTTTATAAATGTGAGGTAATTTCCAGACAATCTGAAGCATGACTTTGTGACAAATGCGACATACAAGAAGAACGATTTGACAGTGCAACAGCTACTGCAGAGAAAATTGTTGTAATGTAGAAACCGCATCGCGGAAATTTGCCTTCTATAAAAATTCAGATACTTCCAACTAACGACAAATTTCTGCGTGACATTGTTCTAAGTTACAATAATTGAAGCTGATGATGTAAGCAGCACACTTGCATTGTAATAAAATAACATACTCCAAGTTTTGTACTGTAATCTTTAAGTCCTGATATTTTCCCTAAACAAGATAGTTAGTGATATTTATTTCAATTAATTGTTTTGATAGTCTACTGATAGTCTACGATACCACCACCATTACCTAATAATATCGCATGAGTTGGAGGAGGCATAATCTTTAGTTAAATGTATCTAATTATTAACACAGCTAGTAAACTCAACATTGTCAGATCATGAAGATTCATTTTCCCATATTTCACCTTTGATTTATACCTTTGCAGTGTACAGGCAACTTCTATGACTATGCAAATATTAGGTTACAATTATAGAACAGATTTCAATTCCTTCAAAATTGGCAAGTGCCATAAACAGTAGTTTTTCTATCGCACTGATACTCTTTATGTTGACATACAGATTTACGACAAAGCGTACCTTGGTCGAATGCACACACTAAAATTAAAAGTTGTATAAACAGGCAGTCACTTTTCACACTAGAAACTGTGTAAAAAACTACCGATGACTCAATTGTAGAAAAAGTAATTTTTGTGTAATGACACTTAGATTTATATTACAATGATCGTTTAATCAATCTTCAGCATCACACAAATATTGTGGTATGCATTAAAAGGTAACGAACATCATAACTGCTCTGGCTAAACCACGTATCTCAAAATGGCCAATTTTGAGAACAATTCAAAATTTCTTAAAAAAATGTCATACGCGAATGTAATTTCACAATTGAGCAAAGACAAAAAACCAAAAACTTTTTTCCCCTACTAATTATGTGCAACTAATAGAAGAATCTCAATAATCTGCACCAGGCCCTTACCGTATTAAACATGATTTTTTCAAGGACTGTAATCGTTTAAATTATTACAAATTTATTCGACCTAGTAAGAATGTAGGTGATAATTGTGTGAAGTACTAGAAATTGAATACAAAATTAATTTTAATGACGACTGGCAACTAACAAAAATTAATATTCCTAAGTTCTATTCGGCAGCACTGCCCAAAGCAACACAAAAATAAGAGCAGCTTCAATTTTTAAGAGGGAGAATTCACAAGAACTATCGTGGATTCTATGACGGTCTAGTACACAAATAAACAGCAATATGAACTTTATATATTTATTTTGTAAACCAAAATACTTTCTGAAATTTATAAGCAAAAATCACGTACAGTCGTGTGCAAATAAATCTGGGACAGTGTTTTTTTCACATGCAGATTCAGTTAAGAATTGAAGAATATCTCCATGGATTACCTCTTATCAGAGAGAGTTATGGGTTTCAGTACCTGTTAAAGTTTAATGTATCTCTTTTTGATAGCAGGAAATCCATGGAGATATTCTTCAATTCTTAACTGAATCTGCATGTGAAAAAAACACTGTCCCAGATTTATTTGCACACGACTGTACCTCATATTTTGTTGTTAAATGGAATATGTACCTCGTAACTTGCAACATTTGAGGCATTTTGTTCTTCTGGTAGTGACATAATTACGTCCAAAGTACATGAACATTTAACACATTCACTACCACAGCAGAATTTTAAAAAACTACGTACCACACCATGCTTGTTCCCGAATTCTACATAAAAAGTTAGGTTAAAACATATTTTTGCTTTATTTTTAAATCAATTATTTCCAAAGATATTTTGAAAATTTTGAAATAGACAGGTGTCTGACACGATGCACCAACCAACAAATGCAAATTTTACTCTCAATGCGGTCACGTTTAGCGGTTACACATTTTCCCCTCTAGACGTCATAGCGGTTACCATAGCAGACACTCGCATGTTGGCAGACACAGTATTCACTGTGCATGTGCGAAGGTTTGTCTGGTTATGTGCTAATTATCGTATTGTGTACAAATTGTAAGCAATAGATCTTGAAAAATGAGTGATAAAACAAAGATATTGCAAATAGCTCAAAAATCTGTAAAATATATGGGCGTTAACTGTGACATTTGTAGTATACTGTGTTACTAGTTTGAATATTCTTTAGTGTTCATTTTATTTATTTCGTTTATAATATTTCGTATATTTTATAAAACATCTGTACCAGTCTGAATAATTTTTCAATAAACAAATAAATATCTAGGGTGCAAAAATTTCTACTTTACAGAGATATTGCAGCTAGTTATTTCAGTAGCGTCTGCTTGAAAATTTGAATTAATGCAACACGCTACAGAAGTCACGTTTAGCAGACACACCCTCAAATGAATAAGGTAACCTTTTTTGAGCAAACCGTAAGTCGAGAAGTCAGATGACGCCACAGCAGACACCTCATACGTGGATATAGTTCAAAATCTTGGGCTTGGTGCTATTATTCGAAAATTGAAGGAGACACCGTGGTCTGCCATGGCATGACAAGCAATACGTCCATCAGACATCAGTGTCCGCTTTGGCAAGGAATGTGTTCACGTAAATTTACAAAACAAAAGAAACACGTTTACGTCCTGTAAAATTATGTTATTTGAGACAAGTGGTTTAGTCAAAGCAGCGACGATATGTATTACTATCGAGAACTAAAACGGATATTTATCAGCCATTATTGAGTTTTCTAACAAAAACGCAAATTGATTTAAACATCGAAAATAGCTACTGTGTTCTTCTTCACTGTTGAAGAACTGTCATTAAATGTCTATACATGCAATTTTTTATATGAACAATTATGTTGCAATACAAGGGAATGTATTTAATTATTTTTATACATTTCAAGAAGTGCCAGCACTGTTTATATCTGCCTTGCTCCACAACACTTTTAGATGTGTAAAATAACAACTACAGAAGTTACCCATACATTGCTTTCATTAAGGGTATTATACATTGTTCACCAAACAGAAATAGTTAAGCCACTACCCGCAAATATATGTGTGTGCAGAATCAATTTCATACGTTACAAATTAATAAACGAGCGTAAAGTTTCGCATAAGTAAAAACAGCTTAATCCATTGCGCGCCTCTCTAGGGAGCGGCTCAACTATTTCTGTTCTGTGAACAATGTATAGTAACAAAAATTACGGCATTTGAATGTTAAAAACATCTGTTCAAAGGCACAGCCTTTTAGTAAGTTATAAAATTCTAGAAATAAATAACTGCATGACGACGTCTTTAAAACTACTACTAATTAAATATAATCATTCTTCCTGTTTCCAGAAAGTATTCCATATGGACTTGTATGGAATATAGATAAGTTCGGCCAGAGCTAAAAAAAATGGAACAGTGAGATTGCTCTAACGTTTACTAGGCTACAGTTTTATTGTTTTTGTTGTTGGAAAAACTGGTTAAGCATAAAATTCATTTATAAATAAACAATGATCACTGGACAGATGCAAAAATAATGGATCTAGAAACATTTTCTCAAAACAATTTATCAAAAGCAATTGATCGAAATGGTAGTTTTTTGAAATTATATATAATGCATTTACGATGTTTCCTCCTTCCAGTAGGCTGTTATATGTTTTTAATAGTTTGCATGCATGAATTATGACAGAAGCCAAACTATGGCATGAAAGACTGTGACATTTTTTACGACTGCTTTATTGACGTAATTTTAATGTCAAAATGGCAAAAATTTTACGGAAGGAGAAAAAATGTAACTGGAAATAGTGAAAGCCTTCACAAAAATTTAAAACAAGATAACCCAATTTTGTCATGTTTAGCTATTTGGCATGGGTACTAACAAACATTTCATCCAACATAGCCTGCTGGGGAAAGGAAACGTGAATGGATTATGTGTTTCAGTTAATTAGTTAATTTTAATACACATTTCTTCTCTTGCGTAATTAGTGCAAATTAAAAAATGATCGTGTGTTTTGCATTAAACGTGTGTGCGAAAAACGAATTTTGCAACATATTACATACAAGATTTTTAATTTTTAATTGTAATATCCATACGCTAAATAAAAAAATAAATAAATTTTTAATTCCATACAGTATTCTGATAAAATAGTTTTATAAATTTTGGCTGTTTATATAATTTTACTGTCAATATTTAAAATATTGTAATATTTAGTGATACAACAGTCAGATTGCTGGAAAAAAAAGTTTATTCTTTCTCATTCACGATGATCAAATTTCAGTTTGAAAAATGTCGCTTTATGTGGAGATATTTTAAATAAAAATTAATTGAACTTTAAGTTTAAATTTATTTTCAAGAGAATCTCAAAGTACAGAATAATGATTGCATACAAATGTTGAAATATATTGACTGGTATCAAGCTGTTTAGATCAGCTGGTCTCAACCTGTGCTCAGTGGACCGCTGAGGGTCCGTAAGACTACTCCGAGGGGTTCGTAAGCGATGTTTAGCAAAATATCAATTTAAAAAATCATAAATTATTATATTAGTACTGGCACAGTAGTACTACACTGTTGAATTCTCTCCTTTCCACTACTGTCAGCCACAAATTCCTTTTCTACAGCCTTTAATAATCTCAGTGGTTTGACACTGGTGGAACCTGATTTTTGCTGATTTTAAACTTTATGCATACTTTTTTCAAACAAAACATATGAAATATCTTTTTGCTAAATCACATGATCCTTGATTTGTGGATCCAATGGCTCATCTCTTAATACGTACAGAATCTCTAGTCTTTAATCAAGTCACAAGATCAACACACAAAGTGTAAGGTACCACCATTCCATTCCTCGCGTGAGAAAATTATAAGATAAAGACAACAAATACAAATGTCTTAAGAGCAATAAGGAAGACAATAGTTTTGGGGGATTTTAATAGCTATCCGTGAAACAAGTGCTAAAAGTGGACGTTTATACATGAGATTGCACACAATATTTTTTCTACGGCCTTAAATTTAATGTTATTAATCCATAAATGTCGATTTACCAAAGGTTTACATTTATGACAGTTATAATTTATGTCATAGTAAAGAGATGGCCTTGACGAGCAAATGACTGTCTCTGCAGCCGGTAGCTGTCAAAAGTTCGTTATCAAAGGTAATTATAAATGTATACATTTTACTTTATTCATTACATAACGCTTTAATTATTTAAAAAACACTTTACCTCTAATGAAATAAGTAACTAGAATAACTTTACAACCTCACTTCCAGTTCGAAATTCTAAATTCAACAACAGCTGTTTACTTTATAACACATGTGCTAAAAGTAAACAGCTGATTTCACTTTTAACACGCTGAATCAGAGCTGGGCAGTACTCGAGTACAAGTACTCAAATACTGTACTCTAAGTACAATTCGGTTACTCTGTACCCGGTACCCAGTACAATTTTCAATAAAGTACTCTGTATTCGTACTCGTCATCACATTGGGTAGAAGTATCCGATACCCGCGTCTTTTATGAGTACATTTGTCCGAGTACTGTAATACCCAACGCGCAAGCGCAAGTGCGCCATGCAAGTCTGGACTTGGCTGTGTTTGGCGGTGTCTGTTTGTACGAGAAAGCAAAGCGACTGACAAGTGACAACGCTCTAAACCTCCAACGATTCAAATACATCATAACTAACCCTATAAGCTGCCGCTACTTGGACTTGGGTTTTCTTGAAGACTTGAGCACTCGAGGTATATTAATATTATATTATTATTTATCATATATTGTTGTTGGTTGTACAAAGGAATGTAATAAACTGATAAACTGTCTTGTTTATTTTGCTTATTATAAACCGAAAACAATGTTAAGTAAAAGTGGTGGGGGAAGAAACATGTACTTGCAAATAGTACTCTTGAAATTCGAGTACTTGTACTCGGAGTACTGTACTCGACAGGGTGTGCAATGAGTATAGTACTCGGTACTCTGTACTCGTTCTTCAGTTAAGGCATGTACTTGGTACTCGGTACCCGAGTACAATTTATCAGTACCCGGCCCAGCTCTGCGCTGAATTATTAATTTTTAGTGAAAAAAGCTAGCGCTAAAAGACCTACTTTTAGTAGTGGTCGTAGAAAAAATATTTTTAGATTGTGTTTTGTTATCTCCAGTTTGAGAAAATTGTACGACAAAGACAGATATAAAAATAAATTGCTAATGGTGGTACCTTACACTAACAGCCAGTCTTAATAAAGGCCACTAATCTGACGTTAACTTTAATTCGCTGTTAAAATAAACAAAAGCGCATCAAAATTTGTTTACTAATGAATAAAATGTCATAAGCACCAACGTTTTGATGGGCTTTTGTTTATTTTAACAGCGAATTAAAGTTAACGTCAGATTAGTGGTCTTTATAAGACTGGCCGTTAGTGTATTAATCTAGTGACCTTAGTATTTAAATCAAATTCTCTCCTGCATTTTTGGTGCAAAATTGCAGAAGATCACACGAGTTAGATACCTTTACATGTAACGGCTCCACGACATTTTAAATAATCTACCAAGAGGTTTGCAAGTGAGTAAAGATTGAGAACTGCTGGCCTAGATCATATTTCTACATTCTCAACGTTCCTTTAGCAATAACATATTTGAACAAGTTTAATCAAAATAGTTTTAGTTGTTCCAGTTCAAGTTCTACCCCTCACTGAAAACTAAATATACAAAATTAAGCATTCAATTGAAGTTCACATAAATTTCGTCACCCACACCCCTTTCCAGAGACGCCTTAGTCAAATTACCGTTAAATTAGCAAATCTGTTCCAATTTTTTAGCCTCACCTACTTCACCTACTAACAACTGCAGCGAATGACTATAAAGTTATAGTCTCAGACTACTTGATAATCGTCGTATATAACTGCACTTAAATCATTATCACCGAACCCGAACACATTCATCAGGTGGCTCTTAAACATACCTGTAACCTGTAATTGGGATCAGCTGCGTGTGCCGTGAGGAACGGGTCGTAGTACACACCACCATCTACAGGAAGAGTATTCAGTACCGGGGTGTAACCGTGTAGCGCTCCAGCTAGCGGTGTGGGGTGTCGTGCGAAAGCAGCCGCTGCAGCAGCTGCAGCCGCCGCTGGATACGCTGCCCGGGCTCGACCCCGCTGTATTGCCGCCACTCCCCGCAATGCAGCCTCTGGCCACTGGACGCACACGGGAACTGCAGAAAAAGTTTATTAGGCTGCTGTTTGGGCAACTAAGATCAATGCAATGAACATGAATGTGCTGAGTTAGTTAACATTATAGTTGGTTGAAATTAACACAAAAAATATTTTAACGTTTTTTTTATTTACGATTCAATATTGATATCAGATTCTATATCACGAAATATGCACGTATCATAGCATTTCTATATTTATAATAATATTAACCTAGACTAACATTTACCATTCACAGAAATTTAATTTTGCATTGATCTTAAACGCCGAGACTCTCAAATCACTAATTAAATAGTGCATCATATCGGACATAAACACAATATTTAATAAAGCACAAGTTTTGGTGCATCTGTGCCAAATGCAAAAAAAATTATAACATGATCAAACTCTAAAAATTAAAATAAAATAACATACCTGTAGGGAGAGCTGGCGGCTTTTTCGTTTGTACTCTAGCAGTTGCGTTATTCACCTAAACAGAACTCGATTGTTAGTAACAATTTTGAAGACACACCAAGTTACAAATATTCATCAACGAGCAGTTCCTTGAAAATGACAACTGGATAAGTAAAAAAATCTGCTTGATGAATATTTGTAGGGCTCTTAAAATACAGAGGAGTTATTTATTGCCTAAAATATTGAATCTAAATGTCATTAGCTCTGTGCAATTTTTTCAGAAGTTAAATTAATTGATCCTTTAATTTTATGTGATTAACTCTAAAGAAACATATTGCCATTTAGTAGTTAAAAAAAACTTGAACTTCTGAAAAAATCTACAGAATTTTAAAAACTTTGAACATGTCAAATAAATAATGCTACAAAAAAATGTAGTGGCAAATATTTTAAAAAAATTCTGAAACATCGGTAAATATTAAGACATTTGCTTAAAAATACAATAAATAACTCCTTACTAAAAATAATTAAGAACTACAACGCTTGATCACCAACTCTGTATGAAACAGTTAGCAACTAACCCATTGAAGATTAGAATGATGAAATTAATGCAGCTTTAAAAATTTAAGTAGATAGTTAATTAGTTTTTCATGATGAATAAATTAACATTAATAAGACGTTATTAAATAATACTGGCAAATCTACTACGCCAAACTGATTTGTGATGTGGGCAATATTCTTACAGTTTTAGCTTTAATCACTTTCTGAAATTTAGAGCATTTATATTTACCCAACTACAAATTCTATTATAAGACACGACCAGAAAATACCTGAAAAAACCTTAAGCGCTTCCTTAAGTTCATTCAAAATGGTGATCAAGAGTCAAGTGTACAATTACATACAAGTTAAGTAAAACAATCAAATCAGTAACAAAATTTACAAATGAATTTTAAATTGACAGATAAATTCACAATAATAATAAAATAATAAGTTCATTAGTATAATGTAATTAGGACTATTGGGTGATTTAATTTTAATACAGATTGAACTGTTATAGAATAGAAAAAAAGACTTATACAATCAATGCTACAACTTTTATTACTGATTTGTATTTTACAATATTGTTATAAACTGTAAAAAATTATAATAAGAACTATAATAACTTCTAAATATAAGAAACTTTATATGCCAAGGCACACCGTAGGACATCTATTATTAATTCAAATTATAATTATTTTTATAATTATAGTTACTTTAATGTTAGTGATTGATTCAAAACTATAATTCAATAAAAAGGCACCGAATACAAACAAAATATATTATAATAAATTCTCTAGATTATTGCCATGTATTGGATACTAAATTACTGACGTTACGCATTACGACAAAAATTATTAACTTTAATTTTGTCATCTCTGAATAGAGTTATTAAATCAGCAGACATCTTTTAAATTTGCTTTTTATATTTCACTCCTTGATCATTAATTTTCTAAGAACTGTCCAGTGTCCGTGGAAATAAAGTTACTAACTTAATAACTATTTCTTCTTAAAGCTTTTTTTTTAATGATAACAGCAGCACAAGTCAAAGCTTTTAACAAACCCTTTGAGAAGTTTAGCCGCACAGGCCGTACAGATAAAACCTGTATTTTCATCCCGCAGTCTTCTTCAATGAACTTCTTTGTTACTGATTACTCTTCGTTTCCGTATCTTAGTAGGTAATATGCAAAATCTGCAGAGTAAGGAAGGTTGCCTACATTATTCTCATACTGGTAATGCTCAAGTCTGGTCAAGGTAACAGCAGAAACTTTCAATCACAAACATGATGCTAAGATGCAATTGGTGCAAAGGTACAGCTAATCAACTTTTTAACAACTGACTGTGATACAAATTAACATAATCCATTCCAAGCTTCTTTAGCAAAACTGCCATGAATCTTTATTAAAGCATACTCGTTGGCTCGTATATATTTTAAACCTATCTGTTCCCAAAACTCTTTTCAAGCTACTAATTTTATACAAATTTTTAAAATTAACCTCTAAATATTGTTTTTACAGTGTAAAAGAAATATCACTAAGTTACAAAAAAGCAGCATTAAAAAGCAAAGGCAACAACAATTTATTTATCAAAACATACAAAAAAAAGTAAGGAAGATGATTTTATTTAACTAAAATTACTAGCAAAAATAAAAGTAACTAAACTTATTATGTTGCCAATACAACGAAAACTGAGTTTGGAATAAATTTTGTAAGCAGATATAGAGCGCGCAGGGTTGAGTTCGATAACGTCGCTTAATCACACTGGCGTGCCAGATATCCTCGTCTTTCATTGTAAGAATGAGAGAGCTAACTGACACACCAGAATGCGATAGTGCAACACTCTCGAACACAGCCCAGATTGAATTCCTCTAAATAAGGATATTTGCACTAGATCATTACCATAACCTTACTTATCGATTGTATTTCCAATAAACTACACAATGAGCCTTACCCAAAATTTGGAATGAACAATGGATAATATAAAAAAAAAGTGAAGGTAAGCAGACGATCTTGATGAATTTTATGGGTTAGTTTCGGATTAATAATGGAAGCAACCTTTTCTACTCTACAGAATTTGCGACACAAACATAATTCTATTACACTAGACTAAAATTACAATATGATACGTAATGACAATGGCAGGTGCAGTGCTGGGGCCTCGAGTGAACTCGTGTGGCAAGAGCGGGAAGGCCCCAGCACTGCACCGCTGGCCTTACCCACTTACCTCCTCGGCGGCCCGTGAGTGGGAGGGAGGGGGATCGGAACTACAACTGTCATCGCCATTAAATGGCCGTCTAGGACAATGTACAACATATTGGAGTACCGATAACTGAGTGATTTAAGTACAGTGTGTGCGGCAAAAGAACGTCAAAACACGTGTGAAGCAGGAAGGTGCTACCGGTTAGTCACTAAAGCCAGCAAGCCACACGAGGGTTTTGACCTTATTTTACCGGGGAGGGACGGGACAGGCCAGTGCTACACGTAGCTATATATCATGCACACCTCTATTTTTCTTCCCTCAACCACGGTGCCGTGAAGTCGGTCTCGTGCGCGCTCCGCATCAGCACTATTTGCGAATGTTACAAAACCGAACCCCTGCATGCAGAGACAGACAAAACATGCATTATAAACAGCTTCTCAAACTCGTGCAATGACATGATGACGTTAGACGACATGCGTCTAGAAAGCCTCATTCCACACTCGCTCTGTTAGACTACTACACTGTTAAGCCTAACTCACAGTGCGCCTAGCTATGTACACTACCACTCCATATCCATTTACGCGCCACTCACACTGAGGCACCGAAAGGTGGATGCGCTGCGCTGCGCTAATGCTACGCTACACATCCTCCCACACAGAACGCCGTTAATAATTCTCGACACAAAACAATACAATACAGGATATACCAACAAGCCGAAAGGATCTAACATACTCATTAATGCCATTTCAAGATAACAATCCTCCACAGAGGCTTAAGTAGTAAATGGATATGAAGTCAGAGAGAATGATCCATCTCAAGACGAAGTAGCTACAGCACAATCATTATATGAACCCAATTCTCACTACGCCATCAGAAAACTTGCTCTTGCTTGCTCATTTCTTAGTAAAACTCTTAGTCAAAAATTGCAATTAAATAATTATGAACATCATGCATCATATAATAATTACACTGTATTTTACGAGCACACTGTTGCTATTGAAACTATCCAAGAAGAAAACCAATACATTACTCTAATTTAGAAATAAAATTAGTCCACAAATATCCAAAAAGCTATTTCGGAAGTAGGAAGTCATTAAAATACACATTTAAAGCCCCACTTTAGATCCACAGACCAAACCAAAAACATATCAATTTGTTGCATGTTACATTATGTTGCAAGGATACACAAACAAAATCAATTATTAGTTTAGTCTACAGGGAAATCCCTTTGCAAGAGCACAAACGATTTCGCTATTTGTCCATTATAGTATAATGAAACCATTATGCTACATTTTGTGTTAGATTTGTTTGCACATATTACCGATATATTTCAATTTCTTGAACTGTTTTAAAATAATACTGTTTTAAAGTCAAAGTTACCTTTCAAAACTAATCTTAAAATAAAGATGCTTTACATTCTACGCTTTTTTAAATTAATTTCCGTTAAATTGGTTTTTTATATTACAGTAATACCACAACTAATGCGGTGGTTTTGAAATTAACACGGTATTTTAAATGTTGCCCAAATCATGTGCACCCAAATTTGGGGGTTTAGGAAAAAGTTGATTGCTATACGTTCATTCTCACAAAAAAAATACACAAAATTTAACTTCTCAGCTATAAACTATTTAGCCAATCGTATACAGCTTTGGGCAAAAGTATGGTAATTTCCAGTGAACACTGATTTATCAAAAAATATCTATAGTAACAGTTTCTTTTTTTTTTATATAAAAACAAAAACATGGCAACATGTAACTTTTTTTCTATTCTATGCATATTTGTTTTCTCTTTTTTGATATAAATATTGTGGGCATATAAAATGTTTATAAAGAACTGCTTTTCAATACTCACATTTTTAAAAATTCCCTAACTGAAAAAAAATCTTAATTTTAAACCTAGAGAAAAATATATTGGCGCAGATGTTAAAAATTTACATAACGGAATGTTGGCAACTCAGACTGGTCCTTATATCACAATTTGAATTAACAACCTTCCCATTTATTGCAATATTTTATTATTATGGATAAACGAAAGACCTCAGTAAAAGCAAGACGGTTCAAATTACACTGTTTAAGTATTTTCCAAGGTATAAGTTATTATATTTTCATGAAACATGTAATTATGTATAATACATAATAAAAATAAACCTTTGATTATTATCAATGCTGTTTTCACTATCCTTTACATATGTATATTATTAAAATGCGATATGACCGAGCATTTTAAAAGTTTTGAAACACATTAGAGCACTTTGTAGGGATTACTACCTTCAGTTAATGCATTTTCAATTAGTACCATGTTTTTGTGGAATAATTAACCGCACTATTCGGGGTATTACTGTATTTTCTTGAGGATTACAGATATTAGGTTCATATTTTCAAAATTGAATGATTATACACATTCTGCATTAACATGGTGCACACAAAATAATTCCTGAACACGGATAACAAAAATGAAGAGCAGTAGACTTTCTTCTATTGCTATGCATCGCATCTGAACATCTCACCTTAGGTTGAACACTTATTTAGAAAATCATCTTCTTCAAACATTTAAAATTTTATAAATAATGCTGTACCCTACAAATATTTTTTAACTACAGCGTATGCTCCATATACAGTGAAAATCCAATTACCTGCAATCGTGATTAAGTAGACCACTAAGTAAATTGTAAAAAATTCTGATTTTCAAATATAATAAAGCAGTTTCTTCATAAAGTAGTTAAAATCGCGACATCATGAGCATATCTAATTCTGTATGAATTTATTATTGTTCTACATTCTAAATGGTAGGTGGTATCCTTTTGTAGGGTTTATAAAATTTTATAAAGTGGAGCTGAAATTCTGATTAACAAGAAATACAAAAATCACTCAAAATATATTTTTCTTT
The DNA here is from genome assembly GCA_940337035.1 of Agriotes lineatus. NCBI lineage: Eukaryota > Metazoa > Arthropoda > Insecta > Coleoptera > Elateridae > Agriotes > Agriotes lineatus. The sequence continues at coordinate 135,849,302 of OW679198.1, read as the reverse complement.
TAAAATAAATACAAATATACATATTGCATTAGTAGTAATGCCTGTTTGAGGACGACGTGTTCCTCTTAATGCAGATGTATGCAAGTTCAGTTTATTTAATTTTTAGTGCTTTCAAACTTAACAAACTCTTGGATACTAAGTCTTAAAACAAAATGCGGCAAAGGAAGAACAAGTAGATAGAAGTAGATGAGCATATAGTTTGTGTCCTCTAGTAAAATATATATTGTCATTTTTAAAAATCAACATAACATCTAAAATCCTCCTGCAAAAACAAAAACTGATGGAAGACTAACTTTGCCCTAGTTTATTAAAAAGTACGTCCAATGGATACATTGAAAGGTCAACTCTGTTAAAGATTTTAAAAAGAACATTTCCTTCGTAATTGCTTGGCGTATGAGCATAAAGTTTTGTGTCAGCATGTCATTGTACTGTTTACTATATTGTAATAATGAAAAAATAATGAATGATCTTGAATGAGCATATCAACAAATCACACACGATATTTATCTACTACATTTGTCAGCAGAGCGAAAAAACTAGTATTGGTTTTCAATTGATTAGTACATTAGTAATGAAGTTGTTTAATCAGCCAGGTGGAATATTTTAAGAAAAAAGACAACAAACACATTATGTATTCATTTTTGAGAGATACCTTTAAAAATAAATAAGTAAATGTACACGATTTCCCATATTTTTGAAATAGAATTTGCTTTAAAATTTTTAATAACTGAACTTGTCTGTGTATATTAAAAACTCTGAAGATTATGTAACACTATATTTTTATTCGTAAGTAAATTATTTGTCATTTACTAAATGAGCAGCCATCTGTATTGATGAAAATTTGGAATAACGCATCAAGATTTTTAATTCCTTTCTTGCAACTTAACATGTAAGTATATCTGTCAAAACAAACTGCATTTTGCATCAGGCTTTGTAATACCTGTATTGTCTTCCCTTATCTCAACCCCACCACTGAAAGTCGTTTGTGTCCCTATAACAAATGATCACCCTGTATGTAAAAACTCGTTTTGACTTAAAAACGATATCACTATTCCCAATAGCAACAAAGCTCAAAAATTTAAATAACAATTTTATAATAATACAAAACGCGAGTGCATACCTTGGATCCTCGTTCATTAAAGATAATTTCTACGTCAAGAATGGGGCCAAATTGCTGAAAACCAATAAAACATTTAACACAATCCTCACTATCACAGCATTATACAATCTTACCCCAAACATGGCTCTCAGGTCGGGGTCTCTGAATCGGAAGGGAATGTTAGAAACATGTAATCTTTTAGGCTGGTTTTTAGTAGGATCCGTTGCCGGGGTGTTCCCTACAGGAGTGGCTTCCGGCGTCCCTGCCGCTGCCGGCGGTGCGATCGCTCCTTCAGCTGCCTCGGTTTTTGTTAATGTTTGGGGCTGCTCGCAAGTGAAAGATGCAGCAGAACCCCGTGCCGGACTACTGACAATGGCTACAGTTTGCTGTTCGCCGGCTGGTTGGGGAGGGGGTGGGCTGAACGGTGGGCCTGTAGCCGCAGCCGCTGGGGGTGGTAATAATGGTACTTCTTTTACGTCTGCTTTGACTTCCCCATTTTGAGCTGGAAATCCGGCTGGGGCCGCCGCTCCGAACGGCGTGCTCATACCCGTCTGCACCATGTGCTGTAAAGAAAAAAATGTGTAAGAATGGCATAAATAATAAAAATCTAAAGAGACATTCCTTCGTTGCTTCCATTTTTTAAATATGAGTTATATAATTTCAAGATTATTTCTACTTATACCGTAGTTGATAAAAGTAAATTTAACTAATAGTTGGTGGAATATGTACAATACTTAACCTTTAATACATAAAATTCAGTAAATGTAAAAGCGAATTAATGTACACATTTGAATCAATATTTTTCTGACTGATTGTATATACATAACACATCTGTTAAACATCCAAGTACAGTAGAACTCGCTTTTAACGATCACGGTTACAGCGAATTCACGTTTATAACGAATAATGTTGAAGGTATATTTGAATTACATTTGATTTAATGCATGTATTTCATGTTTATTACGAATTCGTTTCACGGGAATAACGAACCAAAATTTAAGAATACATTCTCAGAACTGATCCTTTTCATCTCCTAATAAAATGTAACTGAAAGATATTAGGTATTTTGTTGTGGCAACATTATAATAAGGAAGGTTTTCTAGGAAAATAGTGGTCAGTTAAATTTCGTAGTAGGCCACTTTCTCTAGCTCTCTCTAGCACTCTGTACAATAGCGCGAGATAGTGGGCATTGTAAGCAACTCCGTTTTTCTTAAAATCCGGCAGCTACCTGCAGGATCCAGTTCTTCGAAAAGCGATAATGGGTTTCGCCCGATGTTATGGCTCAGTTCTGTTATCGCATTCTGCAAAACGAAAGTGTTGCGTCATAGCCACGTCTTAGCTATTGTATTTAACAAAACCCTTTACAGGATTAAAAATACAATAGCTACAAGACGTTGGCCTATAACGCAACAAAAAGAGTTGCAAACATCTTCAAGTGGATGTATCTTGGTCGTTCCTTTACATTCAGTATGTACCTACGCATTTTCTAGTTGTGGAAAAATGGCGGGAGTTAAACAGCAAATTTTATCGGTTTCCGAAAAAGTAGAAATTATACGGAAATTGAAAATTTGCTCAAATTATGACCTTCTTGGGTATAACGAATAACGGTTATTACGAACAAATATAGCGGTCCCGTGGAATTCGTTATAACCGAGTTCTACTGTATATCTTAATAATTAATTGCAAACACTTTTAGATAGAAATTTCTAGACAATATTTTATTCCGTCATTCTAGCACAACAATTATAATATACTTAGTTAGTAACGAATTTTTGGAAATACTCAAGTCATCATTGCTGTTTGCTATTTGGCATGTTGAAAATTTGATAAATTATTTATGCTGTAAACCTTCACTATGTATGAAGGATGCGTGAACATGACAATCATACATCTATTATGTATTAATCATACAGAACATTGCCACAACACTGTATTACTTCTGTGTCGCTACATAGAAATATTATATTAAAGTTTTATGTCCTTTACATTGCCTGAGCTTTCATTAAAGTATAAACTCGTCTATTACAAAATGTATATATTGAGTTACCAAGACGGAATTCATGATAAAACAATTATTGTATGAAATATTGCTACAACTAAAACATTTTCAAATAGTACCAGCGATTTACAGACTATCAACAATTATTAGCAATTTTCAAAGACTAAAGATTACCAAAATTTGCTAGCCATTTCTGAAGATGAACTATTAAAAATTGCCCTAAATTTTCAAGAACTACTCAGATTTACAAAGATAACAAAAAATAAATAAAAGTTCACTACAAGACTGCCTACTAATGATTACCACAAGAATGGGATCAACATGAAAGAACTGAAACGATTGGCCTGAAATACATGTTACAGTATAAGAATAGATAACGGAAAAGAATGAGATTACTTAAAAAAATAACGATAGGTTTCCAAAAATTACAAGCGACTATCACAGCTTTCATAAGATGATTACTACCAACTACTACAGATTTCCCCAATTTGATAATTATAGTCATCCTATACAGCGTCATTCAATTTCAAGGCTCACCATTTGGGATTTTAAAAACAATAAGAGATACAAAGTTGCAGATTTTGATACTGAATAATGTTCGAAAAAGAAATTAAATTTTGCAGTCTGTTTGAGTTTGTTCAAAAATTAAAAAATGGATTCATTTTTTGTTAAGTCGACTGCTATGTTACTTAGAATAAAACTAACATGTGAGCAAATGGAAATAAAATCAAGCTTGGCTTTGAAATATTTGTTTTATGAATAATATGTTGGTAGCACTGTAAGTCTATGTTAAATTTGAGGTTAGCAGGTTAGGTTTTCCATCAGTTTTGACACAGACTGACGCAAAACCTAATCTGCTAACCTCGAATTTGACATAGACTTACAGTGCCACCAACATATTATCCATAAAACAAATATTTCAAAGCCAAGCTTGATTTTATTTCCGTTTGCTCACGTTATTTTGACATTTTTAGGATTTTTAGAATTCAAATTTGATTCTAGATTTTCACTTGTTTTCGTAACTATTGAGATATTGATACTAACATTCTTATCTTAAATGCACGTCTAGGTTTGCTATGACATCGAGATATGTGAAAGAAATATTTTTTGATAGTAAGCAGTGATTGATTAACCAGAAAACAAGTGGAAGTTTTTTGCTTTCTACTCAATTTTTATTATAAACGGTAAATTTACGTAATTATTTAATTTTGCATAATTTGCAGTTGACAGTATGTTCCTCGAACAAAGCAAAACTAATTTTTAGAAGTTCCTGAACGTTTTTGTATAAATAACTGCAGAAGTGACTTCTGCAAAAATGCTTAACCACTAAGTAAAATGAAAATTCTTGTGAGAAATTGCTTGTTCTTTCACGAATTATGCACAAAATGAAAATTAAATTGATGCTGGTGTCAAAATTCTGTTACGGGAGGTAGATTTTATGCTGTACAGTGATAAACAGATTATGAATTATGCCTACTGCAATATTAATATAATGAAAATAACTAAACGGCTTAGTTTTTTCCATAATACGAACATGTATTATAAATTACAGCTGTAACATTTATTGAATCGGGGAACATATGCAAAAACAATTTTTAGTATACAACTAAAACAAGCAAAGTGTGAATTGAAGGTTTCATTTATTTTTGTATTATTTTATTTCTTTTTTAACATATAGCTCATTTATGAAGAGATGTAGAAAACTTAAAAGAAAAATTAAACTCTTCTCAACTACGTCATTGCCATCCCTGTGCATTTAAAATAAGAAAGTTAGTGTAAATATCAAAATATCGCAAGAATTATGAAAATCGAAAAACTTAAATCAATTTTGAATTTATCTTTAAAAATTGTTACTTGATTGGCATTTGTTTAACAAATGTATTGGTTCACTTTAAAAATATACAAAATCCAAAGCCTACTGTAATCACATAGAAAATGAACAGGCTACAGACACTTTTGTGTATAGAGAAGGTCTATAGACCACATGTCCGTGTCTGTACACCCGACAAGAGCAGTATCCGTAGACCAGACATTTTATTTAGGCACACCACTCTCTGACTGAATACACAGCCCCATAAACATTAAAAGCAATTCGTATCGAGACCTGATCTAGGTGTACGGTGTAAGAGATTGCTTGAAATTTCTTGATAGTGCAACCAACAACTACTGTTAAAGATCTTAGTGAATTTTTATTATATTTATTTAATTGTTTGTGTCTTAGTTAATTGAATAATACAACGCATAATTTAGTTAAAGTAGTGTTTTTGTACTAAAATAGCCTAGTCTGCTTATTGGACGAAAGAAAAAACAATCGAATTAATTGAAATTTATTCAAGCCAGTCCCGAACTGTGGAACACTACCCACAAACTTTACAAGGATTGAGTAAAAAAAAAAAACATGCTACAGTAAAAAATAGCAGTACCTTAAGTTGAAATCAATCGAAAACTGCAGAATCTATAGACCCCAATAAATAATAAGATGAGGAAAATTAAAAACAAAAGTCTGGTAACAAAACAGATGATGTTTTTTTCCACATCAAATTGAAAGTTTTCTGATTGCACCTGTCTAATACGACTCTACCAGTCACGCGTGTGTGAACAGTTTATAGAGAAGTCTAGCAACTTTAATCTACAGAATTACAGTAGACAGCTGTTGACATCGCTCTAAACCTTTTTTATTTGGTTTAAACGTTTAAAGCAAAGATTCTGATGATGTTATACCGGGTGCTGACTTGCGCGACGCACCATAGGAATTTGCATAGTAAATTCTTTATGTTCAATTATTTGCTCCCCTAATTATTTTAGAGCTAAAGTGTAAATACATTTTTGTAGAGAAAAAAATACTGCATCCATTCATACTGCTGCTAACAATTTTTCATTTTCCAGAACCGAAGGAATGCAAAAAATTAAACTAGCATTTTTACAAAAATCAGTGATGCCATGGAATTATTGAAACAAGCCAATGCCAACGCAAGTGCGTGCGGGGCGTCATCCAGTCACTGCCGCTAAAAGATTGAACGTATTGTCGTTTTTCTCATTTTGGTGTAAGTTCTGAACCTCATTATTGCACCTACAATTATTTAATAACTTGCCTGTAGTCTTAAACAAAATGAATCAGTCTATTAATGGTTGTACTGTTTGGAATTTGCCGATACGGATATTTTACAATAAACAAGGAGCTTACTTAACGAACGTCCACCATACTCGTAAAACCATTTTTGTTATGGACAAGGTCTAGGTACCTTAGAGACATTAAGCCGAACATAATTAATAATGAATTATTATAAACGTCAAACATCAATGACAAACAAACAAACAGCACATATTGTCGCGCCGCACGCATTTGCGTTGCCATTGGCTTGTTTCAATAATTCCATGGCATCACTGATTTTTGTGAAAATGCTAGTTTGTTTTTTGCATTCCTTCGGTTCCGGAAAATAAAAAATTGTTAGCAACAGTATGAATGGATGCAGTATTTTTTTCTCTGCAAAAAATATATTTACACTTTAACTCTAAAGTAATTAGGGGAGCAAATAATTGAACATAAATAATTTACTATGCAAATTCCTATGGTGCGTCGCGCAAGTCAGCACCCGGTATAGACAATTATACAATATTCAATTACTCCATATCCCTATGTTAGGTAGGCCAATTATCAGAAGCATATCTACATATGGTATAAATAGTTCATTTAGCGATTTACTTGCATAATGACATTTCTTTCATGACAAGAACACTCACTGATGGTTTTAGACAGTACAGCCTCACTACATATAACAGGGAGAGTGATTACTGCTGATATGGTATTACTATAAAGAAGAATATTGTTTTAGCCATTCTCATTTCTTTGAATGTAGTCTCCATTTTGTGCAGCTTTATACCAACTGAGTTCAGCTGTTTTTAATGTTAACCCTCCACCTATTAAGGAAGTTACGGACTGTCTAGCGATCTAAACACAGCCTGTATATCTGGGGTCAATTGTTTTCAGGGTCTTCTTTGTTGCCTTTCTTATATGTATATTAATACTATGATGGTATTCGCCCTGTATTGGGAATAACCACCTTTTCCAAACATAAATAATTTCAATAGCTTGTCTACTATAATTTCTCTACCCTCCTTGAACATCTCTGTAAGTGTTCTCCGGCTTATTTTCAGAATTGACATTCAGAACTATTGATTCATACCACAACTTGTTGGCAACTTTAAAGATGTGATGGTAATTTATGACAAGTACAGCATCTTTATTTTTGGATTTCATTATTTCTGCTTTATTGCCATTCTCTCTTCCGCATGTTTTCATACAAACTTCTTTTCGTCTTGGGAAGTTTTTGTACTACCTACTTTTTCGTATCTTCTTTCGTCATTTTTCTAGCTATCTTATTCACTTCTACTTATATTCAGTTGTATTTATTTTATTTCCAATAATTTGAAGCATTTGTTTTCTGGCATCTTCTTCGTTTCCTCACTTATTTGGTTTTGAAGCCTTTGACTTTGCACACTCTCTCGTCGTTTCTCTTATATTTGAATTATATTGTTGTTAATCTTGTTTCTGTCTGCCTGTTCTAATCTTAGTGTTTGAATGTTACGATTTATTTAAAAAAAATGTAATCTACATGAATATTGTGTTCTTATCCATCTTATCTATCTTTCTAGTTTATGTTTTATTTGTATCGTATCGATGGTCACTTCCCGTGTCAAATCTATTCAGAACATTCACGTTCTGTATTAGATATGTATTTGTGTCTACTCAGAATATAGTCATTTGATTCTTAGTTTGTCCATCAGGACTAATCCGCGTCCACTTTTTCTCAAAGAATATGTTCACATTGTATAATTTCTTGTGTTCTAAAAAGTTTGCCATCATTTTGAATTCCAAGTCCGTGATTTCCTATGTATTTCTCTGAACTGTGTATTCACCTATTTTGTAGTTACAATCAGTTACAATCACCTACTACCAAAAGATGCCAAGTTTTATTATATTTATGCTCTTAAATATATCTTCGTATAGTGTTTCATCATCTTCGAATTTATTTGTCGGTGCATATACTTTAATTCGTTTATTCTTATTGTTCTCTATACTATCGGATATTGCTGCCATATGCCTTTAGGCAGTTAACCTTCTGTGCACTATTACACCTACCCTTCCAAGACTAGAATCTTATTTCCCTTTATAAAACAGGGTTTATCCTGACTAATTTTATCTTCCTTCTCCAATTTTTCTAGTTTCACTGATACGTAAGACTTCCCATTTGATTTTGTTGAGTAAAGAATATATCGTATGACTAAAAAGAACCATAATTGATCACTTATGATTGTAACGACCCAATATCCAGTCAATACGTTGTTAACAAAGTCAACAGCACGTACGATTTATATTACTGTTTTTCACTTTTTAATAATTTGGTTAATGTCTGTTTGCTGGAGCCTTACTACCAGAGGTCAGTGCTCATCTCCCATTGTTTCAAGCGTTTAAACTCCCTATTGGTCCCCTCGTTAGAGAACCGAACCCATCAATTATTGAGAGGTCAAAGCAGTTACACTTTTCTTACAAAAAAATTAGCTGGCGGTCGCGGTAATGATATCATGATGCGATGGCAGGCGTTGCGCACAAATGCGGTCGCCTTTTTGTTTGTTAATAAAGCAAAAAAAGCGGGCACCGTTCCCATACCATGATGTGGGAACCGGGGAGCGCAAACTTAATCGAGGGATCAGACGGGATGATGTCATCCAGCAATTGCGCTAAGTGTTCAATTGAGGCATGGCGGGTAGGCCGCTGCCTAAGTTGGTAGTGCCTAAAATGGCCGCCAACAACGCTTCCGGCGGAAGCACGCCGGTCACGTGCCGCCAACCATTCCCGGAATTTTCTTTGTGGCGAATTAGGTGTAATTCGAATTATGTCTAAAATTAACCGCGCTAAAAATACGGCGTACTCTGCAGCGTGGAATTTAATTCCTGCAGTCCTGGCTGCTGCAAGACACGTAACGTTCGACGCAGACGCCCGGCATGAGTCCATCGAATTTCCTTTATTGAAAACGTGAGTTGGTTACTTCGTCCGGAACAGGACAATATCAATATTTATCGCAGAGGCCCGAAATGAAAGCGAAAAAGACCGGAAATAAAAAATAATCCCTTATGAGTCAACTCTAGGGAGATGGGTTGGCATCTCCGCTTTCAGCGAATTCTCAAACAAACTTACGCTAAACTACTCTTATTCAACTTCCAGATTACTTAGATGAAATATTTTTGCAGTCGTATAAAAATAGCGGTTATATAGCTAACCATCACAACAATGATTTCTATTTCTATTGTTAAACAAGACTTTAGTACTTATTGCCAATTCGCGCAGCCTACTGCGATGTGTTAAAAACTTAAAACTATATGACATTTTAACAATTAAAAATAAAACCGCTTGGCCGCCATCTCCGTAATTATCGTCACGCATACTTTTCTTTTAAATAATATAAATGTAAAACAACCTAGCCAATTACTGAAACTGGCAACAGGCAACATACCGAATCAATCAAAGTGCCGAAGCAGTGGATGCAAATCGGCCAACTAATAATTATTGGCATGAATTTATGAAAAAAGTGCACGTGTTTAGCACGCAAAATGACGACGCACCCACTACTCGACCTTGAAATTAAATCTGTCTGTCCGTTAATAACCCAGCAAAAACTGCCGAGATGAAACCACTTGCCATTAATTCATATAATTTAATAGAATACCTCAATTCCTTTATCATCTCTGCAGAAATATTTGATAATACAATTACACAGTGTCCTCTTTGGCGATTTTAAAATAAACTGTAACTGTGACACAAAAGCGGTGTTATTACTGGAATGTATACAAAACCTGAGTTTGGCAAATGGTCAAATTCTCTCTCGGAACAAACAATAAATCACGAAGCGCTATCATCCGATGAAGGATAGTGCAATAACCCTCATTACTAGGAAATAAAAATAAAAACGCAACCGCACGACATGAATTGCAATATAATCAAACCATTTGCATTTTAAATTTATATACGACAAAAAAAGATTTTTCTATCAATAAAAATTATATTTAGTGTAAAATAAATCAATTACATACTACGAAATCGACAGGAAATACATGTCGATTTGTATACTACAGTAGCGGTCCGATAATCCGAATCATTTAAACCAAACTGACTCGGAGTATAGAAACATCCGGATCACTAGACCATTTAATAAACTATAGTATGTTTAGTTAAATATGCTACAATTAAGAGATAATTAGTTACGAAACCGGCAAAATCTGATCCGGTGTTCAAACTGTTGCAAGGTTTGAGATCATAAATAAGTGCTACATGGAACGGTAAACGTGATCGAGTTTTCTAAGAATGTAGGAGAAATATAAAATGCTAAAACCTATTTTATTAAGAAAGAAACGAAATATGTGCGTATTACGAGCATGTTATAAACTGCTGATAATGAATTGATCTAATAACAATTTTATCTCATCTTCGCCATTTTTTCGCAAAATATTTTGACCGACCACCAACAACGCACATGCGTAGTCCCTAACGAACATCTGCTGAAATCTGCAGTAATTTTGATAAATTAAACTCGGATTACAGAACCAACCTAAATTCGGATTATGGTGTCCCTGTACGAAAACATTTGACAATCTGAATTGCCGTGATATGTCGATTAACGGGACATTACTGCGTTAGATTTGAGTATTGTCGATTTCTCAGTGTTTTTATCTCCCTCCAAATTACTAGAATGACCTTATCCATTTTCTAGCTACTACGAGTTTCGCCTCTGACGTGGTTCACACGTTGAGTTACTGTGCTCTTTTGCTTTTTCCTCCTGATGAAGCCCCTTACGAAAGTGGGCGAAACGTTGAGTTCTTCGATCTCAATCGTAACACGGTCCAATCCCGAAGTCGTTTGTTACTTAACTAAATCATGTATTACATAATTTAAATATACAGTAGATATCGTTTATAAAGATGGGCAAGGGACCGAAGAATTCAGTCGTTATATCCGTAAATCGGTATCAACAAACACGCTATAAACAAAGAATAGGCAACTCCAGTTTTCACCCCCCTGACGCTAAGATCAGATATCTGTCCCCATTCTTGGAATTTTTATATCACTTATGAGTAAGAGGGTAATTAATGTCTATGAAAATGGTCAAAATCGTTCTAGTCGTTTTTTCGATATTCTTCAGGAGCATTTGGCACCGAACGGTGCAACGCAGTGAAATCAAAGTATGACACCATCGCTAATAGTATTTATGCGAGCAGTAGACCTTGCGCAACTTCCCATAAGCAAGGCACTGCAATGTAATTTGCACCCGCAGATATCTCCTTCCCTAGAATCTTTGAGTAAATACTGACTATAGGCTATCACGTATGAGTAAGAAGGAAATATCGTCTGTAAAAATGATGAAATTCGCCTATTTTGAGAGAAAAAAATACCGTTTTCCGACTTTTTTGGGGTATCCAACGTTTTTTTTTTTTTTTTTTTTTTTTGTATTAGTGAAACCAATGTCTATTACCTACGTGCCAAAGCTTTGTAGAATATCTCCGTGCATTTTCATGAAAATCCGTCGTTATTTTGGCCGCTATATGTGGAATATACGTACATACTCGGAAATGAATTTTCGATATAGGGTGTCCCAATTTGAGGTTGGATTTTGAATTTCGCGGCATTTGCTTTTTGTCAAATATATATTTTATAGTTGTCATTTTGACACATTGCCATTTAAGTTATTTAAGTTATGGAGAGGTTCACGGTTCAGCAACGCATATTTATTGTAAAAACCCATTACAAATAAAGAAAAAGTTTTGCAGAAACTGCAAGAAGAGTTTGCACTATGAACTTGCGTGACATGTGGTTTCAACAAGATGGTGCCACATGTCACACAGCGCGCGAAACAATAACTTTACTGCAATCAAAGTTCAGAGGTAGACTTATCTCTCGATATGGTGACATCAATTGGCCGTCAAGATCTTGCGAATTACCGCCTTGCGATTTATTCCTCTGGGGTTATGTGAAAAGGAAAGTCTATGCGAATAGTCTACAGACAATATTATAGACCTAAAGGCCGAAATTACACGCGTAATTGGTGAGACAGACCCTCGTTTACGTCTAAATGTCGTTGAAGATTTGAAAAAAACAATGGTTTCATGTCAGACTAACGGTTTCATATCAGACTAGCCGAGGAGGGCATTTATCTAATATTACCTTCCATGTTTAATCGTTAAGTATATGCTTTAAATTCTCATTAAAATACCTTACATTTTCAAATTATTGAAGCGTTTTATTAACAAATTAAAATCCAACCTTAAATTTGGACACCCTTTATTATCGTCGCTGCTAGACAACAAGAACGTAATTAACAATAAAGTTATTAATTTTTGCGTTTATTCCGTTCGGAGGAAAATGTTTTATTCGTACAAAAAATGTGCATTTCTTATACTAATGAAACAAATAACTATTATTGATATAAAGAATTACGTACATATTACAAAATATAATTACATTTTAATTTAAAAAAAAGCATTAAGTACATATTACACACGAATTATTATATTTTAACAAAAAAAATCCCCTAATTTGGTTTGTCTACACAATCATTTGGTTTGTATTTCTAATACCTACCAAATATGTCTGTATACTGTATGTACTTGCATAAAATTCCTTGGATATACAGGGTGATTCAAATTAAGTGCGCACCAATGCTATTTTTGTTATTATTGATTTTACAAAGTAGTTTAAATTATCAAACTAGTAGTGTTTTCGGTGCTGATTAATATGCAATTAATACAAAACAATCGAATAACTCGTTGGCGACAACATTAATTTTTTTTTTATGGAACACCCTGTATATTTTTCAAAAACTTGAAATAAAAATGAATTTGTGATATAAAAGTCTTAATACACTATTGTCTTAAAATGAATACTAAAGAAGTTATCGCAAGTTTCAGTTTACAGATAAATACGTACATACGTGTTTTTGGAAATAATAGTAATTTACGTTACATGTATAGAAAGTGGAGCTTTTCAGTACGAGTGAGATGTTTCCGGAAGAGGCCGTTAGGCCGAGTCCGGAATTTCTAGACGAGTATGGAAAAGCCACTTTCATACGAGTTTCGTACAATATTTTTTTGTACACTAGCGTACAAAAAGGAATAATAAGTTTATCCCCTCATCTGAATTTGTCGTAAAATTTATTAATTATTAAGTTACACTTTGCGGTATTTGTACGGCAAAGTAAAATTCGTACGGCAAAGTGCTACTTTGCCGTACGAATACCGCGAAGTGTAACTTTCTAATTAATAAATTGTACGGCAAAATAACTCTTTCAATGCTAGTGTACGAAAAAAACATTTATATCTGCACATTTAGCCAGGTGTTACTCTGTTACTGCAGACACTTTTCCGTAGCGGTAAAATTGAGGTCAAAGATGTTTGCTATAAGGCCCTAGAAAGTAAGGGTGGACCTTCACATGAGAAAAGGTGGACTCAAGAAAATAACCCAGACACATGATTATTAGGCGATTTCTCCATTTATGCGAAGAAGGCGTTATTGGTTAGCTGTAGAACATTTGCACATATTTCAGAAGTCTTATTGATAAAGTACGGCCACCTGCAAACTATCAAAACTTCTACCAGTGAATGGCGTTATATTCGGTCTGTTTTCTCATATATTATTAAACATTTCAAGTGCCTACTTTCCCTCAACACTGTATATCTCAATAACCAAAAAATCTTATTGTCGTTTTTCATTTTTCCGTTATGTATTTATCGCAAAAATTAATGAACACTGTTTATGTATAGTGCATACCATCATTATTCATTTCCGGCCGCTGGCCTATCTTCAAATCTAACAAGTTGGCAACTAGTTATTCGCAATCAGACAACAATATAGCAAAGCAGTCTAATATACTAGCCACACTGTTACTGTCTATACGCGAAAACGACCATTTTAAAGAAATCCTCGAGAAGCCCATGAGATTAAAAATAGCCCATTAATGCGACAGGAAACTAATGTTCGCCATCAAGAACCCAACGGCACGAACGTCTTCAGTAAAATGAAGGAAACAATTACGCGCTACATTTCATCCGAAAATTGTAGTTATTAACTTCCAAGTAATTGAACTATTAGTGTACGGTCAATTCAACAAATTTAACATTTAACTTTAGTGTCAGCTTTACAGCCGCCCTGCTAATTCTAGATCGTTCTGTAAATGTCAGCAGTATTTGTGTACACGGCGAATCGTAGGATGGCTTGCACTCTTAAACGGGTTATAATTTAAAGGAAAGTTCGACTTTATGCTTGAAAAAGCCCCCATGAAAGCCAAATTATGTACATCGGATTTCCTATGACGCAAATGCACAGCCTATTGGGAAAGCAATGCACATACCACTTGTAATTGTTTAATAGGACGGACTGAATTCATTTAAATACGGCCCTGTTCTACATTCCAAATCCTATGATGGTGCTACAATGATGAACGATGACCTTAACGAAGTATCTCCCTAATTTTCACCGAAAAAACATTTTGTAAAATACTCTTGCCTCTCGGTATTCTCAAAGAGTTGCAATGAGTGATTTCAAAGTGTTCTCAAACACGTTCATTACATTTGGACATGACTTCGCGAACTTTAATTTCCGCTTGAGGGAGATATTTTGAATTTTAATCTTCTTACTTTATCATTCAAGCGGTCCAGCGAAGGGTTCTAACTTGCTAAAGAATGTAATTTCGTGACGCGTTCGTGCGGTTTATAAAATCTGGTATTTCGTACGTTCAGCGATTCTAAATCCACTATTTCTTATTTATACCGATGTGCCACAATTAGTAATGTATTTCTTTTACCATACTTTAACATGGTGGAAGTTTTCAAGGGCGAATGTGTTTTTTAAATAACGGTATCTTTATAAATAACACATTTAAAGAAATTCAGATACAATATTTTAGTGTAGTCTTATGCACAAAAAGTTTCTCTTTCGATTGATACCACTATAATTTCTAGGGAACAAATGGCGAGCAGCAATTCTTTTCTTGTAATCTCCTTTGTAATCCTTCTCTTTATACCTTAAGTACTTACGTTAGCTTGGGGGAACTTGTAACCCCTAGATGGCGAGTCCCCAGTCGGCGGATAAAGGAAAGTACGGTAGATATGTTGGCGAGGAGAAAAATAAAATACATCCCGCATACAAACAGGTAGCAGCGACTGTATGCAGAATGGGCGGCTGCAAACGGCGTCTGTTTTCACAGGTTAAGAGAAGGCTGAAATAATATCTCGCCAACCCGTTTGGCCAGCGTGGCGAGAAAAACCACAAACCCTTTAATATATGATTACGAACGTAAGAAAATCAGATAGGTCCTAAGTCCCCGACAGATTGGAAGCGACTCGCCAAAGCGGCGGTGAAGGTAATCGAAAATCAGAGAGAGGGTGCTAAGAATCGCCGAGTTATAATCTAACCGAACTTCGATATACCTACTATAATTGATTAGAAATCGATGAAGCACCTCTCACAATGCACCAATCACATTGCAAAAAGCCACTGATGAGGTTTTGATGGCATTAGACTGCTCACCTAGATAGAAGGCGCTTTTAAGATTTTTCAACCGACCAAAATACGTTTCCTCCCGAAGTGCTCTTTGGGAGATTATGAAGTTATATATCAAAGCTGCTTACTTAGAGGCAGGGCTGGAGAAATTTCCTAACTCAATTTCTGACGAGTTTTTGCAACCAAATTAGCTGTGTGCGGTTTTGGAGCGAGCTTCGCGAAAAACATCGAGAAATTCCGTTAAGAGAATGTGGTAAAATTCGATTTACACATACATATCTATTAGAACAAATGCAATTTCCACAAATATTCCCATTGTCTTTTTTCCAAACCAAGCGCAGAAATAAAAACTAAAATCTCAATAAGACTGCAAGCTTAGCAATTTATTACTTATTCCCCGAACCCAACGTATCATAGGTATGATAATTGTATATTTAGATGACAAAGAGAAACGATGGGGATCAAGGTTTTTAAATTATTCTCAACTTGTGTGCCCTGCCATGAAGACGAACTCTTGAGTCTCAAGTGTCAGCTATTCATATGGAAATTTTATATAAGACCCATTTAAGAATGTGACTAATGACAAATATTTTGTCAGAGTGCCAATATATGACTAACGGCTGTAGCTGTACATTAATCCATACATACAGCAGTCAGTATTTATGGAGTATTCACGTAAAACACGCCAAAATCTGATAATATTAAAGGCTCTGTACAAAATGTTAATAAAAAGCTAACAATAAATTTAAGTGTGTCCAGAATTGCAACAACTAAAACATGTATTAGTTTACTTGGTACTTGATATAATAAATCCTTTTTCCTTGGCGCCTGCACAATTAAGTAGATTTTTCTTGGAAAGGCCTTCTCGCTAATATCATTTGGCAGAATCCTTTTAGGGAATATCCAATAACGCACTCTGTTGGTCCCATAAAATTAAACTTCTCTGCATAAGGGTTCTCGTCGTGAGCGTAAATGATATCATTCTCGAAAAACCTGTGTGGTTTTAGCGCTTTTATCGGAACCTTGTAGGTCGGCTTTCGCTTTAGTCCACCGGCGCCTCAAAGAAGGCATTCCAATTTAGTAGGAGATAAGCAACGGCTCTCACTGATAGTGGCTATAAGAGGTAAGATTTGCCCGAAGTAAGTAGGACTTGGGATAAATCCCCGGATCTTAATCTTTCAGCTGACTACCAGTCCATCCCGTATCTATTGCCGACAACGCGCACGGAATTATATTAAATTTAAGCAAAGGGTCTTTCTCATTAGGGAAAACTACTCCATCTTGCCATACCCGTAATTATGCCTCTCTGTGTTGATACGTATCAGCAAAAATTGATTTTTCTAGGGAGATTAAACTAACGACTAGGGGCTGTAACTATTAAATACCTACAACAAAAATATGCATACGAAGTCTAACAAGCTGCCCTTTATATTACGAATTATCACAAAGCTTACGGGATTTAAGTAACTGAATACCTGTCGCTGTCTACCTTCTTGCTTTCATAATACATAAATATTATATCAAAACAAACACTTAGTTTTCCTAACATATAGGCTTACATGGTCAGCCCTTTCAGTTCTTGCTAGATTGATAACTCAGACGTCACTGCCGCCACATTTTTTTCGGAACAAAGCAGTCTTCAAGGGGTTTTCTGCCAACGGTCGACATAATATACGTTTTTTGTCCAATGTGAAACTCTTGTTTTGTCTTTTCAAGGATGAGAAAGAAATTTCTACGTCCGTAAAAAAAAAGACAAGAAAAATTGCAAAAGCACTTCTTATAAGTAGGCCATTTAAACAACAGCCAGGATAATATTCCCCTGTTCCTGAATTTAGGCAGTTTAGGTTCAATATGTCTTTAAAATTCCCGTCTTCGGAAGCAGCTACCATTGTAGGACACTACCTTGTTGACAAGATATGTTATCTGCTGCTGATGCAGCGGTTATTTCCGACAGTATGTATTGATTAGTTACTTATAATGAATGCCTAATGCATCTCATCGGATACTCGCGTGTGTTCTGGTATACATATATTGAATATGCTTTTAAAAACTGGTATCGAACTATCAAATTTTGTATAAAAAAAACTCATATTTCAACATGTTCTGACCTTACAATTATCGTTATACAGTACAATTCCATTATAAAGTACCTGTCAGGATCATGAAAATTGTGTACGTCATAGGAAAAGACGTTTAAAAAACCACTGAAGGACGAACAAACTTTATTTCTGAAGGAATCACACAAACACATTACAAGTATTCAGAAACATAATACGAAAGTAGGCTATACGTAATTGTACTTATTAAAAAAATCTAGTGAGAGCATTTGTTTCGAGTTTTCAGTAAATAGTTTCGTAAATAATTTTCGTTGTCACTTGACACTGTTTTTATCCCCTTTATAGCATCTTCGTAGTTGACAATATCAGCATCTATGCGATACAAAAATTAACAACGACTGAGTTTAGAGGTGCATTTTTTTAACAAGTTTGCGAAGCATGTAACGATATTTACATTGTGTACACTAAGAACCAAAATGTATTAAACCTGCTGATTTCACACGTTTTACCACTCAGTGCGTTATAAAAGAAAATATACAGCTTACGAGAAGTATTTTTTGTACGTTGTATAAAAAGTACGTCTTAAAATAACAAATAAACTAAACATTCAGCCGGAACTGATCTCTCAAGTACGTAATAACCGAATGCACGTTTAAAGGAAGTCCGTTATAAGGGAGTTTATACTGTAGTTTTAAGTTTTCATCGTGAAAAACTGATACTTCTATGATGTGTGTTGCCATTCAATTTGTAATCTAGGAAAAGTTGCATTGTTAATTTGTTTTTCGGATTTCACTCCAGTTGTTTGAAATTGGAATAATTAAGTTCGATGGTCATTTTACATAATGCAAACCTATTTAAGCAGACATTAAAAATACGTCGGTACCTTTGTGTTATGACATTAATTTCGGCAAGCCCAACCAGTTCTCGTCTATTGTACAGAAAAGCACGTGAAGTGCTACAAGTGCTACTGACAAAGAAAAATTATTTTCTAACTTTAGCGTTCCATTTTCCTGGTTCGCTTCGCCTTGAAAGCGGCTCGGAAACAAGGCGGACTCAATATTAACATACGCGTAGTGTCGATGCGTAGAGCATCCTGCTTTATTGTGCTTTACGGCATTGTTTATTTTCACGCTTTAAAAATTCAAGCATAAAATTATAATGGACGATAATAGGCGCAGGTTTTGTTAAAACGCAGACACCTAATTGTTCTTTGTTCCGTGACAAAATTAGCGTTATTTGGGAGCGCTCCGTCAACAGGCAGCGTTATTAGCGGCTACCAACGACGTTAGCAGCGGCCTTCCTCTTTTTCTTAGATCGATGATTTCTTTTCTATAATTTGCTATGCATAGCGCGACCAGCGACACATCCTGCGCGTCTCATCAAGGGGCTCATCTCGTGCACGCCTCATCCTTGCATACTTATGAAGCAGCTCCACGCGTGCCTTGCCTGAATTATTGAACTCCATAGCTGGTGAGGCGCTTCCGTCTACGGGGCTGGGCAAATTAAGTGACCCTGAAGTTGCACGAGGCTAATTGAGTTTCTTAAACTCGGTCCCAGAATCCAAAATGGCAGCCAGCCCCGGGGGCCTTTTGAACTATTTATGAACTGTCGATTGAGGAAGGCGCCCTGTAATTCGTTTCCGGCCTCTTTGTTCGCCGTCCACATACAGACGCCGGTGTCCGCCCCCAAATGCCTTTTATGGTAAAAATAAACACGCTTTGACACAATCCCCCCGGCTGCAACCAGCATCCCCGCGACGAAAGCCGACACCGCCAACGAGCCCGGATCGAAACAAATTTATGTGTTTGATTTTTGCTTGGGATCCTGCCAAAAATAACTAGCCAGGCGACAGGAGACGGTTTTGTCTTGGATATAAATCGAGAGCCGCAGAATGTTGTGTGGTCTAAAGTAGGAAGTGGAGGAAACCCGAATGCGCTTTCCCACGAAATGGAGGGCAAATCAGATTTCGATTCTTCCTAGCATCAATTTGTACAATATCTACTACTACTGCTACTATCATCTCTCGTGTAATATGGGCAAACAAACTACCTATTTATGTGTCGGGAATGGCATCTGATCGACGAAGATCTTGCGTAAAAGATAAAGATAACTTCATTTAAAAACATATCCTTCAAACGATTTCCTTTATTCCCACTTTTTATCAATACTTTAATTGAGCCCTGTATTGAACTCTCAATGTTGACCTCGTCTTCAGGGAGCAAAGAGAGGTCGCAGAGGAGTACAAAATGCTTAAATTCACAATTAACTCTTGATCAACTACGAACCGTAGTGCGGGGCCATTATCATGGTGTAAAGTCCAACCTTGATTTTGGTATTGGGGTCGTTTATTATTTAATTTTGCCGTAATTTCGCACCCTAACATAGTAGCCCCCAGTGACTGTGTCCATCAAAATTACGTCCTATTAAACATCCATTTACTTTTCATTGGACTATCACGCGTTGCTGAATCCATCGTAGTGCTTTCTTCTTGAGGTTGACGTCCTCAGTCCATAGAAAATCTTTCATGCCAATCAAACACCCGACAACTTTACAAATGATAATCAGGGAAGGCAGTTTGAATCATATCAAATATCTTGATAGGAATTTAACCCAACTTAGAGCAACATGTATCTTTGCTCCCTGCATGAATCCATTACGGGTACGCCAAAGTGGTGAGATGCAGTACAAGTTTGACAGGCGCCTTTGGTAATCAACATGGTGATTTATAACACCCCTTAATCTTTGTTAAATGTGTTCCCGCAATCGAGGATGTGCTTTTTGGGAAACACAATGGCATAACGATATAATTTTTTAATATGGCCACATATATACAACGTTTTCTCTACGAAACGTGTTTAAGTTACGTTGAGATGGCACTATTTCTTAAATAAAATTTGCCAATTATCATCGAATTTCGGAAAAATATGCTTTTAAAATGAATTATTTAAGGTATGGAACGCAGGTTGTTTAAATTAAACACAAACCTGGCTACTTAAAATATGTTCTACACCGTTAACCATGTTCATATTCATTTTAAAATTGATTAAGGAGTACATAAATAGCTACTAAACCTTACTAGCCAATGCAGACTTTTTAATAAATCGATAAATGAAATATTTTTTCCCATAGGGAGGTTATGTTTGTTAACTAGGTGGTGCAAGGTAAAAGTTCGATATACCGCGAGGTCACCCAGAAGAGCTTTCCCTTGGTGATTCTCAGGGGCGGTGGACACAATGTTGATGTTCGCAACTCTCTAGAACATCCGCAAGTGCGACTTTGGGGGGTACCTTGGCACCGTTCAGTGTTTGTTTATAAACAGCTGCACCGCATATTGTGCTTTAATGTAATGAAGGATGTTTACAACACACCTAAACAAGCTAGAACAACATACAGCATCTTGAAAAATCTGCAAGGAAACGCCCACCTAAGTAGCTTCGGTATGTCAAACTTTTCCCCCCTAGAGGTCGCACTACTTTACTAACATTTTTACGATAACAAAAACGGCGATTTGTAAACATTTATTTCGAATAAAAAAAAATAACAAAGGATATACTTGGTTTTATTTATTTGTGGTCGAAACCCCACCAAAATTTTGTCGAAACTAAAGACTTAAATTCTAGCAAGGGGCTGCTCTAGTAACATAGAACCCAAGGTTTTACATTTTTTTCGAAATGTGAAATTCTGCTGAGATTTTTATATGCATTTCTAATTTTGCAAAAACCTCACCTAGACCGGGGATCGAACTCTCGACCCGTGGATCAACAGTCAAAATGCTTAACCACTGTAAAAGTATAACTAATTTTCTTTATACATTATGACATAGCACAGTATTAACTGGACGCAATTCGAGTCTCCCCAAATTATTCCTAGACAAACTTAATCCAAAAATACGCATACAAATGTAACGAATGATAAAGTTGATAATATTTTAATTAAACCAAAGCGATAATTTAACGGCGCCAAATTAGATAAGCCTTGAAGTTAAAAGTTTCAAAAATAGTATCTACAGAAGACTGGAATTAAACATATCGTTGAATAGTTGCTACTTCTTCCAGAGTGCGATAATAATACGGCACCTGGCTATTAATTTAAATTTACAGTTACTTTTCAAATTTATGTAATCTAAAAAAAATGAGGATATGTTTAAAACATAGCTTCCGTTCAAAGCGGAAATAAGATATAAAACTTGATACTGGTAACGTATAAAAAATTCATTCAACAATGCTGGAATTACGGAAATAATTGATATACTTTTAAGTATGTAAATTCTATCAAATTGCACGATGCTGATATTGGCAAGCAGTGGGTCAATATTATTTCTAGAATTAAAATCATTCTGTTTACTAGCTACCATTGCGAAGTGTACACCTGCAAAAAAACACTACATTTAGAAAACATCAATGGGCGTTTTGATACAAATAGAGTATGTGCGTTGTAACATTTAATTTTAACCTGATTTTCAACAAAATAAGTTAAATAGAATTTCCATACAGAATTTTAGGCAACAAAAGGGTTATGAATTGTGAATTACAAAAATTGAAGAGTGCACTGTTGGTAGTTTTAGTTCTGCGTAAATCTATGCAGGTAGGAAAATATTAAAATAAAATTGATTGGTACAAAATAACCATAATAATAGCAAAACAAAAAAAAAACTACCAAAGAAAAAGATCAAGAGAAAACAAGTACAGTGATGGCTCGTAGAAAATTTTGATGGCAGAGTCAATCACACAACGTAAAATGCATTTTCAACCCCCTCACAGACGAAGTCACATTCCGTTATCTCGAGATTTAAATATTTCGCATATGGACTGGCAAAAGTTAGCATAGTGAAAAAATTTACCCAACTTACATGCCACTAAAATATGTACTGAATCTCTCTTTCATTTTTCGTTTAAATGTATGATTTGCTGTTTCAGATACATAGATGCATGCGTACATTATTTCAAGATGTGCGATAATTAACCAGTAATTATGAGTATAATGGTAACCAAAATTATTTTGCGAAAACCCCAACGTGCACAGTATTCCTTCTATCGGAATTGTACACACGACCTTCCATTAAGTCAGACTGAGCCTGCCTGAGGCTTGAGCCCAAGGCTTGAGGCTCTCACTGAATGACCTTTGGACCTACTTCTTACCGCTCTACCCCCTCCGCAGTCACTAAACTGTCGAAAAAGTGAGGGCCGCTTCGATCTGGCACCAATGCGTCATCTTACATTGACAAAATACAAATTACTCGTGCTTTGTTTAAACTTTCAAATGAGAAGAATGATAAAAAATAAGTACAAAAAAATGTTTCTTTCAAAATAAAAAAATCTTATATGACAGGTTTGTTGGTCGACAAAGACAAGTGTAGAAGATAGAGACTAGGTTCGTTTAGTTCGAAGTAAGTTAGAACTCCTGGACGAGTTTGTGTAAGACTAAATTGCATTAAGTAAGGTTAGGAGTTACAAAACTGAAAGAGCTCGCTGAGTTTTCCTTCCTTAATTCAACCCGGCGAATGTTCTGACGAACTTCTAAAAGGTGTTAATGGACTATTGATTTCGACAACTTTCCTAAAAGGTAGGTATGTGTTTTTTTTACTGCATTATCGTTATGAACTTGTACGTTTTTTCCAGAGCCTCTTGTCGTACCACAGATTATATGAACCTGTCTACTTACTCAATTTCAATGGCTGGTATAGCAAACACCATAAGAAATCAAGCTGAATATTTTTCCTTTTCAAAACCAAGCCACGATATCATTTAATCCATATTGGTCTCTTGTATAATGAAATAAGAAAATTCAAAATTACGACTTAATAGTTCGAAAACTAAAATTTTGTTGACAAGAAAACCATGGAACCATGGAAGACAGTTAATTCGCTGTCAATTTAGAACAACTTCGAAATTCAGACACTTTTTAAAATAAAAAGTATACCTTATTTAGCACCAGAATTGTATATTTACATCAATTTACAATTTAAGTAGATAGAAAGCTTGGCGTGCAATTGTTTTATCTGTTTTAACTTCAAATTTATGATCGCTGGGGGTTTTACTCCGGCCAAACTTTAGCAGTTTGTAACGATTAAGTTTTCACTGTTTACAGAGTTGGATCCATTTGCTATTTTTATAGTAGCGCTGATTACTAAAGCGAGTCCTACTGCTACCCACAGTTTCGGTAGCGGTCCTAAAACAGCAGAACACGTGTGATTAATGACAGAAAAGGGGTGTGCACTAACGATGAGCTCTATAGAATGCGACCAGCAGGAATTCGTAATGAATACCACTTGCCAAATATGGAACAATAATTTAAAAAATGTGTTACTATTCGTCTGACTTCGCATCCTATGAACAACATTAAGCATTACGCAACAGATCCAAATAGGTATACATATACAGTTTTTGAATAAATTAATTGGGAACGAATGAAATAAATGTAATACCCCGTGTTTTTTTCGGTTTTAAAGGTTGGACTTACGCTGCATCTTGAGAAGGAACTGCATGCAGTCTGGCAGCATTTTCCCTGATATGGACTTAACAACACACCGTTCGTTCATTTATTGATCTGAAACCGCCCTTGGAAGTTCAATTACAGCCATTCAAAGATTTTATCATTTGCGATATCACTGCCATAAGCAAACTACATATCCCCTAACTTATTATTTCAATCAATGATAAATACCAATTTCGAAAAATTACTAAGTGAAAACTATACATATAGCAGAAACGTCATACTAGAACTTTTCTCAACTCCACACTTCGAAACTTTGGAAAATAAATTGCAGACTTTATAAACTAAGTACTTGTTTCTTGAAGATGCATTCTGTTTACACCCGATTACGAATAACACAAGCTCCCGACCTTTTAAATTCACAGAAGTTTGCAAATAGTTCACAACAGAACCTCAAACGCACTTTCCTCAAGGCGGGCAAACACTTTTAGTTTCAACAAATATTAAAAACGTAGTTACGTATAAATATTTGTTTCGGTAGCCATCCGTGAATTCTACACTGAGCAAGACTAAACGGAAATTACCTACTTTCAATAAAGGAAATAATAGGTTCTAACTGCCGATGCCGCCACCACTGTACTCAACACTACGAATTTACCTTGAACCGGCGGAAAACCATTGCTAAAACAGATTTCTAATACGAAATTAAGTTGGTACTGTTTTTATTGGTAATTTCATTTCCGCTAGAAGACATGCAGGTAGTTAGAAATCATGGATTTTATATATCTATCGAATATATGTAAATTACTAAGGTCGCATCTTCTAATATACGTTGTCATCCGGTTTGCTTGGTCAATACAATTTCCAAAAATATAAAACTATAAATTAGATTTTGCTTTTTTTTCAATTGGGGCTACTTTGATATTCGTCCCCTGAATATGCTTAAGCTTTTCTATTGAAAAGTACTGAGAAATAACAAAGTTTACAAGAAACAAAATGCGCTCCTACACTTCCGAGATTATTTTCACGTATGAAAGGATACATGTTTTCGTGTTCATATTCGCCTGGCAGTTTATCGACTTCTACTTAAAACTATCACGCCTTCGCAAATATTAGACAATATCTCAAGACGAAGTTTGTTTTGAATATAATAATTGTCCACACAAACATGTCGATTATAAAGGGCGCACATTTACATCACAAGTCAATATTTTAGCGTTCAAAAAGTGAACTATTCGGTAATCATATTCTTACGATTTAGTAACAATAAAATGTTAACATGCCAAATTGCCGACAGTGGTTTATAGTTCAAAGGGAATTACAATCAAACAGCGAAGAATTGTGTTATTCAAAGGAACTCTGGAGCTACAATCATTATTTATAATCACTCTATAAAGCAGCATTCAAAATTTGAGAAAAGGTTTTGAGAGCCGCTGAATTTGTATCAATAATCAAACTGCATGCGTTTAAAAAGAGGTGCCTAACAAAAGCCTTAAAATTAGCTGACATTCTTTTATCTACTCCAGTGGGATAAGTAACTCATTACGTCACTCATTTGACACTATTTCCGTTAGGTAATGAAGTTCATTACACCACTCAGTTAGGCAATGGCTTTATTACCTGAGTGGTGAAATAGTGTCAAATGAATGACGTGATGATATTTGCCTACTAAAATATTTTTGAAAATTACAGATCTTACATTTCTCTTAATGTACTTTTCTCAATTTTAGGCAGTAAATAAAATTTTGTACAATACATGTATGATAATGAATCATTACTATACTTGTGTGCTTACACACACGTATATTAATGATGCTCTTATACCACTTGCACAGTAAATAACTGTTATAAAATGATCTCACAAATGAAAAATAGTTTATAAAATTGAGTTAGCCAATTTTTAAGTCTTTTGCAGCTCTCCTACTTTTAACAACATGCAGTTTTACTATAAAATCAGCGACAGAAACCCTAGGAGTGGCAGACTTCTTGCGTTACAAAAATTTTAGTGCACTTTTGGCGGAGTGCAATAAAATTTTTGTTCCATTGAGTGCATTACAATGACATTTTTTGCACCCAAAACCATGCATGAAACTGTACGTTATTGCACAATTGTAAAAAGAGTATATTATGAGCATATACATTTTTACAGCTCTAATAATTCATGGACGCTGGGCAAAGACACTACATGACAGCCACTTGTCTCAAAAGTAAAACAGCTTGAAAAGGAAATTCAAGAACGTGAAATGGCCAAGTCAGATGCGGCCCTGTTGACGGTATTCACGTTATCTAATCTTTTTATTTTTCTGAAAATCACTGCTCCCCACTTAAATTTTCATTTATTTTATTTTATTTTATTTCGTACTCGGTCAACAGCCGTTAGGCCAATTATAGGCGTCGCTGTGCATTTATGGGGACTTGCAACCCCACGAACGACTATCATGATGTTATGAGAGCCGGGACCAACTATTTCGTGACAGCCGTATCACGAAGCGCCGAGAGATTTGAACCAATTAAGAGTCCACAATACAGGGCGATAAAATTTACTTGTACAAAAGTTGTAGGTACAAAATCGGTACACATGACTAAAATATGTATTATACCGAAGGGGCCAAAATTATACATTGAGAATAATGTAACTGTACACGGCTGAATTACACAAAATTAGACATAGGGCATTTACTTAATGTTACCATAGTGTTTGTAAACAAAATAACAACACAGTGACTATAAAAACTAATTACAACTGGATTATTTCATTATAATTTCAGAACCGACAATTGTTACTAGCACGGGAAAATTGATTAATGCTAAAACAAAATTTGTTAATGTATAGTCTTACACTATTCACACTGTATATAACAGCAATGAGATAACATGAACAAGAAAATAACACGTATTGCTTGAGTAAGAAGATAAACATAGTAGCAAATATTCAAGTAGGCTTGGCGCTCATTCTAATTATGACATATATCAACTAAACATGGCTGCTAATTTTTTTTCATATGGTCATCTCTTTCTTACTCAAGCATTCTATTTTGTTGTTCATGTTATCTCATTGCTGTTATACCATGTGTTCAAAAAGAAATTACATAAGGGTTGGCCACGGAAAATGAAACAAATGTCAACAGCATGCTTTAGAATTCATTAACTGTCATCGTTGTTGTTGACACATTTTATGTGGAAAGCTTAATCAAGCTACAATTGCAATGGTTTGTACAATAGAACGCAAAAGATTTAAGACGGAATCATATTTCCATGGCCAACCCTTATATAATTTCTTTTTGAACACATGGTATATAATTATGGCTCCACCCGTATAGGGTAGCTGAAATATAAGTTGCAAACCAAACTTACTTTTTTTATTTAAAACAACCTATACATATTATTGTAGCTCAAAAGTTTTGCATCAAAATGCTAATTGTCAAATTCGATGGGATACTGTATTTAAATTCTCGTAAGACGTTGTCAAATGTATCCCATCGAATTTGACGTATCTCATTTCTAATATGACCCTTTAAAGCTTCAATATTAACCGGTCGATTGTTGTAAACCTTATTCTATAAGTCACCCCACATTTGTCATTTTGGCAGATAAATCCGTCAAACCCTATATCGTTGAATTTGTCTTTTGCAGGACTATTTGATTCCTCGGTAATATACAGGGTGTCCAATTTAAAATACAAAAGTTGGTATTTTTTCTGACTAACCCTGCACAGTTACAGAAACAGTTTTGTCCTTCATAGATGCGCCGTTTTTACCTATATAAGTCTGGCAATTTTGAAAAATTCATCTACGGTGGTTTTTGAAATATTTGCTATATTCCAGACTTTTTTTACACCCTGTATATCAAATTAAATGTATGTACATATGTTCACAATTCCTGGCACTTCCAGACGACGTAGATACTTGCAATTTGGAAAGTTATAGGCTTTAAGGTCCTAATACAAAAATATTCTAAGAATGGCACTCGTAACACCCACTAGGGACATAAGATTACATTTCTTACAATGCTATAAACAATAACTTGTGATACTAGAAACTGTGCGCTTTACTTCCACCCAGCTACAAAAAAAATGAATGACTGAACTATTTATATAATTTGCAAATTTTATATTTGCTATTAAAAAAAAAAACGCGAATATTTATTATTTAGGTTAGGTTTACCAATTTTTCACATATACATTCAGAGCTTTTGGTTGTTATTTTTTTTAATAGAAGGCTGAAGGGTTTGTCTTTTAGTTTGTTTGGCTTTATTTACTGAGCAGTCACAAATTGAAAAATGCCGTCAAAGCAAGTGGCTCACGAGTGCAATTTCGTTTACGAGTATATAATTTCTGGTTTTGATATAAAGTTGTATGGGTCTAATGTTAAGCGTTTTGGGAGGTTTTAACCACCTTATGAAAAAAATCTGAATCAGGCAGCTGTTGTAAACAGAAAACAAGTGATTAGATGAAAATGTTACCAAAAAATTGTTTTTTGTGAAATGTCTTTCAATTGTAAAATAGTGTGTACCCAAAAGTTTAGATTTTTTAGTGGAATATTTCAAAAATAGAAAAATATATTTCCATTGAAAATACAGAAATGATTGAATTTGCAAATGTTGAGCTGCCTATATAACATTAATCCACCAAGAGCGACTATTTTAACGAGAAAACGTAATAACACAAAAGACATACTTTCTGAGGTTTTCCATTCATTTATTTTCGGTTACTTATATCAACTGCTAGCATTTTTTTTGCATAAAATCGCTATAGGTACCTACTATCTCCAAAACAGTTAACTTTAGACCCATACAACTTAAAATGACGCGCAAAACTTTTAAGCAACCCATATAGTAAAAGGTATTGTATCAAAACATACTTTCTCCTACAGTACAAGGGCGTCCGTCGACATTTTTATGGGTTCGCGTGGTGTTTTTTATACCAATAAAAATGGAATGTCAAAATATTCACATGTACGTATCTTTTCTTACAGTTCCAGCTGAATCTATTTCTGATTTAAACAATCAATCACTATCTTTCGTTAGAAAATTCACAAGTAGATTTTTTATATATCGTATGGCTTGTGATAGGAAACATGGCGTCAGAGTTTTCAGATTGCGCGAACACTTTTGAGGTAACCTAACGAATGTCACCGAAATGACATCCAGAACCGACGGCTTAAGGTGCTCTCCATGGCACGGTCGGCTGCGATTTTACGGTCATTATAAGTCCGGACACCCGTCCTGTTTTGACCGGCCCTCGGAGCATGCGGCTGTACAACCAGCCACATATAGATGGCGCTATCGTACAATATGGTACTTGGAGCTCGAGGAGTCCCGTGGATTAAAACCAATTTAGCCCAAGAAATTATTTAATGGACTTTAAATGTTCCATAATTAACAAATAATTTGTTTTAATTGCGTGCGCTGGATCTAACGAAAAAGTAGCACCGAACTGCGAAATGGCCGTCACTTATTTTTAATCGGCTTTGCCTTTTGTTTAGCCCCAGTCGATTTTAAACGCCGGCAAACTCCCCGATTTTAATTTTAATAAATTCCCGTAGCTGCAGCTAATGACATGGCAAAGATGGCAACGTAAATAATTCATCAGCCCCCTACTTATAACGATTACACGGATGGCACGCAATGCCGATTTTCCTGCCTATTATATCACTCTTCGGCACACTCGACTGAGGAAATCATGAGCGTCTGCTGTCGATAGCAGCCACAACGTGGTTATCGATAAATAGAAAAGATGTAATGGAACAACAATTAACCCTACCCAAATATTTATTCTTGTTGAATATGGCTGGCCCCCGCTCACGCCATGCTTTATTCCGTTTTGTTAGTAATGGAATTCGTTTAGCGCTTAGTACTTTTACTAAATTTATAAAAATAATTAAAAACCTTCTCAATAAGCAGTTTTTGTTTGTGTTCCTAATTAGTAATGATAACATGCATACTTTATAAAGATAAGAGCAGCTGCAATTTATTATGTCGATTAGCATTTATATTTGAATTTGACATCTAGTAACCTATGACGTGGAAACGATAGACAAAAATTGATTAGTTAACATTGTGTTTTTACATAAATGTCAGTGTATGACTGCTTTTTAGATGTTCTTATCGAAGTAAATTAGTGTACATACATACTCTGTTCAAATTTGACGTATTGTTTATACTAGTACAAATACAAATATTATTCCCAGCCGTGTACCGAAATTGACAGCAAAACAAGCCGAACAACTCATTAGAGGTTGCTGCTCCTTCGTCGTTTTCGTGAATAGACTGACAAATGTAAATATAAAAGTAACGACGGAATTACCCTTGCGCTCTAAAAATAAACTTAAATACCACCCTTAGCAAGTTCGATATTCTTGCTATTCAAACAGAGCTGTAAAATTCTTGTCCTACATAATCATACAAACATTGCCTATTCACTCAGATTTGAACGTTTATCGCCGTCTGCACTTGCCTATCCATTTTAAAATGCCTTAATCGGGTTTTTGGAAAAACATAGCACCGTTTTCTTGCTTGCTTAAGTTTAGTCTTTTCTTACAAATTTAAAATTTAAGTATCATTGAGCTTATAGCTCTTTCCGGAAAATTTTCTGCAGATGCTTCTATTAATCACAAACAAATTCTAGGTGAAATGCAACTGTGCTGAACAGATTCCCAAGTTCCTTTTTCTTTTTCTGAATTACTTTTATAAGACTGGAATTTGTGTACCTCACATTTTAAGATCAGTTACCTATTCTATATTTTCGGAAAATGTTC
>OW679198.1:135772771-135818313 GCA_940337035.1 Agriotes lineatus | reverse complement strand
TTCTTTTCCGAACTCCTTTTATAAGACTGACATTTATCAGTAGCACTGATTACTGCCATTTAATTTTTGACAAGATAGGCATTACAAAGAGAGTTGGTATCACACAACCAGCAGAAAACCCCACAAAAATTAATTAAAAACAATCGTTTATTAAGCGAATATAATAATTATATTAGTAACAACTTATTTCTTAACTCTGGTAATCCATACTAGTTACACTTCAAAATAAGTTTATGCAAAAATATCACACAAAACCGACAAACCAAGTATACATAAAATTGCGAACTCACGAAATAATTAAAGCACAATGTAAAAACAACAATAAAATTTAAAACGCAGTTCAAAAACCAATCGATAACCGCTACGAATATATAAATAGCTAAATTATTAACAGGATGTATCTGTTAATAATGATATGAGCAGCAAGAATGTCCACATGATAGATGACGTCTGCAGATAGCTTTAGTAATCGAACTAGTTCAAAACGTGAATAAATTATTCGAGATGGAAATAAAAGCATCAATCATGCAAAAAAATTTACATAACTGCTTTCCATATTCAATGCAAGAACATCTGCATTAGAAAAGAAAAGATTTATGCTGACAGAAATTGATAGCACAATAATTTTGTTTTAAAACTGGAATTGCTAGTTTAATACAGGTGACTCGTTTTGTTACACTCAATCATGCAATAAAATTACATATTTTGTTCTATATTATGACAATTGCCACATTTCTTAATATATTGGGATGCCTCCAAGAAAGTTATGAAGAGGAAGTTTGCAGTATGTTCCTTGATTTAAATGGACATATGTATATTCATTGGAAAATGTGCTCGCAAGAGGTTGTGTTTTCACGCTGCAGAAGTGAACGCGGGCGATATAGTATAAACTTTAGTGTAATTGTAATCTTCAACTACAAGAACTGGGTTTGCCCTCTTATCTATTTATTAATCCACATTCACCCAACTATCAAATTATAAAGAAGCGTTTAAAAATTACTTCTACGGCTAGCCTCGGCTACGCCAAGTCGCAACTTTTATTATGTCTCATAGTTACCTCAGAAATCCGACACTTATATACACAAGTAATACCAATCCAGAAGATACCCCAATGGAAGGCGATGCAATCGCTATCCAAGATAAAACAAACCAAAATAAACGGCCTATCACCTCTCCACCTTCGGAGAATCAAAGCAAAAAGTACTCATTCGACAATGCAGAACTTTTAAGCCAAATTAAATATTATCTCCGGCGCAAATTGACCCAGCAAGTGACACTGTAGATACGTCAAATATAGTAACCGCGACTCGCAAAGTACCACCAATATTTTTGCAAGATGCTAACAATTACCAAATGATAATTTCAGATATCAAATCAGTAGTAAAAAAAGAGTTTACAACAGCGCACCATGGATCCCAACTACGAGTTAATTTAACAGATGCCGACGATTATCGTCTGCTCACTAAATATTATGACGATAATAAAAATAAAATTATTCCTACTATACTTTCCGCAATCCGGAAAAAGCAAATTTATCGGTGATAATTAGAAATATCCCTATTTCCATCACAGACAAAGAAGTATTAGACGAGCTTTCTTTGAAACAACTTCCCGTTTTGCGAGTAACTAGACTGTTGAAAAATAAACAACCTATACCAATCTGCGCCATTGAACTTACAAAAACCGAAAAAGCAAGAGAAATTTTTCAACTTACTAAATTGAACCACTGCATAATACGAGTTGAACCTAGACGCAATAGTGTAGATACTCCCCAGTGCACTAATTGTCAACGTGTGGGCCACACAAAAATTACTGCCACCTACAGGCAAGATGCGTTAAATGCACTGGTATGCACCACTATTCGCAATGCACTAAAACACGAGCACAAAAACCACAATGTGTAAACTGCGGTGGCGAACATCCTGCAAATTACCGGGGATGCAGCTACTACATAAATCTCAATAAGAAAACGACACCCACACAACAAAAACCCACACAACAAAAACCACAGCACAAAAACCAAATATATATAACTTTGTAACCCCAGGTACTAGTTACGCCCCATGTCACCCAGAGTATGACCCAAACACCTTCCAGCAATGCTCACAAACTTTTCATAACTCTCCACAACCGTTGTCTATCACTGACCTAATTCAATCAATTTGGAAAATATTAACGCCTTTTTCATGATCAAATAAAATCATTTATCTTCTCATTGATTCCCTCTCTTTTTCAATGGCAAATAAATCACCACACATTCTATCTCATCTAATCATCGCAAACTTTAATGCCGATGGTTTATTAAAACAAAGATCACTTATTATCGCCTTTCTAGCAAGGCACAATATAGACATATTAATAGTCACCGAAACGCATTTAGCAAACGGCGAAACGCTAAAAATACCACAGTACGATATTTATCGGCAGGATCGTGAAACGCATTTTGCATCAGGAGGCGTTGCTATAATTATTAAGCGCACCTTCTCCGCACATTCATATGACATCGGAAGACTAATTAACCTCGAAGCAGTTGCTATTAATTAGAACTTAAAAACAATAGAAATGTAAAGGTTATTGCAGTTTATAAACCACCAAATAAACGACTACTGGAGGAAGATATCGCAACTCTCTTTACCTCTGATACCCCAACATTAGCTGTTGGTGATTACAATTCAAAAAATACTCTCTGGGGTTGTAGAACCAGCAACCCAAGCGGAAATAGACTGCAGAGCTTTATTTCAAATCACGCTATTCAATTGTCAGCGCCCACTGAACCAACCACTATCCATATAGAAGAGACCATCAACCTGATATATTGGATATATGGTTTGTTCAAAGACTTTTCAGCGCCTATAACACAAACCGTACTAACAGAGCTTGAATCGGATCACCTTCCCATCTTAATCACATTTCATAGCACTCCCGTAGCTAAACACGCCCTTACCAAGATTAATTCATGGCTATGTAGACTGGACCGAGTTTCAAGAGGTATTAAAGAAAACTATAGTATGCCCTGTCTCAATTGAATCGACTGAAGATATTGATACTGAAATAGTAAAACTAAATTCAGCTATATCCGTGGCTGTAACTCAAGCCACTACCATTCAGAATAAACGCAAAACGAACTACGGAAACACACCCGCTCACATAGCAATTCTTATTAAAAATAAAAATAGATTAAGACGCATCTGGCTAAGAACAAGAGACCCTTTAATTAAAACGCAACTGAACCGCTCGACGCGTAGTATTAAGTTTGCATTGGAAAACTACAGAATTGATAAGTATAGACAATACATCTCTGAATTACAACCAAGAGATCCTTCAATGTGGCAAGCTACAAAAAGAATACTGAAGCAACCACCCCCAGATTTCTACAATTAAAATGAACAATGAAGTATACGCATCAGATCAAGAAAAGTGTGATGTTTTTGCTACACATTTGGAATGCACATTTACGACGCGAATTTGCCGATGACATAAAGAATTTGCGCAAGAAGTCTCTGCAGAACTGGATAATAACTTTCAAAGAATCCCGGGTTAATTGTTCCTACTTCACCTGCCGAAATACAGTCATTTATCAAAAAGCTCCCAACTAAAAAATCACCTGGACACGACCTCATTCCTAATATAGTCATCAAAAACTTTCCTGCTAAAGCCATCACTTTTTTAACTATAATTTTCAACGCCTGTCTACGAACAGGATATTTCCAACAACTTGGAAACATGCTCACGTGCTGCTATTTCCAAAGCCCGGAAAAGACCATAAAAATCCAGCTAACTACCGCCCAATAAGTCTTCTTCCCACAATCTCCAAATTGTTCGAAAAAATCATCTCTGATCGCCTTTCGACATTTTTATTGAAACACAATATTATTCCTACATTTCAATATGGTTTTCGCAAGAAACACTCTACGATTCACCAACTATCTCGCATCTCGGAACTTATCGAAAACAGCTTTGAAAATAAACAGCATGTCGTAGCACTCTTTTCTTGATGTCGCACAAGCTTTCGATAGAGTTTGGACCGATGCTTTACTCTACAAAAATGCTGAAAGTTAACACTCCTCACTATCTTTTATGCATTATCAAATCTTTTCTGACAATGCGTTCATTTGCAGTAAGGATAAATTCTTCCCTTTTCCTCAGTTAAACCTATTAGTGCTGGAGTTCCACAAGGCTCTATATTAGGCCCTACACTGTTCAATATGTTCGTTCACGATCTACCAGAGCCAACCAACTCAACTGTAGCCATGTACGCTGACGACACAGTGCTACTGTCTCAAGACTATGATAATACTTAGGGCAACGCAACGGTTGCAACACAGTACGAACATAATAATTTCCTGGTTCAACAAATGGTGCATCAACCTCAATGCTAGTAAATGCGAGGCTAAGGTTTTCACCCTTCGTAGGCCAGTAACACCTCCAAACATCATCATAGAACACCATGATATAGATTGGAATCCTACAGACGGCGCCATCAAGTACTTGGGGGTTTACCTAGACAAGAAACTCACATGGGCATTCCATATCAACAAAAAGCTTAACCAAGGTTATACAAGACTTGCGATGATGTACCCAATAATTAATCGTAAATCTTCACTTAAGCAAGAATGTGGAATATTGATTTATCAATCTATTCTTAGACCAATTATTACCTACGCCTGTCAAGTATGGGGAGCAGCGTCAAACTCACAAATTAACAAACTTCAGCGGTTTCAAAATAAAGTACTGCGCATAACTTTTAATGCCCCCTGGTTCATACGGAATTCACAAATACACCGAGAAGCAGGTATACCAACCATTGAAACTTTCATCAAGAATACAACGAAAACGTATTTCGGTAACATAGCAGAGTGCTCAAGTGCAAGAATTTACACTACTGGAGTTAGGCGTATTCACACCAGACTTAAACGCAAACTGCCACAGGATATGTATTTGTCATCAAGTGAAAGTGAATAATTTAGGAAAATAGTCAGTGCAACAGTGAAATAAAATAAGTGGAAACAAAAAATAAACGAAAGGTGATAGTGAGGCTTGGGCCATTAGTCAGCATCTGATAAACATAATACCTCACTAAATAGCCATGTATAGCGAGAATACGCTGATCTGGCTTCAACTAATTTAAAAAAAAAAAAAAAAAAAAAAAAAATTCATTGGAAAATAAAAATGTTGAGTTACATAACTTAAACATTAATTTTGGGTACAAGAATTGAAATGTTCTAATCTAAGCGAACGGCACTTTTCTTGACAATATAATGTAAATACTTCTAAAGTGTACAATTTAATGGCGCAGCTGTATAAGAGATGCAAAACAAATTAGTGAAGAGTTGCGAGCAAGATCGTTAATAGGCACTGAAAATTTTACAGCTTCAAACAATGATCCACGAATGGTTTGAAACTTCGCTGCCTTTTACTGGATCATAAAATTCAAGAGATATTAAAGGCAGCGAAACTTACTAGGCACGCTGAACTAATTAAAGAAAATTGTTCGTTTCCTAATTATATTAAAAAGTCTTCATTTAATTTTGTTAATTTGCATGTTTAATAACAAGCTCAAATGGCACAAAAATTGCAAAAAAGTGTGAGTTTGGTGAATCAAGATATGCATTTGAATATGCAAATTATTACTAATTCTAATATCTGCGTGTCCAACAAAATCGCAGCTGTCGTGAGTAACACAAAGGGTTTTCACCCTAAATAAATTGCTCCGACGATTTTAGAACCCCATATGACACATTTGCACATAGCCTGGATCGATTTCGGTGTCGCAAATAGTTCGCTTGAGCGAGGCCATAGCCAAACGAGGTATTCAATTCAAAATTATAGTTACTATTTAAATATATATCAAGAGAAAAGCATGTACAACTGTTATCAGAACTGAATGTATACGAAGGGATGCGAAAAGCCAATATCGGCTAGAAAACAAGGCCTCCACTCTCTGGCCTGACGTCTACACAAGAAGGCCAAATTGACCAATGAGAGCCCTTTATCTCGAAGCTGGAGACGGAGTAAATTCAAATAAAATAAAATTATTGGCCAATTCGGCCTTCTTGTGTGACGTCAGGCCGAAGAGCTCAGGCCTTCTTTTCCAGGCGGTATTGGCAAGAAGGCCGTACCTCCAGGGAAAACGTGCATTTACGGAAAATTATTAAATTCCTACAAAAGTTCCTGTCACGAGCTACTAATTTAATGGCATCTTTATTATTCATAGCCTTCATTTTACATGTCGATCTACAAAAATATCATGTGACGAGCTTCAAGGTTTTAATTTAAACATATGCAAGTGTTACGCTTCTGCGGGAAATGCTTTAATTTCCTTGTTAAAGTAATGTTATTCAAGGTCGATCTAATTATCAATACGTGAGAACCACATACTCTAAAATCCGAAAAAAAGCGCAATGCAGTTGACTGCCTAATAATCAAGTTAATCGCCATAGGCCTGTCTGTTGAAATTTCTTTCGGCTGCCGATATAAAAAAAACCGTAAACTATTAGCATCAAATTCTAGCCTGCCAGGCAAATCTCGGAAACAGGTTTAGTTGCTCGTAGAACTACATCAACCTTGCCTTTTTTTAAATCAAGTTTATCAGGTAAAATTTACTGATGGTAGTTTGAAGCGAGATAAGCGCTTCCATTAGACATGAAACGTAACTGTAATTTTCTAAACTGGAACGTTTACCTTGATTTTGCAGTGCGATGTTGCGATATGTTCGCTACGTACATATTTTAACAATATTTTTGGTTCTTTTTTCCCTCGGAAGGCATAAATTGTCCACTTCGGCGTATACAAGATTCCTGACTTTGGAGAATGTCAAATCTGCTGCAATAAAAAGCGCGCCGTCATCGACGTTAATTAACTATAATTACAGAAATCGTAAAACTCTAAAACTGAAATGAATACTATACATATGTGCTACGCAAGATGTTTCGGACGAAACCAATAAACGGCAAAAAAGGGCTCGCGTTAGTTATAACGATAACATATATTTATGGTTTTCAATCCATGTATAGTAATACCTATTTGGAAACCCAAAAAACTAGTCTTGTAACGACGCCTATGATCCCACCCGCCTATTGAATTACTGATAAAATTACTCACCGGTCCCGCAGAAGTATTTGTCTTATTAATAAATCACTTATATGTACCCATTAAGGTTCACAAATTGTTCGAAATGCTCCCCTTGATTTGCAATACAAACCCGGAATCGTCTCTGCATTGAAGATCTAACATTTCTCGATTTGTAAACAAGGATGGCTGTTGTCGAATTATTTATGGCGCATTTCCACCCTTTCTTGCAAATCTTGGAATTGAGGTTACAGGGGTAGCGTAAACAAGTTGTCACTAATTCTATTAAACACGTACCGATGGAAGACACCACGAGACTGATTGATAAGTCCATTTTTAAAATAGTGCACTTAATCACAAAACACCTGCGGTATTTCTTTTCTTGTAATAAGAACCTCTGATTCGAACAAACATCCTTGAAAGTTATGCAATTGTCTCAATTTATTGTGCGTAACAGTGGTGTATGTAATTATTTGCGAAAAACTTTAATAAATTATTACTCGACAACTTACCTGCCGAAATACCTTGGGAATAGCATTCTTACAAAACACTACAATATACCTACCACCTTTTAAAACTGAAGTTTCAAGATCAAGCACCAGAATAAAAACGTATCTGTGAATTCTGTTTTATACTTAGATAACAGAGATCTCAATGTCACTCTTGGAATAGCGCTTAGTTGCAAAACGTCCCGAAAAAAAAAACATTACGGAACATTTTATGAACATCTCAAGCGCTAAAGTAAACTGGAAATTATAGAAACGTCGAATACAGCGAAACCTTTATTAACGGAGATACCTCTCAATAGTGAACACCTATGTGCAACGAACACGGTTGTTAGGTACAAAACTTTGCTACAGGAAATATATCGTAAAAAGCCTCTGAATAACGAACAGTAATTTTTATAGTTTACCTATAACGTCATTTGGAATTGTACCTCTTTAAAACGGACAAACAAAAGAGATGCATAGCCGAAAATTAGCCATAAGCATTTAAGGTGCACAAAGCTTCACAATAGGAAGGGCTAAAATTAACTGAGTTTATTTCTGACGTTTCCTCAACATTGTTAAAATGCTTGCTTTCACGACGAAGAAATGGTAGGTACAAAATAAATTTGGTAGATTTGTACGTTAAGTATGAACTTCAGTTCATAATCTGGGTGAAGCAGGATAGAGGATCCACCGTGACCAAAAAAGAATTTTAGAAAAAATAAAATTATTAAGTATTTTGAAAAGTTTAAACTTAAGTGTACGCCGACTGGAAAAAACTTTGGGTTGGGAAAAACTCAAATTACCGAAATTTTAAGGAAAAATAAGACATCAGGAAAAGTTTTGTAGAAAATGGTAATGTTCACCGAAAAAAATTCCAACACAGAGGGTGTTGTTGTGGATTAAATTGTGTCAACTGGTTTTCTAAAGTACCAAAGAAGAATATTCCCTTCTCAAGACCTCTTCTTCAAGAAAATTCCCTAGAAGCAAATGCCAAAAAACTAGATCTCGAATCATTTTAAAAGAAATGGCTACAGAGATTTTGTCAGCGTTTGAAAATATATTTGTAAACAATTTCAGATGGAGCGGCGCAAGTTAATATGGAGAAGGTAGATATCAATATTAGCCTGAAAATAATTTTAATGCAAACGAAATTGGTCTGTTCTTCAGAGCTCTTGCTCTCAAAAATGAGAAATGTTCTGGAGGAAAATCTGCTTAAGAACAAGTGATGGCTTTATTTTATAAAAGTATAGCTGGAGAAAAAGAAGAGCTCCTTGTAATAGGTAAATCGAAAAATCTACATTCCTTTACAGAAGAGATTCGCACATTAATGAAAAGGCTCGAGTTATCACAGAGATAAATGATGTGCGAATAGTTGGCAAAATTGTGTCGACTATTCAGTTCACCTGTCATTTACAGGGCATTCAGTAAACATAAAAACATTTGAATTTTTTTGAAGTTGGCATGTGCATATAATTTTTGTACTAGGGATTCTGTAGTTTGTTATGCAAAGGTTTCACACATGTATAAAGGCAGATTTGAATTTTAAAATGACAATTATTATTTCTCATTGTCAGTGTCAAAGTAGATATTTTTCTAGAAATGTTCACCTAACTTTTATAAAATTTAATATAAATACCTATGTATAAACGCTACGTTAATAGTATACAATACAGTATTTGTATAATATCCTTAAAAGTAGTTATTTACAGCATTTATGACAGATGGTCACACCCTTAACCTATTTGTTTTAGTAACTTTTTGGAAGTTCATTCCTAGAAAAAGATTAATTTTGGAAGTACACTCTTGAAATTTTGGAAATCAAAGGCCACTTTGTGTTTTTATTTTTACTGAACAGACTATATCAAAAGTGGATTAACGAAAACATCAGATTTTGCATTTCATACAAAACCAAAATAAATTGTAGTGCTATTGTACTAGTAACGAATTGCAGCGAATATTGTACTAGTACTCAGGTGATTATTTTGAAGAAAACTAAATATTGAATCCTATTTGTACCCAATCGCAATGGACCTTCATGATACCCACTACCCCAGAAATAATCGACAGAACTTTGAGTACTGATAGTATTATATATGACTATTCAACACTATAACATATAAGCCATATTGCAGACATTTGCGTTTTTCAACCAATAACAGCAGTATATCACTGAATGTTG
Source organism: Agriotes lineatus (assembly GCA_940337035.1). Classification (NCBI taxonomy): domain Eukaryota; kingdom Metazoa; phylum Arthropoda; class Insecta; order Coleoptera; family Elateridae; genus Agriotes; species Agriotes lineatus. The sequence goes on along the minus strand of OW679198.1, from coordinate 135,808,575 downwards.
GGCACCATACAAAATATTCACAAAACAATGTAGCTACTCAAAAACTAAATAGCCTTGTCGCAAAATATCGCTTAGCAACGATGTTCTATCCTTAGTGATATCGCTAGGTTACGTAAAACTAAACACCAACAAACTGTGTGAACAAAGTTTGGCTTGCGTTAAAAATTTTAAAATGTTGTGTTTTGGAAGTATTCCGCTGAATTTAATTGAGGATGAATATTAATTGTTGGATTATTTTTCAATAAAGTTAATCGTTATGTATTAATATTGTTAAATAGTCGTCCCAAATACCACTCGAAGTAGATATATATATTTTTAAATATTTTTACATTTCCATAGAAATTATTGCAAATTTCACTCAAATTTCCCTTCGGCTCCTGACATTTTTGATATGATTTTGTTTCGTGAAATTTAAACACAATAATTTACATGGAAACGTCAAAAATATATCCACTGCTTATGGTATTACCCTTGATTATTTCACCTATGCTACTTGTATAAGGCCTCAGCGCTCCGGCCTGACGTCAGCACAAGTAGGTAGAACTGGCCAATGAGAGCCTGTATGTGGGGGCTCAACTGGAACTGAGGGGGAGTAAATTCAATCATTAGGCAATTCTACCTACCTGTGCTGACATCACGCCGGAGGGCTGAGGCCTTTCCTCGGCGGCAACGCTTGCATCCAATAATGTGACTCTATTTTATAAAAGCCACCAATCAGATTGCTTTGTGCCAATTTCCTACGGGAAATTATCGAGTATTACAAATTTTGGATCGGAATGCTCAAAAATCCTTCATTATTGCGGAGTTTCCATAGCGTTAATTATTACTTAAGCCACCGCAGCATTATAACATGGAAAAGCTGTGGTACAGCATTTAGGTGAAATGTACTTTGCTTTTATACTAACAAGTTTATTTACATCAGCGCTGGGTCCTGGCAAAGCTTTATGGTGTACGAAAATGAGTCGTTTTGGAAATGTGAGTGTGGAAAAAAAATCAAAGAAATTGAAAATTAAAAAAAAAACAACCAGGCGCGTTTTTGCGCCGAGAAAGAGTACGTACTGTTAACACAGGTATTAGATGGCATTACAGTATAATATTCTTACTGACTTATTGTTAATTAAATGCGGAATTTAATACAGAAACTTGAAATCATATTTTAATCGTGAAATATAACGAAAAACACACCGGGCGAAATTTTTTCGTAATATATTTGTTCTTAAGCGTTCTCTGCTTTAAGCAAAATTACTCGTCTAAATTGTCTTTTTATTTTAGCTCTCGGGGTTTTATCACAAAATAAAGTGACCATTTTACGATCGTAATCTTTCTACGCAAAATTACCGTTCCTGTACGAAAAATGCAAAGACAAAAGCGCGAAATGCTTCTTTTTCTGGATAACGCTAACGTTAAATAATGATAAATTAGCATTTTTACCTCCAAGAACATCATCTCTTTGCCAGCAACTAAATCAGGGGTTTATTAGCAACATTAGAGTAATGTATGTACAGAAAATGTGTTGTAAAAAAACTTTTGCGATCTATGAACAATTCTGAAAACAAAGAATATTTTGATATGGATTGGATTCGATAAACAAGTGTTTTCTTAAAGCTGGTTTTGGACAAAATGGCGAACACTAAAGGAAGAAGATGGCTTGTCGCTATGAAATCTTTTGGAAAACGCATGTAATAAATATGAAGCTAGAAGATTATGCAACTATTAATAACGAATTAGTTACAGAAATAAAATTGTTATTGTAAAAAAATGCTTTTGTGAATAAAAAACCAAACAGCACTTCTTGAATATTTTAAGTAAATGTACACAGTTAATAATGTATTATGTAATGCACATGCTATAATTATAGATACGTTAAGTTATGCATATATTATTTGCAAATTAAGTAGGTGCACACATAAATATCACAATAAAACTATAAATTCGAAATATCCGTTTTACGCTGTACACCAAAATGTAATAGAACACCTTTATGTTATACTCTTTCTCAACAACGGACACCTCTCTACAATGAACAGTTTGAGGTGTCTGTTATGTGGTCTAAGAACATTCGCCGTCGGTGGATCAAGTTTTAAATAAATAAAAATACTACTCTAGTGGCCAGTGTTATAAACGATCAATAAATCATTAGAGAACTATTTGTGGAGTAAATTTACTTCCATAGTAAACTAATAGGCAAATAAACAAAAGCGCATCAAAATTTGTTTACTAATATATAAAATGTCATAAGCACTAAGGTTTTGATGCACTTTACTTTAACAACGAATTAAAGTTAACTTCAGATTAGTGGTATTTATAAGACCGGTCGTATAAATGTATTAGTATAATCGAAAGGAAGCTTAATAGAACAAGATGCTTTTATAGTTTCACCTTTGCATGGACTGGAAAATAAGACTGACGCTATGCTTTTGACTTTTAACTCCCAAATTATCCAGAGAATAAAATTTATTTGGTAAAAGACAAATTAATAATTTACTGTAGGGATTTTATAACCGAATAGTTATTTTGCGTTTACAATACAATAATCTACAGAATAAATTAATTTATTCTCAAAATAAATTTTATTTAGGAAATCAAGTTTTATAATACCGAGCATAAATCCAGTGTAAAATAAAATACAAAAAAATTAAAAACATGTATATATGTATGTATGTATGTATGTATAATCTGTAACCTCATTTACCTTGCGGCTGGTGCTTTATGCGCTGGCACCTATCTGGCGGTACAATGCTCAACTTGCCCCGGATTCGGGATACAGCATGAGAAAAAAATATTTTCCGTTAGTTTACCTTTTTATACAAAATTGTACCGCCCATCATTGAGAATACCGAAATTATTTGTATTTATATTACATAAAGAGGGTGGAGTTGAGAGTTATCAAGAGAATATCCCTTATGCAAATTTAGTTGAAAATTTTCCATGGTAACGGCGAAACTTGATAATCGGAAATTTACGAAAAATTTCCACTTATGTCACTGTCATCGCAAAAAACCGTAAACTATTAGTACTTAGATATTAGTTTCGTAATTTTTTTTAATAAAAATGTTTTCTTTGCTGTGTTTTTTCATTCGTGATATTCTCTATCAAAATATAACGCGTGCTTAAAAAATCTCCCTATGGAAATATGTTATGCAGCTATTTTTTTTTTCAACAAAAGCATTCGTGCATGTTAACTGAAAAAATAGCTGCAGAACATATTTCCAAATATTTCCGGAAATTTTTCAAGCACTTATTATATTTCTACTGAAAACTCTTAGAAAAATCCCCGAATTTTCATCATATGACATTTTTACCACATTCGTCAGAAAACAGAAAGTTTATCAATAATGCACTCATTAAAGAAAATATTGCAGATTTTTTTTATTTGAGCATTTCAAATAAGTTATACAAATTTTTGCGACGGCGAGTTTTAAAAGTGCTCAAGACACCGACCGACGCGACGGCGCGATCGATATCATATAGCTAGTGATGTAAAAAACGCGTTTTTTTTAAATCGAATAAAAAACCTAGAAAAAACAGAAAAAAACGTTTTTTTTTTTGTTTTTTTTGTTTTTTATTCATTTTTGTAATTGGTGGCATGTTTTGGTAGGTACCCACCCCTATTGGAAGTTGCTTTAAGCTGGACCCAGCTCTGAAACTGTCGACCTGACCGACGAATCAAGTTACGTTAGCGATTCATCATCAGACAGTGACATGAGCGACGTAAACTGCATGGATACTGACTCCGAGTCAGTTGAGGAGTCAGCCATGTCTGTTAGAGAGTAATTTCTACATTATTAGAATATCTACAGGGCGTTAGGGAAGTCGACGGAAAAATTTCTAGGGGTGTATCCTTGTCCCAAAATATGATGATTTAACTCAACTTACCTATATACAAAGTTGCTTAGTTTAGCCGCTAGAGGGCTTTAAAAATTATTAATAATAATAATGGCGAGGCACTAACACCCCATGGAGGAGCTTGGCCTGCAAGGCGGAAGGTCAGAGCTTCTATATTCTCGCTCTCACACCCGGCTGTCGCGTGTCAAATTCATGACACGTGGTGATGTGGTGGGCATCACGCATTAGACAACCGCATTATTACCCATTATTCCTTCGAACGCAGGTCCCCAATTATTTAAAGCGACTAGCTTTTTTATATGTTTTAACCCCCTGTATAATCACTACCAATTTTTTTTTCTGGACAGTTACTTTAATTTAGAAGCTATTCACTCTCTTAAAAAAATTTTAGTTGGGTAAACGGTTTAGCCACAAAAAAAATATTTTCTAAATCTCTACAAAAGCCTAGTGCTAAGTTAAAATTACAGATTCAGCCTTGTAGGGATTTAGAAAATATTTTTGTGGCTAAACCATTTACCCAACTAAATATTTTTAAGAGAGGAAATAGCTTATAAATCAAAGTAGCTATCCATCAAAAAACATTACATGGAGAATTAATTGTGACAAAGTTTTTAAACACCCTGTAATTTTTGAAATTAGGGTTTATGCCACAAAATGTTTAAGTTTACTGGTAAAAACGCATGGCCAAAAAATGAATAAAATTTATCAACAATTTTTCGACTTATTTGAAAAAATTTAAAAAAGCTAATCATCTTTAAAGCCCTCTAGCGGCTAAACTAAGCAACTTTGTATATAGGTAAGTTGAGTTAAATCATCATATTTTGGGCCAAGGATTCACCCCTAGAAATTTTTCAGTCGGCTTCCCTAACACACTGTATATCCACTTTGGCTATGTTTCTATTTTTCTTTAGAAATATTTGCTTTTTTTTTGGTTATTATAAATTCTATAATTCACTTTACCTACGAAATGTATTATTTTTATTTAAAAACATCTGTTTTTTGTTTTTCCAAACAAACTACTTGTTGTTATTCACTACACTTTAATTCTGAAAAAAAAACGCATTTAAATAAAAAACCAGATCGCTTGGTTTTTTTTACAAAAAAAACAGGTTTTTTTTTTAAACGAACGGTTTTTTTAGGTTGCATCACTACATATAGCAGCATGCAAAAAAGTATACTTTTATGTATGGCAATATAACGGAAGAGGGGGGACATAAGTATAATCGTAGGTAGTAGGGATGCGCCGCAGCGGTTTTTTTCTGATTCGGCCGAATACCGAATATTCATCCTAAAATTTCGCCGAAGCACAAAGCATCGGCCGAATCATAATAATACCTAAAAACGAAAATCTCGAAAAACACTGATACATATTTTTTTACTTTCTTTTAAAATAAAGGAAGTATTGGATTCACCCCAAAAATTCGAAATTGAGTTTTCAACAGATCTTCACGTTTTAGATTCCCCTGAACCCAAAAAACATATTTTTTTCATTGGTCTGTCTGTCTGTGTGTCTGTCTGTCTGTCTGTGAACAGAATATCTCAAAAAAGAAAAGAGGTATGGCGTTGAAACTTCATATATAAGTTTTGTGTACTATGTAGATGCGACAGCAAGCTTTTGAAGAAAATCGTATAACCGGAAGTAGTTGTTTACTCTTGTGATTTTTCAGTTTTTTTCGATTTTTTCAAAAACGGCTAGAACGATTTTTTTCAAACTTCACATTTTTATTACATTTGAATGTGTATTGATGTGATAGGTGATTTTCCAGTTGAATACTTCTAAAATGGGTTTATTTTGTTTTTTTTTATTAACTCCTATTTTAAATAGAACACCCGGTATATTATTACATTTTTGAATTCACCTTAAAATTCTAGAGAAAATTTGTCTCTTCAACTTCACCTAACGCTCTATTTTGTACCGTTTTTGCAGAATTTGTAATTTTTGAAATTTTTTGACAAATGCTTAAAAATTAAAAATCAAATTTTTGCCTAATTATAAGATCACTGTAAAAGGAAGTTGTGTGCGTGTATCACACCAGATTTGTTTATTATAGTAATAAAATAAGAAAATAAAAATAATTTATTTGAACAGCGGTTTATTTAGCAAATACATTTTAGAAACACACCAAGCGAAATAATAAACGACACAGATATTGAAATGCGAAATAACAGACCTACCAACGACCATATCAAATATTTGTAAAAAACATAGGAACTACTTAAACACAAAAATAAAGCTTTTTTTTTCTTTCTGCACTTCGCAAATTTTTAATTATCACACAACACAATATTTCCAAACACCACTTATTTTTTTATCCATTTTGAATAATTGTAGTATAAACCAGGGTCTAAACTTCAGCTCAAAACGCGAAATGAAATAAATATTTTAACCACGCATAGCAAATTTGCAAGTTGCGACAATATTTTTTTTGTTTGCATGCTTCGGCCGAAACGGGCCGCCGAAACAGCCGAAGCCGAATTACCTAAGGCCCGGATTTCTAGGCATTTGCCTACTTGATTGTGATGCAGGCAGCTAAATAATTTTTATACTAAAATCCGTTTCGTAAGCTACTGATGATTTTAAGCCATATTTTATTTTGCCTAAACTGCCTATTTTGCACATTTAGTGCCTATTTTCAGTTTCAGTTCGTAATTGACTTATTTCGCGTTTTTTACACCTATGATTTGGTTTTTACAATCATTTTCGTTTTTGTTTAAAATATTTTTAGAAATATTTTACAGAAAATGTTTAACCCCAAATTTAAATGCAGAACATCTGTACAGTTATTTATTCTTGGAATTTACATCACCAGTTAAACAGGTAAACCATGCTGGGTTGCTATCGTAATCCTTTTAAGGGTTTATATTTTTAATCCCTGCATTATCGAGCGCTTACCTTATCTTTATATGCGGGTTGTTACTGTAGACCAGTTCTCCTTAGAAAAATGAAAGAGAACCTTTATGTACTGATATCAGCAGAGTAGAAAAATTACAAAAACAATTAAAAGAAGCCCCAGGAAAAATGCAAAGATAGTTTCTTCGCTACTAGAATCTCTTAAAAAACAGTGTATTAAGAATTGCTGCAAATTAGCAAAGTTTTGTTGGGCGATTCAACAATATTACCAAATATAGTTAGAAGTTCGTATCTTCAAGTTTACAAGTATGCACCAATTACTTCCTGTGACAACATATACACCAATTTTTTAGACCAGAGAAGAAGTTTTACACCGAAAAATCTATAAAAAGTGTTAGTTTGTTATGTTTAATTTGTAGGCGTTTGTATGTAGGTATAGGCTTTACATTATTTTATATTCTTAGTGTAAGAAGCAATAAATATAATATGTCTATGTTAATATTATTTTTAAAGTATTTCAATAATAGTATATTATACATCAAGGTAGCGAAGCGCAGTATTATAACCTGAGCGCATATTAGATACTGAGCGCGCAGCGCGAAGTATCTAAAGCGCGAAGGTTATAAGACGATTCGCTACCGTGGTGTATATACTATTTTTTGCACTACCAAACGGCTTAATACCTAAATTCCCAACAAATTTCGATAATATTTTAACTGTCAACCTGACAATACAGCTCTTTAAAACGTCAAAATTAAAATAGTCATATTTGGTAACTTAGCAATTTATTAGTTACCACGGTGAAAATTGTTTATTTTACTTTTTCTCCCATGGTGGAGAAAATCAACTTCACGACCTAAAAATAGGCCAACAACGGTGCGTTCTGAGACTAGTAGTGCAAAAAATAAATTATTAATGATGTTTACACATATTTTAGCCATTTGCTACTAATTTTTTCCCACATTTTTTATTATTTTTTGTGCCTAGTTAGCTGCCTATTTTGACCATTTGGTGCCTATATAATGCCTATAATCTATTTTTATGCCTATTTGCCTGCCTATTTTGGACTTTTTTAATGCCTAGAAATCCGGGCCTTACGAATCACTGAAAAATAGGCCGATTCGGCCGAATACCGAAGCCGAATCGATGCTTCGGCGCATCCCTAGTAGGTAGTTATAGTTCCATATATTGTTACTCTCCAAAATATAAGGATTCATCAACAATTTCTTCTTCGTCTTTCTTTTCTTCGCCATGTTTTCCATATGGGGGTCAGCGTTTCGACATCGACGCTTACACCATCTTCAACCGTTTGCGTAATCGCCTTGATCATTTTCTATCCGATTTGTGAAATTTTACTACCGGCCGACACCGCCTGACGTCTTGGTTTATTTTTGGAATACCTTCTCCACGCAAGATTTGATACAATGACTCAGGTACGACCACAGGTCCGACACTAGTATTTATGTATTGAAATTACTACTGCAACAACGTCCCACTAACATTAATTTTGGAAGTGTAACACATCTCTATCAACATATCGATGACGATCTCAGCAAAAAAAGGTTGATTTAGTTTGTAAGAAATTACCCTGAAAGCGATTTGCCTTTAGTTATTTTTTAATTAAAATGAACAATAAATGTTATTGATGACACTCGGACCAAAAATGTTCAGTAAAGAATTTAAAATTAGTGGAGTGACAATCGGCTTTTTCTCCTTTTCGTCTATATTATAGAGAGTTCAGGATCTCATTATAAATGAAACCTCATACATTGTAAGCATTTGCAGCTATAGAACTATGCTGCAGCACTTAATCGGGACTCTAGGGACTATCTAGGAAGGGGAGTCCTATCTATCCATTACGTCCCTACACCGGTTTCATATAAATTTCAACTTGAGTATCTTGTAATAGAATTGGACATTGTGTGCTCTGTAGAGGAAGATGATGGCGATGATGCTGCATGCGTGTTAACGTAAACTAAAAGCCTTCACTTAACCATCATTCATTGTTCTATTAAGTTTTTTCTTTGACAGGATAAAAAGCTTAATAAAATTGTAAAATGACAATTCGACACAAAAGCCACCTAAAAGTTCAAGCCACCGTTCTTCACACAAAAAAGTGTTTGAAATGAGTCGCGTAAAGAAGCAATTGAAAAGGTAGATCAGTGGCGTAGCACTCTACAGTATTTCAAGACTAAACACTTTAAACTATTTACGCTATTTTCTATTTACACATTTTAATTAGTATTTGTAATAAATTCTTTATACTTTTGTGGCAACTGTGATTCACAAAGAATTTTCCCGATGTCGATGTGTCATGAGGTATTAATATTCCTTAAAAATACTACTGGAAACGAACAAAAAATCGTTGAATATACAAGCACAAAAGAATGCAAGGCCTTTGAGCACTGAACAAGCTGTACATGGATAAAGCTTCCATGCACAGAAGACACATGCTGAATGAGTATGTCGCTAGCCAGCTGCATGTCATGGACGGATCAGAGAGAGCACAGTTTTAATTAAAATGTGCAAGTGTGGCGTTGTTTACTTCTTGGCATGCAAGTTTTATGCTCACTGAATTTTAATGCGTCCGATTTTAGATAATTCCGTATGTAAACAGCGTGGGCATATGAACGCACGACACTTTCGTTTAGGACAGCATTTATCCATCCTCATTTTGAATTTTTATGTCGCCACTTCCATACATGGGCGAATTTGCACTCGAAATTAATAAATTATAAGAAAATCCTGAGGATGCCACTACTCAAAGGCCGAATTTCCGAGCAGCTCGTTATTTATTTATGCAAACACAACCGAAGCTGTTATGTAAATTCATGATCCAGTCAGCCGTGAAAGAGACTTAAATTAGCTTTTTCGCTTTTCCTGCACAAATTGCACGCTGAATTTACTTTTGATCATTAATCTGGATTAATTAATTAATAACGCACCGAGATTAATCCGCGTCGTAGCCAACTGGATTGAAACTGACAGGAGCTGCGCTGTATCATGGCGAGCCTGATTTAAAAACTGCCAATTAATTTTGCCGGAATTTGGATGATTCAACTTTTAATTAACAATATTCTGGTCTTGCAACGTGCCTAACAACTAAAAATAGAGAATGAAAATTGAATTCGATGCCTTGTTTTTGTTACAGCGATTAGATAAATCCAATTTATTTTCTCAAAATAAATCTTTTGATGAACTAAATAGTGTTTTTGACGAAGTAAGTCTGCTTCTTCCGAATAATCTGTGTACAGGGTGGCCCATAGGGGCTGATTACTACAAAATAGTTGAAAAGTTTGCAAAAAAACTAAAATTCTTCATATTCTTTAATTTCGTTTAATGCATTACATTACAAGCCCAGAATCATAATATTTGGCCCAGATATGTGAAGCTCTTAAATTTGCTGGTTTAGTATTTGGAGTTCGTCCCAAATTTATCTTTTCGCTATGGATCCTGTGGTTTTATAGTTTCACATTATTTCATACACTATAAAATGATAATAGCAATTGTTTGGAAATTTTGCCACACGAATTACAAGAATTGCACAAACTGACAATAGCATTACCACGTACCATTTTTGCAAAAATAATAGACACCAAACTGTCAATATGTTAATAAACAAACAGTTTGTTTCTCTTCAACCAAAACATGCTACGGTGAACGAACTGATATTTTGATCATGTAGGCCAAATGAAATAATAAGGTAATTTATTTTTAAGTTAGTGTTTTCTGACTATTTTTTGTAATTTGTTATTGCTAAAGCTGTTTAAAGTATTGCTAAATACGTCTACAATTATGAATGTTTCTTTTGTGGGTATAAAATAAAGATACCTGAAAAATCTTAGCTATGCCAAATGATGTGATTCTGGGCTCGTATTATTAAAAATAGTAAAAAAACGTGAAGAGTAATTTGTTATTGCTAAAGCTGTTTAAAGTATTGCAAAAACTTCTATAATTATGATGTAAGAATATTGACCAGAAAATATTTCTTTTGTGGGTACAAAATAAAGATACCTGAAAAATCTTAGCTGTGCCAAATGTGATTCTGGGCTCGTATTATTAAAAATAGTAAAAACAATGTGAAGAGTAATTTGTTATTGCGAAAGAAATTCTTCATATTCTTTAATTTCGTTTAATGCATTACATTACAAGCCCAGAATCATAATATTTGGCCCAGATATGTGAAGCTCTTAAATTTGCTGGTTTAGTATTTGGAGTTCGTCCCAAATTTATCTTTTCGCTATGGATCCTGTGGTTTTATAGTTTCACATTATTTCATACACTATAAAATGATAATAGCAATTGTTTGGAAATTTTGCCACACGAATTACAAGAATTGCACAAACTGACAATAGCATTACCACGTACCATTTTTGCAAAAATAATAGACACCAAACTGTCAATATGTTAATAAACAAACAGTTTGTTTCTCTTCAACCAAAACATGCTACGGTGAACGAACTGATATTTTGATCATGTAGGCCAAATGAAATAATAAGGTAATTTATTTTTAAGTTAGTGTTTTCTGACTATTTTTTGTAATTTGTTATTGCTAAAGCTGTTTAAAGTATTGCTAAATACGTCTACAATTATGAATGTTTCTTTTGTGGGTATAAAATAAAGATACCTGAAAAATCTTAGCTATGCCAAATGATGTGATTCTGGGCTCGTATTATTAAAAATAGTAAAAAAACGTGAAGAGTAATTTGTTATTGCTAAAGCTGTTTAAAGTATTGCAAAAACTTCTATAATTATGATGTAAGAATATTGACCAGAAAATATTTCTTTTGTGGGTACAAAATAAAGATACCTGAAAAATCTTAGCTGTGCCAAATGTGATTCTGGGCTCGTATTATTAAAAATAGTAAAAACAATGTGAAGAGTAATTTGTTATTGCGAAAGCTGTTTAAAATATTGCAAAAACTTCTACTATAATTATGATGTAAGAATATTGACCAGAAAATGTTTCTTTTGTGGGTACAAAATAAAGATACCTGAAAAATCTTAGCTGTGTCAAATGTGATTCTGGGCTCTTATTATTAAAAATAGTAAAAACAATGTGAAGAGTAATTTGTTATTGCTAAAGCTGTTTAAAATATTGCAAAAACTTCTACTATAATTATGATGTAAGAATATTGACCAGAAAATGTTTCTTTTGCGGGTACAAAATAAAGATACCTGAAAAATCTTAGCTGTGCCAAATGTGATTCTGGGCTCGTATTATTAAAAATAGTAAAAACAATGTGGAGTAATTTGTTATTGCTAAAGCTGTTTAAAATATTTAAAAAACTTCTATAATTATTATGATGTAAGAATATTGACCAGAAAATGTTTCTTTTGTGGGTATAAAATAAAGATACCTGAAAGAAAAATGGGATGTGAACAAGCTGAAGTTCGAACAGGGACAGCAGAGATATGAAATGGCTGTTACTAGTAAATTGCACGAAAGTAATATCGCTAACCTAGATAAAGATAACATCGAGATGCAGTGGTATACCTTGAAAAATGTTATTATTGAAGCTGCCCAAGAAGCTATCGGCAAACAGCCAAAACAAAAATATAAAGAATGGTTCGATGACGAATGCGACGTAGCACTGAAACGGAGGAAACAGGCTAGGAATGAAGTATTGCAGGTGGGAACAAGACAAAAGATGGAAAAGTACAAAGAGGAAAGGAACAAAACCAGCAAAATACTAAGAAGAAAAAAGCGAATATTTATGCAACAGAAAATAGAAGAAATTGAAGAACAGCACCGAAATAACCAAACAAGAAATATGTACAAAACTGTAAATGTTTTTAAAAAAGGTTTCCAACCCCGAAGCAATATATGTACATCTAAAAATGGCGATTTGCTATGTCACAAGCAGCAAATCTTAGAAAGGTGGGCCCAGCACTTTAACGAACTTTTAAATGGGGATGTTCATAATGAAGAAAATGCAAACGAGGACGAGCAATTTGACGAAGAGAACATTATAAATAACGTGCAACACGAAGATGAAGACAACACTTCGCCACCAACATATGCAGAAGTTCAAGATGCAGTCCAAAAGTTACGAGCCAATAAAGCCCCGGGTATTGATGATATCTCTGCAGAACTGCTAAAGTATGGAGGCGAAAATTTGGTAATGGAAATACACAAACTGCTAACGAATATATGGAGAAGAGAAGAAATCCCACTGGAGTGGAAAACAGGAATTATATGTCCCGTACATAAAAAGGGTGATAAATTAAATTGTAACAACTTTAGAGGCATCTGTCTCTTAAACACGACTTATAAAGTACTTACACGAATAATTAATCAACGGCTTACCCCAATCTCAGAGAACATCATCGGCCAGTACCAATCAGGTTTTAGAAGAAACCGGTCAACAGTGGATCAAATCTTTACCATCCGCCAGATCTTAGAAAAATGTTGGGAATATAATATCAGCATCTCTCAACTCTATATAGATTACCAACAAGCATATGACAGTGTTAATCATAAATTCATATGGCAAACATTATCAGATTTTGACATCCCAATAAAATTGGTCCGACTTATCAAGATGACAGTACAAGGTATGAGATGCGTGTGTAAAGTTGAAAACGAATATTCCAGCTCCTTTGACGTCAAAAGAGGCGTTAAACAAGGAGATATTTTATCACCTCTGGTCTTCAACTTAGTTTTGGAAAACATTATACGAAGAGCAAACCTCTACACTGATTTTACAATATACACACGTAGTTCCCAAGTAATGGCTTATGCTGATGATATTGCCATCCTGGGAAGAAACCAAAGATATATAGAGAATAGCCTAACGCGCTTAGAGCAAGCAGGAGATCTGAGTGGACTTAAAATTAATGTAAATAAAACAAAATATATGGAATTGGACAGAGATAATCATCAGAGAAGACTAGCTGAAATAAATCTAGGAGGAAATTCCTTTAAGCATGTCGAGCAATTCAAGTACTTAGGCACAATAATTTCTCAAGATAACGACATCACCATTGAAATCAAACAACGTATATTGAACGCAAACAAATGCTTATATGGATTAGGGAAATTATTTACATCAAGACTAATATCGAGGAAATGCAAGATGATACTATACAAAACAATAATTAGACCTGTAGTCACATATGGATGCGAGGCTTGGACAATGACAAGGAAACATGAAGAGCTAATAAACAGATTTGAAAGAAAAATATTGCGAAAGATCTATGGGCCGGTGTATGACAATCAGGCTGATGGGTGGAGACCACGTATGAACCACGAACTGAGACAGCTAAACGAGGATCAAGACCTGGTGGGGTGGATTAAAAAGCAGAGAATAAGATGGCTAGGTCATGTCTGGCGTATGCCCGAAAATCAAATAACTAAAAAGGTACTAACACACATTCCGGAAGGTCGGCGCCCAAAAGGAAGACCTAGAGGGCGATGGCGAGACAACGTTACGAGTGACCTTCAAAAACTAAAGGTGCGAAATTGGACCATCGAAGCCAGTAATCGGGACAGATGGAAAGCTGTTGTAAAGAAGGCCGAGGCCCTACAAGGGCCGTAGTGCAGTGTGTGTGTGTGTGTACCTGAAATAATATTAGCTGTGCCAAATGATGTGATTGTGGGCTCTTATTATTAAAAATAGTAAAAACAATGTGAAGAATAATTTGTTATTGCTAAAGCTGTTTAAAATATTGACCAGACAATGTTTCTTTTGTGGGTACAAAATAAAGATGTCTGAAAAATCTTAGCTGTGCCAAATGATGTGATTCTGGGCTCGTATAATTAAAAATAGTAAAAACAATGTGAAGAGGGGGAAACGCGAGATGACCTGGTGGTCTTTTTATTGAGCTCGACATTTTGAAGTACACGCCATAGTTAACGATAACGCTATTAAATTGGTTAATTTTGTTGCTAACGGTAAAATAAAAGTTTGTTGGGGTAATTTCTGCAAGAAAAGAAATTAGCAGATTTGCTGCTTCATGTTACAACATATTAAAATAATTTATAACAATCGACGCCTGAAAAAACACGGAAATCGCAAAGCAATACCGACGTTTGCTATTATGTTATGCATATTTTTGTGTATTTATCAGCTTAACAATGAAGCTACTACTAAACACCGTCATTCACTACATTCAATGTAATAATAATAATTTGCATAAGCTGTAGAACAATATCTTCAATTAACGCCTATCAACCCACGCCGTCTTTATCGATACTCAATAAATATGCTGCATGTGGAGAAGCAATATTAGGGAAATACTTTATAACTGCTCGCACGAAAGCGATGTGTTTTAACTAATAATCCATTGGGAATGTTCAAACGAATGTATTTAGTATGGTTTTGCCTATTATGTAAAAGGTGTTAAGCCATCTGGGTCGTTGGAGTCGCTTAGCAGCCAGGTCTACACGGGTTCAAATCTGGCCGTAGCCTAGAATTTCCTCGAAGTGGAAACGGATAGGAATTCATTAGTTAAATTAATTCTAAGTTAGGTTTAGGGTTCTTGAGTGTGTGGTATGTTTGGATACGAGGGAGCGTAATGCTAATGGTAGTCGTGTGCAGACAATTACATCCGTTGCATTTCCTGTGCAGTACAAATAAATGGCCCTCTGCACCAAAAGGTAAGAGGCTAAAGATAATGAATGAACGTAAGGCGTTTCAATTTGTCCATCATTTGGCGCGTGTAACATCTATTATTCTAAAAGGATAAACTTATTATCTCGAATTCCTGATGTGGACTTGACTTACTTGACTTATTTCCTGTTATTCCGCTTCGGAACATAGGGCTTCTACGAAGCAGCGCCACCTGACTCTGTTTTTAGCCATTTCTTTAATTTCTCTCCATGTTTTACCGGTTGTTCTGATCTCTTCATCTATTGTTCTTCTCCAGCTCGTTTTAGATCTTCCTCTTTTACGTTTGCCCTGTGGATTCCAATCTAGTGCTTGTTTTTCTATTGCTGTTGGGTCTTTTCGTAGAGTGTGCCCAATCCAATTCCATTTTCGTTTCTTTATTTGAGCATTTATAGGTGTTTCTTGTGCTCTTTCCCATAGGTTGTTGTTTGAGATGGTGTTTGGCCAGTAAATTTTATATATTTTTCTGAGGCATCTATTTATGAATACCTGGAGGCTTGCTGTGATATTCTTCGTGGTTTTCCATGTTTCGCTGCCATACAAGAGAACAGATTTTACGTTGCTTTTGAAAATTTTGAGTTTAGTCTTTATTGATATTTCTGTTGTCTTCCATACCGGATATAGTTGTATGAATGCTGCGTTCGCTTTTTGTATTCGTGCTTTTACATCTTCTTCTGTTCCGCCCGTGCCTGTCACTACACTGCCCAAATATGTAAATTTGTTGACCTCTTCTATTTCATTATTATTTAGATAGTAGCTTCGGTTGTTAGTAGTGTTTGTTCTGAGTGATTTGGTTTTGGTACTGTTGATCTTTAAACCAGCGGTTTTTCCCTTTTCAGCTATTCTGTTTAGTTTTTGTTGCATGTGGTTGTGTGTGTGGGATAGTAGACAGATATCGTCGGCAAAGTCTAAGTCTTCGAGTTGTTCTGTGAGGTTCCAGGTTATTCCGCTTCTCTCTGTCTTTGTTGCTTTGGCCAGTACTTCGTCTATGACCATTAGGAACATTATTGGAGATAGTATGCAGCCTTGTTTAACTCCTGTCTGTACTTGTATGGGTTCTGATAGCTTGCCTTCATGGATTACTTGGCACGTGCATCCTTCATATGTTTGTTTTATTAAGTTTAGTATATTTGTAGGTATTCCATACTTTTGCATTGTATCCCACATTTTATCTCTGTTCACTAGGTCGAACGCCTTTTCGAAATCCACGAATAGTAGATGCAGGTTGACTACATATTCTGTACATTGTTCTATTATGATGCGCAGTGTGTTTATTTGGTCTATGCAAGATCTACGGCTTCGGAAACCTGCTTGCTCTCTGCGTAATTGTTTTTCTATTCTTGTTCTTATTCTGTTTAACAGGATCCTGGAGAATATTTTACTTGGAATCGAAAGCAGGGTGATCCCTCTCCAGTTTTTGCAATTTGTAATGTCTCCTTTCTTTGGGATCTTTATTAGAAGTCCTTTTTTCCATTCTTCAGGTATCGTGTTGCTTCGCCATATTTTGACAAACAGTGGGTGTAATGCATCCACCGTTATTTCTGTTTCTTGTTTCAGGATTTCTGGTGGGATCTTGTCGATACCTGCCGCTTTGCTATTTTTTTGGTTTTGGATTGCTTGTCTAACTTCTAGTCTTGAGGGTGCTTCTGTTCTTATTCTTTCTTCTGGCGTTTCTTCAGGATTTTCTCCGGGTTCCTGATCTTGTTCTTCCTCAGCTGTCTCTTCTATTTGACTTAGGATTTCTGCAAAATATTCTCTCCATCGTTCGATCTGTTCATCTTTATTGGTTAGGAGCTGTCCTTCCTTGTTTTTTATCGGTCTGTTCCTTGGATGTTTCCTTTTCGATAGAATTCTAGTTATATTGTATACTTCCTTTATATTGCCTTCTTTTGATGCCTTCTCAGCTCTCTCAGCTAGTTCCCCTGTCCATCGCCTTCGATCTGCTCTTGCGCTCCGTTTGACGTCTTTCTCTTTGAGTTTGTATTGGGTCTGGTATTCTGCTTTTGTCTCGATATTTGTGGAGGCTACCATTTTTATTTTAATATTTCTCCTTTCTTCTATTTTCTTCCAGGTTGGTTCTGTTATCCAGTCTTTCCTTTGTGTACTTCTGAATCCCAATACCCTTTCTGCTACGCTGTTATATGTATCTTTTATTTTCGTCCAGTGGTCTTCTACACTTGCTTCTTCGAGATCTTCTAATTCTTGGAATCTGTTTCTTAGTTGTATTTTGAACTCCGTCTTTTTTTCATTATCCTTTAATTTGTGTAAGTCGTATTTTTTGCTTTGTTGTGTAAATTTCTGTTTCGCTGCTTTTATTTTAATTCTTAGACTAGCTATCATCAGGTGGTGGTCACTGTTTATATCTGCGCCTCTCTTGTTTCTTACATCGAGCAATGAGCTTCTCCATATTTTTTGTATGGCAAAATGATCAATCTGGTTCTGTGTTTTTTGATCTGGGGAGATCCATGACACTTTGTGTATTTCTTTATGAGGAAATAGTGTCCCCCCTATTACCATTTCATTTTCGGCACACCAATCTATGAAGAATTCTCCGTTTTCGTTTTTGTCGCCTATGCCGTGTTTGCCCATTACTTGTTCTAGGCCAATATTCTCTTTGCCCACTTGCGCGTTCAGATCTCCCATTACTAAGATGATGTCTTTCTTTTTTATTTTGTCAATTGTGTTTTGTAATTGTGCGTAGAATTGTTGTTTAGCTTCTATATCTGTTACGTTTGTAGGTGCATAGCATTGGATTATGCTAACATTCCTTATTTTCCCTTGTAGTCGGACTATTATGATTCTCTCCGATACTGGGTTCCATTCTATCATACTTCTTGTTATTTCTCGACTTAAAAGTATTCCTACTCCGTTCAGGTGTTCATCTTTTTCATTTGGTCTTCCAGAATATAGGAATGTCGAGCCGCTGGGCGTTTTCAGCTCGCCAAACTCATTCCACCTGACTTCACTTATACCTAGTATATCAAGCTTGTATCTATTCATCTCTGCCCCCTGTTGGGGCAATTTCTGCAAGAAAAGAAATTAGCAGATTTGCTGCTTCATGTTACAGCATATTAAAATAATTTATGACAATCGACGCCTGAAAAAACACGGAAATCGCAAAGCAATACCGACGTTTGCTATTATGTTATGCATATTTTTGTGTATTTATCAGCTTAACAATGAAGCTACTACTAAACACCGTCATTCACTACATTCAATGTAATAATAATAATTTGCATAAGCTGTAGAACAATATCTTCAATTAACGCCTATCAACCCACGCCGTCTTTATCGATACTCAATAAATATGCTGCATGTGGAGAAGCAATATTAGGGAAATACTTTATAACTGCTCGCACGAAAGCGATGTGTTTTAACTAATAATCCATTGGGAATGTTCAAACGAATGTATTTAGTATGGTTTTGCCTATTATGTAAAAGGTGTTAAGCCATCTGGGTCGTTGGAGTCGCTTAGCAGCCAGGTCTACACGGGTTCAAATCTGGCCGTAGCCTAGAATTTCCTCGAAGTGGAAACGGATAGGAATTCATTAGTTAAATTAATTCTAAGTTAGGTTTAGGGTTCTTGAGTGTGTGGTATGTTTGGATACGAGGGAGCGTAATGCTAATGGTAGTCGTGTGCAGACAATTACATCCGTTGCATTTCCTGTGCAGTACAAATAAATGGCCCTCTGCACCAAAAGGTAAGAGGCTAAAGATAATGAATGAACGTAAGGCGTTTCAATTTGTCCATCATTTGGCGCGTGTAACATCTATTATTCTAAAAGGATAAACTTATTATCTCGAATTCCTGATGTGGAGGAATTGATAAAATTGGTTTGCGATTGACGTTTTATAGCGCTTCAATTGTTTTCATAAGTTGGGTACTTTCAATGTTTTGAAGCAAAAAAAAATTCCGTATTTACTTTGTTCCCAAGTTTGAAATAAGAAATTTAAAGATCTAAACGAAGTTAGAAAATAAGATCAGACAGTGTAAGCCCTTATCGATACTTCGGCACACCAGGGTTGACATAGAGCGGTATTTTCCATGCACTCTTTGGAAAGACGTCGTAATCTGTTGAACTGGTGCTTTCAAATTGGTATGGTCATGTGAGATTGCTCGAATATTCGAGACGAGATTACCCAAATTAAAAATCTACATAAAAACGAAGCAGAATTGGAATCTCCTCATGGTGAAGATTGTTAGGCATTAAAAAACCATGGTTGACAAAGCTGGATTGGGGAATTGCAGTGGGTTGCCATTGGAGTCTGTGGGAATGGAACGATCGCCTCGCCTCGTGGCAAAACTAATCGTGGATACATCCAGCCAGCGTAACATACTCGATTTTTCATAATTTTCCGACTTTTCTACAGCGCCAAAGCGATTGCTATCTTCACAAAAGTTATATGTAGTTTCATTAAGACCTTTCGTATAGCTTTGGATTGCTCATGACAGTGGTTGCAAAAAAATTTGTAGAAAACAAAAGTAAACTTAAGAATTTAGCTACATAATTATACAAACCAAGTAGGCTGTCGACGTTTTTATGAAAGATATTTTCCCATTTAATGGTTTCTCTAGCTGTTAGGTATTCACATGGATATAATGAAAAGTCACTTCTAAATAATATAGTTATTTTTAGAATAGAAACCACTCAAAACCGATACATATTGTATTTGATCAGTCTCCTGAACACTGCACACCCGCTATAATTTTAAATAATTACAAAATAGTATATTAAAGTATGAGTGGATAACAAGGTCTTTAAAACACGCGCGAATTTTCGAGCACGACGGCGTAGCCGGAGTGCTCGAAATAGAGGAAGTGTTTTAAAGACCAGTTATCCACGAATACTTTACGCTATTTTTTATTATACCTCCAATACTGGAAATAAATTACGCACTAAAAACTTAGAAATAATTTTTGTCGTGATAAATCGAGAGGGCATAATAATCTTGCTACTATAGTTACGAGTTGTTTACGCGTCCATGTCCGTTGTTGCATTCAGTCGTTTCCTTGACAACCTTTAAAGCTCGGCGAGCTTTAATCGCCTGTATTCGCACGCTCAGGCGTGCTTTAAATGGCGATTCTGATGCAGGTATAATAAAAAATACGATTCTTTAATAACTTAAAAAATTACATTTGATAGAGCTTATGATTGCTGAGAAAAATTAAAATCCCGGCTTTTTAGTTTTCGATTACTCTATGGTTCATGTTAGAATAAAAATTTATATTTTTTGTAGTACTATCCAGAATAACAAAAAATAATAAATAAAAAATCAGTAAAGTATAAGTTTAGACAATCAATTTAAAATTATAGTGATTGCTTCTTTCGCCTGCCAAATCTCAATTTTTAAGAATGTGATTACATTCTAAGTTACCGTTTGACACTACCAATCAACACATTAGCGATATACTCGATATTCACTAACAATTTCATTTAACACCTAAAATCAAGCAAGGACTATTATTTTAATAATCTCAAATATAACACGCCTATTCTATTATGTCAATATTTATTGTGTTTTGCAATGTTTCTCGATATAATTTCGGCATTAATAATCAAACATTAAAACTCTCGAGCCAAAGCTTTTGGGCTTTAATCAGATTATTAATGCCAGAACCATCATAAACGTATCGCTTATTACATCGGATATTGTGACCCAACCGATATAGCGACCGAGAACCTGGCTGAAATTTGGTACAATTTATCATATGTAACGGTAACGAAGCGTGGCATTTCTGTTTTAGTTGTTAATGCATCATCGAAATGCGAGTACATAAAAAATCGCATTGTCAACTCGGAGAGTTGAATGTAAAACGCCACAGAGGAATTTTGTTAGGGCCAAATACATAGTTTTACATAAACATATACCGTAGAGCTTGGATATAGCGAACTCGACGGGGTATTAAAAATAGGTTCGTTACCAGCGACCGTTCGCTGTAGTAAACATTTTATCCAACATTTAAATGAGAAAAATGTTTGTATTTATTATTTACTTCGAAAATTAAACACCTGAACACAAATTAAAGGAAAATTTGATCTCATTTTTAATGTCAAAAGTTGCTGAACCCTGGGGTCGCATTAGATTTTCGGGAGCGAAATATTTAATAAGTAAATATCCTTATCATTTTTTTTTGTTATTCTTGTTAACTGTAGCGACGGTCGATCTCGCCAATTCAAATTTATGACATATTTCACAATTGGGCCGACTTTTTCAGTTGAATAATAATTTTTAAGTTTTTCTCCAAGTGTAAATACCATTTTACCGGTATGTTACCTGTAATCATTTATGACTTAGTTCATTATACCTGAGCATTCGCTACAAATGTGTTCCCTATACACACATCTAAATGCACGTAAAAAGCATACGGTTTTGATGGGGTCCTTCATTTTTGTGCGTTAAACGCGAACATTCGTTATATCACGGGGTCGTTATATCAGAGTTCTACTATAACTAATTAATATTTTTGGGCTTAAATCGTATTTGATTACCTAAACCAAACTGCCAAACTTTCAGTGTATCGTGTGTTTGCAAAAATGTCAAAATGTATTGTTTATTTCATAACTGCTCACAGAAATTGGAAATTTTTCCACGTTTTATTTTTTTAAACCTTTATCAGTTACTTCTTGTAACAGTTTAATATTTATTGTAATGCGTCAATATTGAAAAACGGTGCTTATATCAAAATCCAAATATAATTAACTTGACTGATTAATAAGAAAAAATATACGATATCGAAAACACTTCACTTCTTATAGGAATGCACTTCTGCTTGGTTCATAACGAAAAAGTGGGCAGCTAGTTCCCATGCATTTTTAAAATAAGGTACTACTAGACACACTAGAGTCACTAGACAAACGTACGAGTTGTATTTTTTCTCAATATTAAAGCGATTTTCCACTTTTAAACTTTACGAAATACATAGCACTTTGATAACGTAACACTTTCTTACACCTGAAAAACCCGGATTCCTCGCAAGAAGGTTAACCATTCGTAATCCAACATGTTTACGTATTCCAGTGGCCTTCAAACATACTCTATAATGGCAAAATATAAAACTGATTGTACGTTTATTAGGATTTTAATTTTAGACATTCCTTGGATTTCAACATTTTAATGGGGATTAGTGCTCCCTCTGAATTTTATTATTATGTTTATCAACACCGCATAACCAGTTTTTAATGAACAAAATAAAGTATATAAAAGGCTGAAAGGTAACAGGTTTAGTTGATCAGCCTGGGCCGCAAAATCCATACGATTATAAACATGCGAAAACAGACAAACGTTAATTAACCTAATTAAATACGGAGTCAATTTCGGGACTTCCATGGCGCATGTAATCATGAACGGCTTCGTGCTTTAATGATTTACTGCAGTACGGTATCAAATTTGAAAATTCCATGCGTTTTGTTAAAGCCGAGGTTAAAATAGTGTAATTTGGCGGTCGCGTGCCAAGTTCTGCGCTCTAAAATCGGTATTTTCTAATTCTATGCAGCCTCGTTATGAAATATCGCTTCCTTTTTCTTGCCCAAATGTGCATAATTGCGGAATGCTGATGAAACTGAGGTCGCTGTTCTCGCTAATTAGCGAGTGCAATTTTTATTTGCCAAAAGGATTGACGGTTTCCAGGTCAACAATCTGTTGACTTCGACAAACTCAATTGAAGGAAGCCACGAAGCTTTAACAATGAATCACATTGTTTTCTATAAGCAGCAAAACGCGCATTTGTGGGGCGGCGCTATCTTGATTCCTTCGAATGGTGGAAGATAGAAACAGCAACAGCGCAGGGTGTCGTTTAAAGTATACCCCGAGACTGATGATATCGTGCATTTACAAAAGCGAGATTGCTGCTGGTTTATAAATACAAAATTTGAGAACGTGCAACAGATTCACATAAAAGCTTCTTCGCAACCTAAGAGGGTAGTAGACAAACAGTTCTGCAGTTACTCTTTGAAGGAATATTTGATTACAGTCATCTATCACATTCTGAAACTCGACAGAATTTACTTAGAGATTACGGAAAGCTGATTTCAATTTTGAAAGGTATCGTTTACGCTTTTCTTTACTTACATAAAACTATGATAAGGATTCGTGTATAAAACACGGGTGTCGATTTCGGTTTTTAGAGTGGAGTACGTTGTTATCTCGGCACTTCTTTTTAAGTCGAGTCAAGAGGGGTGTTAATCACATTCAAGTACATGTAATTCGTACGCTGTGATTGCTGTTAATGTATTCATCATATTAACCGTTTAGCTTCCTCCCCATGAGTTTATTACATTCGTCATGAAGACAATGAAGGCAATATAGTCAACAAACGCGTTTAAACTATGCGCAACCGGCACACAATATGCTCTATTCTATTACAGTAGAACTCGGATATAGCAACCCCGTGACATAAGCACTCGCCTATAGTGTAAAAAATTGAAGTCCGGATCAAAACCCTATGCTTTTATGTGTATTTAAGTTGGTTTATAACGAACACATTTATGGCTAATGATCGTGTATAACGAACGAATTTACGAGATAAAATTGACGAAGCGCACGGTTATACCCAACTAAGTCGCAAATGGTAACCTCATTAACCACGCGGAACTGTAACAAGTTGTGTACAATAGTGAAATATCTCACGAATTTGAAATGGCAAAGTCAACCGTCGCTAAATTAACAAGAATAAATAAAAAATAATAGAGATGGCAAATTAAAATGTCTTTAAATAAAAAAAATCTTGTTACTTGCATAATTTTGTGTATTTTATAATAAAGGGAAACCTCTCCATAACGGGCACCCATGGGGAATCTAAAACTGTCCATTGTACCATATATTTCCTACAGGTTGGTCGAATTGTGAATTGTGACATATGTCAAAAATTTTACGTAGCAATTAAAAACAAGAAACAAAACATAATAAAGATGGCCAGTTTTAATGTGTCTAAAGTAGAAGAAATACTTGTTAATTTATGAATATTTTTGTGTCTTTTGTAGTGTATAAAAAACACCTTTTTCTTCTTTAAACTTACGTAAATAAACCCTAAATAGTGTTATTGAAATTATGATATTTATTATGAACAGTTGGTTATAACGAACATTTTTAAACTCCCGTTTGAGTTCGCTATATCCGAGCTCTACTGTAATTTAAATGCATAACATAAATGAGAATTGTACATTTTGTAAGCAACAATAGGACATATAATTAGAGAAAATGATAGCGTTCGTGGACTTTTGAACTGACGTCAGCAACAAAATACATAGGGCAAATGTTATTATGCGTTTCCTACTTTCGTATTTGCCGACCGAGCGAAAGGGGAACTACAATATGATCAATATGTTCGGCGTTCATTTTTCCTCCTATAGTTTTGTGTAAAAAAGTTAAGTCGCCGTGCGATATTATTTTCTTTACTGTGCTGATACGCTGTTAGTTCACAATCCCTAAATACTTAAATAATTAAAACTTTTTTACACATTGTTTAAGAATTTTTGAAGTTTAACTCAACTTCATTCTAAAATAATTTTCTTAAAAACTCTCTTACGACATATTATAACAATTAACTAGCAGGATACACATTAAATGTTCTTTTCAAGAATTAGAAGTCTGGCTGTGCAATTTAACAAATCAAATATGGTTGCTATAACAACGAAACCAGCCCAATATACTGTGCTTTCCAAAAAGTATGCAGCGTAATGTGGGAAACTGTTTTTTATCAATTTCTAAAAAAAAATACTCTTCGTAAAAGTATCCGAATCACAAAACCAGTTTTCGAAATACTATACTTTTCAACTGTTTTACGGTTTGGTGGGAAATAGAATTTATTTAAAATTTCCACAAACGTTGAAATATGTACACCAAAAACTATATCAAAAAATAAAACGCGAGTAACTGCAAATGGTAGAACAGCAAACATTGTTTGAAATTATAGAAAAATCTTTACACTATTCCTGAAATGATTCATCATGGGTTATGGGTTTGATCAGAATTTTGTATACCATCATGTTGTTTAACTAGAAGCATTTTCCGGGCAGTCATATAGGGAAAATGACAAAGAATTGATTCATTGAGAGATGCTGCAAATGTGACAGATAATCATTTCACGTATTCAAGTAATAGTTCGTGATAATGGTGCTAATACTGTGAAGGGTTGCAACGGTGCTAGAATTGCAAGTGTGTCTTATTTTACTCAGACTTTACAATTTAGTTAAAATAGTTAGTTATGTATCAAGGGCATTCTGAAGATGTTTATGGCCGTTCGAGAGAAACAACTTTACAAGTCCGAGGCTTTGTAAATCGCCCAAGCGGTATAAACATCAGATAATGACCGTGGTGCAAATGTTTTATTTTCCACTTTGAATAGGTAAATAAATTGAAAATCCCCATAGGGTGCTTGGATTGCATTATATACCTCGTATCACAGATAGAAACAACAAATAATAAATCAATGAAAAATAAAGAGTATTATCACCCAGATTTAATCGGAGTATGTCAAAAATCGTAGTCAAGACATTTTAACCATTCCTCAGTTGCATGGCAAAGTTTGTATTTTTTGCGAAATATTATAAATGATTTGCAAATACAGCAAAACTCTGACATAGCGAACACCTGATATAAGGAACGCTCGTTTAAAACGTAATCAGAACTATGCTTTTTAAATGTAATTAGGTTCATTTACAACGACAATATTCATAGCGAACGCTCGGCTATAACGAACAAAATTTCAAGGATAAATTGACTAACCGTTCGGTTATACCGAATTAGGTCACCAATAACTATCAACCACGCAAAAAAGCCAAACAAGCAACATATCGGTTGGTGATACCTCGAACTTTATCCGTATATGAATTAGCTTTAACTACATCTAAAAATTAGTTTTCTGCAGTGTCGAAACGTAATACTACCAGGGTTCGTAAGTAACGTGTGAGCAAATGATAACGAAATCAAGCTTGGCTTTGAAAAATTTTAGTCATGTGCTCTATTATTTCTTAATGTTTTTAATTTAAATAACAGTTATTATAATGGTAGAAGTGTCAAGTTGTTTAAATCATCAAATTTTAAATTACACATGTTTAATCAAGAACAAAAAGTTTTTATAATCGAAATTATTGATGTAGCAGATTAACACTGTTTAAATGTTGGTTTTTATGTTAATTTTCAAATAAATTTTTTACATCACAGTTATGCAATGGTTTAGGTTATATATGTGTATTTCACTCGTAGAACATCCACATAATGTGAATTAATAATCGACATATGTTTCAATTTTCAAAGCCAAACTGATTTCATTTTCGTTTGTTCACATGTTATTTATATACATAAATATCAAAATATCAGAATTAGAATATTTATTATTTTTCAGTCTTATTTAACAAAAACGTAAGACGTTAAACTATGCAGTATTTTTATTAATAGGTAATAAGAATATAGTACCGTAATAAGAATCGAGTCCCAATAATGGATAATCTTCATCTTCTGAAAATGTTAATGCTTCTCTTCTACATACAATAAACGAGAATTGTAAATTTTGCTAAGATGAGAATGCGTTAAAAACAGATCATATTGAACTGATGTTAGTAACAATATTACACAGGACAATGTTATGTGTTTTCTTCTTTCGTATTTGCTGAATTTATATTTTATTTATGTTCATATTATCTACATTATGTAAAAACGTAATTCGCCGTGTGATATTTTATTTACTGTATTGGTGTGATAGTTCACAAATTCCTAAATAGTACATACATAATTTGGTGTTTTTGTTCATTGTTTTTTGAGATTTTTTAGGTTTAACTTCATTTTTTTGAAAACGTCCAAGCCATTTTTTAAAAATTAACTAGGAGGCAAATGAAAATAATCTCAGCACCTTTTTGTGGTGCTTGAATATAAAAATTACAAGAATCTAAATGCCATTAAAAAATCAGAGCTGGTTGCCATAGCAACGGAAACCAACTCAATATACAGGGTGTTTCGTATCGTTATGTTCAAATTTTCGGAGCATAAAACAGACTTAATTCTAAGACTAAAAAACACAAAAGTGGTAAGTCGATCTTTATTCGTTCTGAAATTACAGACTTTTGAAATTATAAACCACAATCAGATTTCAGTTCATAAATTAAACAAAAACTTAAATTTTTTTATTAATGATATTTTCAAAATGCCCCCCACCTTGCTGAATACAAGCTTGTGCTCTCATGACGATGGATGAAGTAACACTTCTTACTTCATGAAAGTTTTCTCGTTATTGTTGGGCAGCCTGTAACTCCAAACTAAAGTTAAAATTAATATTCAGACTTGCTATTTTTCAAGACTTATCTGAACGACGTTTTGGTGGTGTAGTTGATTGTTCCACAGCAACCTGGATTTTATGATTATATATAATGATAAAGTTTTAGTTTCGTTTGTGAACTTAAATCTGATTGTTTGTGGTTTATAATTTCGAAAGTCTGTAACTTCAGAACGAATAAAGATCGACCTACCACTTTTGTGTTTTTAGCCTTAGAATTAAGTCTATTTTATGCTCCTAAAATTTGAATATAACGATACGAAACACCCTGTATATCATTAAAACTACGCAACAGTCAAGCAATAAAATAGCGTGTTCGCAGAAAAAACAATATATTTCAATAATTATAGATATCGCGCTCCAAGACGATACAGTCTAAGCCGAAATCCAATCTAAACTCGAACAAAGCAGAACCGAAAGTCATAAAGGCCATTGAAAATCCCCCATTTCGCACGCCCACGAGTCTTCACAAAGCCGTCGAATTCGAAAATTCCAGGCGAAGCCTACGCAGCCCTAGGGACAAAAACCCATATCATCCCCGCTCCGAACTCCAACTCAAGCAAACAAAACCGGAGAAATGATAGGTTAAAGTTCGAATAAAAACCTCTGAAAAACAAGAGATAAACAACGCGCTCTGAGATTAAAAACGTGACCTTTCTGCCGCAACCGGGCACAAATCCTACAATTTATGCCACGGCGGAGCAGCGAAGATGCAGCCCCTGGAAATAGCGATTGCAGAAGGGTGTGCACACACCCTCAACCTGTGTGGGGTGGCGGGCGCGCGGGGCGGGGACGCCTACAGGAGATGAAATAAAAGGTGGAGGGTGGAAAACGATTTTGAGCATCTTGCGCCACCCGCCGCAAGGACGTCGGGAATTCCTGCCGGTTGATGAGACTTGGGCAGATGCTTTACGCCATCAGAGGAAATCGCCCTTCGGGTCAGTATCCCCCAAGGCCTTGATCTTGCTAGGTCACTATGAAAATTTGGGTGTCGCCTGCAGCCTTGGTCTTGAAACGAACCGACTTTCTCGGCATACGTATTTTGAAAGGGCCGCAATTGGTAACCGGATAACTCTGATCTTGTTAGTAAACGATTACAGTGACGCGGTGCGCAGCGACAGAGACCAGACGCAATTTGGGCTCCAGATGTCAAAACCATCGTGGATCAACGACGAACGACATAAAAACATCAGACTAGGGGGCACGGGGAACGTTCGTGCTTTCAGAGCTCGCATGCTTTGTTTTATGACGTTTTCAATTCGATTCCAGTTTGTTCAGCGACCGTATTGAACTCACATGGCCGCTCGTTGGCTCCTGTTTACACAGCAAATAGGAAATAATGATAAAGTACACAAATTTAAAGCGTTGATTAGGATTGAGAGATTGCCTCCTTCAATAAAGCTACTAGGGCTTTAATATCGAGGAGGCTCTGGAAAGCACTAAACGAAGAATGCTTAATTCTAAATATATTATTAAAAATACTTGTAAAAACGCTATTAGCCTGGTATCAATGCGACAAACAAGCAAGCAGATGTTCACATTCCGCTTCAATCGAGCCAATTTAACAATTAAGGGGCCGCATTTATAACAGCGACGAACGCCACTGCGCGCGGCGGGTACAAGCAGATGTTCTGGT
This sequence comes from Agriotes lineatus, assembly GCA_940337035.1. Classification (NCBI taxonomy): domain Eukaryota; kingdom Metazoa; phylum Arthropoda; class Insecta; order Coleoptera; family Elateridae; genus Agriotes; species Agriotes lineatus. The sequence goes on along the minus strand of OW679198.1, from coordinate 135,779,362 downwards.
TCAACTTTTCCCAATTTAATAATTAAAGAAGGCCACGCCACTGGGATGCATCGCATCATTTAGATGAGCAACTTTTTCTCAGAATAGCGCACGATTCTCACAGAGAGGGACGGCTAGGGCCCAAGTCTAAAAGCGACGTTCGCACTTACCGGGTAATACATTCCTTGGGGAGGAAGAAAGAAAGCCCCGGCGCCCCACAGTTTGCTGGATGTTGTGGACCTCTCACATAAAAAGCACTGCACGAGGCAAAGAGTAACGAGCTTACATTAACTGACACACATTCATCGAGCTTTGCGGGCCGTGGAGTGCTCGAAACAACGCCCGCCTGGGGTGCAAGCTCAACTACCCCCGGTTTGCGGTCGCGGAGGGGCCGTGGTGGGGGCCCGATCAATGAACGCAGAATCGCGCGCACTTCCCGACGAGTTCGCCCGAAAACCAGCCGCACCGCGAAATTCAACCGATTTTTAAACGGTTTATTTTATAATCTCGTATAGTCTTAGTAACACGGCACAAAAGTGAGGTTAGATTATGCAATAGTATAAAATGCGTTGCCATGGCGCCTGCTGCACAAATAATTTATAATGCTCCGTATCTTAAACTTTAGTTAAATTAAAAGTAGCACTGGAAATGTAGAAATTAAATGGAAAAATCATACCCAAATGCACGCATTCAGAGATCCCCACTCATTGTTTAGCTCGAGCCTTAGTTCTTCTTTAAAACGTGTGTCTCCCCGCGAATTTCTCGACCATGCATTTTCAAAACAGGCATCGGCACATTATTTTATACTTAAAATTACACTTCAAACTTCAACTAACAGACATTAAACTTGTTTATAAGTACAACAATCGTTAGTCGGCAGCGATATTAATTAATTATTATTAAAGGACGCTGCGTTTGTGTTTTGTTTCATATTGTTTTACACCTTTACGCTATCTAAGATCGCATTTACACTTGCATTAATTTCATATCAAGACAGCAACCGTGGAAGTTTCATACAATTTTTAATTTTAGACAAATAATCCCTAATTCTACAAAGCTTGAAGATACAATTATACCTACATATAAACAGGTTGTAGTACCGCATTTGATACACCAATGATTTACTTTCCACCTAATCGAAAATTGTTTATATTCGTACGGAATGAACGACTGGTACTTTTTGCCATATACAGGGTATCCGCTAAAGGCGTTCCGAAAAGTTGGATATATAGGTACTCAGCAATGAAGTCCAAAAATTCTTGGTTTTCGATATACAAGTTTTTTTAAATGTCGCCTTTTTATCATAATTCCTTATTAGTGCAGCTATTTAAGCCAACTTCGGTACATCGTACACTTAGAATCCTTTAAAATGTGATATCAAGCTCTACAATTAACATACGGCGGCGATTTAGGTAATCAGCACTACAAATTTAACAAGATCAATTTCATTGAATTTGAAAACCAAATTCATCAAGAAACTATGAGATACATATAACAAAAAAATCGAAGAGACAAATGATTTACCTCACAAAGAAATTACATGTTACGAGGTCCTATCCAAGTGTACTGCATACCTATACTAAATTTGGTTTAAATATAAACAAATTATAAGATAAATATATTTTTTAGACAACAAAGAATTTTGATCTTGTAGGAACTTTTATGCTTAGTTTTCATCGTCGAGTTTTTTTCACGGCATACTGAATTATCAGCGTCGCCATCTTAGATTTGTTTAAATGATACAGGTAATTTTTCTATCAATTCTAATTCTATTTTTAATTTTCTCTATGAATTTATAAAAAACCGTAGTCGTGGATGGAAAATTTTCTCACCAAAATCGAAAAAACTGATCGTAAATGAACGAATTGCTAATTATATAATGAACCAAGTAGGCGTTGACTGACAAAATTGTCACGACAGTATTTATTAATACCCCAACTATTTTTACAAAACTTTTGAGGAAAAATCCAAAACTATGATTGTTTTAATAGATTCATTAAGAGAATCAAAAAGAGAATTAGAATTGATAAAGTATACGTCTGTTATTAAAAAAAAATTAAGATGGCGGCGCTGACAAAACAGTTTGTTTTAATAGATTCATTAAGAGAATCAAAAAGAGAATTAGAATTGATGAAGTATCCGTCTGTTATTAAAAAAAAAATCAAGATGGCGGCGCTGACAAAACAGTTTTGTTTTAATAGATTCATTAAGAGAATCAAAAGAGAATTAGAATTGATGAAGTATCCGTCTGTTATTAAAAAAAATTCAAGATGGCGGCGCTGACAAAACAGTGTGCCGTGAAAAACAGTTGACTGCACAGTAGAGCAGTGGGTTTTCCATTAAAGTTTTATAAATTTTTTTTTGTAGAGTATGGTTATTCAAAATAATATAAAATATCGCTAGTGTTGCGTCGCCCTGTATGCACATTTTCGCAACACTTTTAGCGGACATCCTGTATGCAGTGATAGTGGTTAGTTATTTATTGTGATTATTAAAGGCCTGATACTATGATCCTTGTTTTAAAAAAATGGTAAACACCAGATCAATGGAAATAACATGTGGCAAAGAAGTTAAGGGCGTTAGAAAAAGCTCTGGTTTTAACTCTGGGAGAAAGTGTTATGTACTTTGGACCTTTGGACTGAGAATACAGCCAAAAAGAATCCCATAGAGTTGAGTTTTAAAACTTTATATTGGTAATTTGTGCCACACACCGTTAAAAAATATGAAGACTTGTCAAATGTTTTTCCCTAAAAGGCCAAATTTAAAGTGGCAGGCGGCCCTCTAACGGTAAATTTACAAAACATATATGAATATGTTAAAAACCCATCGGAGATTGATTAAATTAGAGTCTACTATACTTAAGTTTACTGAACATACAGGGTGAGGCAATACTAGCGATATTTGCATATATTTTTGATACCATACGCTACAAGCAAAAAACATTTTATTACAAAACTTTATTGGGACCCACAGCTGTACAGTTCTGTGTAGTCAACTGTTTTTTCACGGCACACTGTTTTGTCAACACCGCCATCTTGAATTTGTTTAAATAACGAGTAATTTTGTATCAATTCTGATTCCCTGTTTAATTCTCTATGAATTTACAAAAAATTATAGTCATGGATGGGAAATGTTCTCACCAAAATAGAAAAACTTAACGTAAATGCAGGAATTCCTAATTATATAGGCAGAAATGAACCAAGAAACAAAAAGCAATTAAAATCTTTAGACATTTTAGCTATCACCAAATTGTCAAGACAGTAATGTCTTTGTTAATAATATCCAAACAATTACAAACATTTAAAAAAAATCAATTGAAACTATGATGTTTTAAAGAATGAATGAAGAGCATGAAAAATTGAATCGTTGGGAATTGTTGAAAAAAGTATCCGTGTAATTTAAAAAATCAGACATGGCGGCGCAGGCAAAACCGTGTATCGCAAAAAAAACAATTGACTGCACAGAACTGTAGAGCAGTGGGCCCCATTTTTATCTACTTTGCGTATCGTAATAGACGAAAAGCGATAATAAAAATACTAAAAACAGAGTAATTAATTTTTTAACGTTGGCAACCATAGGTACTTCGCTGCGTGTACATATCGAACTGTCAATAGCCGCCTTTTTTGCACCGCACAATGTTGCCAACTGCAGCGAAATTCCCTAGATTTTGAAAATTACTTTTTTTGTTTAAAAAAAGCGGCAAAGTAGATAAAATACTGTATGATATCTCGTTTACAAGGCATTTTGTCGCACTTACTCCTTTAGGACACCCCTCGCTTCGCTCATCGTACCCTAAACCCGTGCGTGCTACAAAATACTTCTTATAAAAACCGTAGTATAATATACTATTTTGCTGTACTGTATGGTATCAAAAATATATGCAAATATCGCTAGTTTTTCTCACCCTGCATGTTCGTTAAACGAAGTCTAGTAGACCCTAATTTACCCTGCACAAATTAATAATAAATCTCCAATGGGTTGTAACATAAAAAAATCTATCTTTAAGGGAAAACAATAGTTTGAAAAATCTTTACAGTTTTTCATGTAGTTCATACCTACTTGATTAATTTCTACACATAATTTCACATCCACAACCATATTTTTTTTGTAGTCGTAAAAAAAATTAAAAAAGAATAACAATTGACGAAAAAAGTACTCGGGTTATTTTTAAAAATCCAAGATGGCAGCGCTGCCAAAAAGTATGTCGTGATAAAAAATTAACAGCACAGAAGTACATATAGAGTAGTAAGTCCCATTAATGTTTCGTTATGAACTTTTTTCTATGGCATCAAAAATATATGCAAATGTCTATACTGTTGCATAACCCTGTATAGAAACTTTAAATCACTGGGAGGAGCCTAGATTGCAGATACCTGTTTTCTAAGTTTCAAATTAAAAACTCTGAAGAATTCACAATGATTGATTTCAACTAAATTGAGCTGTGTAGAACCGGCTCTCCAATAGCAATAATTCTATTCAAATTTGGCGCCCAGTTGTGGGAGGGGCTTCCACTACATATGTTGGTTAAACTTAGTATCGAGAGATCCAAAAAAAAACTGTTCCTCAGCGGGCTGTGGAAATTCAACGTATGAATAGTGTGTTGGTGACACTGTACGTCAATGTCAAATTTGAGGTTATCAGGTTAGGTTTTCCGTCAGTTATGGCGCAAATCCTAACCCGCTAACCTCGAATTTGACATTGACGTACAGTGTCACCAACATATTATTCATATGTTGAATTTCCACAGCCCGCTGAGGAACAGTTTTTTTTGGATCTCTCGATATAAAGTCATAATTTGATAGTAGTAATAAAGTTTTAATTTGATTAGCGTAGTTAAGAAGAGGAGTTTATAAGAAATATTTTTTGATAAAATAAAACGAAAGCCACGTTTTTTAAACACCCCGTATTGTATTGTTACAGAAAAATTTATTTTACATACAAAAGTACTCTTGGCATTTTGGGCCCAACATAGTCGTTTTGCAGTTTTTTTATATATATGTATAATTAACATGGTATCAATGGCAACACCACACTGGAAAACATTTTTGAGCATATCTCACAAACGACTATGTTGAGCTAAAAATGACGAGAACTTTTTTACGTAAAATTAATTTTCCTTTCATAATACCACAGAGGTTGTTTAAAAAACATTTTAAAACATAAAATTTTTCTTCACCATTGTGTAGGTAGTTAATGGTGGTAAAATATATGTCTTCACCTTTCACAACCACCCTGTATAGTTTAATGTGCCCCTTATAAAGTTTTGTTTTGTGTATTTAGTCTCTTGTTATGCCCACCATTTCAATTAAAAAATAATACGAATCGAATCGATAGCCAAATTGAATGGCGTGTACCTAACCAATATAATCGTAGTTTGTAGACGTTACTTGTGTTCAATAATTCTAGTTTCAACTGCTCCCATAAGATTAGTCAGCCTGTTATATTTAATTCTATATATTGCATTATTAGCCTTGTTAGGGTTTTTACGATAATCATTCCATACTTTCTTCTTTTCTCAAATCATATTTAAAATTTCATTGTTAACCCAAAATTTTTGAATCCCTTTCTTACTTCTGGGTCTTTGATAAGGTACGTGACTGTTAATTGCATTTTGTAAAATGGTTTGAAGCTCATGTAATTTGTCATTTACATCTTCCATTTCCATAAAAGTACAGTAATCTGCCTTATAGTAGTTTTTTCTTAATGTTTCTCTTTTGCTATTTGCCTTTATGATTGCGGTAATCTGCATCGTCACCAACAGTACCACATGGTCACTAATACCAACTGGTGGAAGCTACTTAACGTCGCTTATTAAGTCTTCGTCATTGTAAAAATAAGGTCGATTATAGATGATTGTCTGTATATCTGTACCTTGTAGGTTGAGTAACTAGTTGAAAGAGGTTGCAGATTCTGCATAGTGGTGTTCGGAATTGTTGTGATTGGCCACTGCAGTGAGGAGAACTTAAAATCTCCTACTATAACGCATATACTTGTTTATGATGCTAAGTTAGTTTTTTCTGTCATTGGCAAGGCTTGAGTCATGAGTTCTGTATATGACACCATTCTAATGGTTTTTTTTTCTATCAAATTCTACGTTTAACCAACGAGTATGTACAACATAGGTGTCCGGTATCCAGAAATTTCAACATTCGAGTCCGGTATCTCTTGCTTTAACGAGGTTTTAGATATCAAAATGATATTGATTTCTTTTTGCTAATTTCTATTAAAAAGGTCGAATTTTGCCAGTATTGATGGTAGGTTTGTATAATAAATTGTCATGTTAATAATCCCTGTGTTTATTGTTTTTTTTTATTGAAGTAGCAAGTTAGTAATTTTTGGGACGTCCTTAATATATTTTATAGTGAGTAATATATATTGTTACGTTTTTACCGTTCCGGCTATTTAAAATTATTCGACGCTTCTTGTATTAAACATTTATTTAGACGATTAATTACGACTACTTACAAATACAAGAATTATCAAGGCAGAACACAAATTACTTAAACTACGAACTATTTCTAACAACGACACACTATTTATTTATATGAGCTGGATTAAACATCAACTAATTTATGTTGCTATTTATTCACGACTTCAACATTAAGGATTTAT
>OW679198.1:135637671-135772671 GCA_940337035.1 Agriotes lineatus | reverse complement strand
GGCGCTTAACTGAGAAAAAGTCGTTGGTGAACTTCTGAAAAGCTGCATTGTCCATTGAATTTTCTAGACCTTCCATCTCTTGCACATATAAATGTGTAAAACAGATATTCCATGGCACTCTCTGTCCCATTTTTAAATGATCTCAAGGTACTTGCAATAGAATAATGGTTTTTTTCAAATATTGTATGCATATATCTAATACTTACTATATTGCTAGCGGCTATGAGTGGGAAACTGGCCGATGAAGTGAGACACACAACCAACTCCTTAATGTATACGGTGAGCTGTGCGAAAGCGCGGCGGCGTCGTCCGCCCAATGGGGAAGTGGTCAAGTTTAAAATTCGCTTCTAAAGGCGGAGTTCGAATTCTCACGCATGCGCACGTGACACGTTATACTCTAAGTGAGACTATGTCGGCGCCGTAATGTTTTCTGACGTTTCCCGGCCCTACTAGCAATATATGTGTATTATATATATGATTGTATGCGTCCGTGTGATAAAACGGCTACAAATGAAATATTTTCTTTGAGTATGACTTTTCACTTGATTTTTTGACAAAAACGATCGCCTATACGAAAAAATGACTCCCTATCTTTTTTTTTAGAGAATTTCCTTACCTTTATTTTTTCTGTGATGTATTTTTATCGTAGACTCGATAGATACCGAGAAATTTGCGAAGAATGATTTTTAAGCCCAATTTCAGCCCCTTACAGCGTTGCCAAATGTTAAGCGTACAACCCCATGCTCGGGACTTTTGCTACTTATATTCAGGACACCGAAACACACTTAAATTGACCTTATCTGCTTCAATATGAATTATTCCGTAGTTTCGACCTATTTTTGACTAAATGCAGTGGACTATAATTATAAGATCACTGTAAAAGGAAGTTGTGTGAGTGTATCACACCAGATTTTTTCTCGTGGAATACAGACTCTTCCGGAAAGATGGCACCAGTTTATTAAAAGAGAAGGAAACTGAGTAGAAAAATTACATGACATTAGAGTTCGTGTGTTTGTTTTTGAATAAATAATAAATTATAATTGATATTTGAACGTTCCTCGTACTAGAAATTAAATACTAAAGAAACACATTAAACTATTATTCGCAATGGAAACGAATATTAAAATAAATTTAACACTAATACGAAGCTCTAAATGTTAATTTTATAAAATGTGGTTATTAATACGGATGGGGCCATAATTATATGTATATACCATGAGATAAAAAAAAGATTCTGAGCAGGCCTTGATATGTATTGTCAGTCTATGTCAAATTCGAGATTAAAAGGTTAGGTTTTGTTTGTTGTTTGACACAGAGTGACTTAAATCTTAACCTGCAAATCTCGAATTTGACATAGACTGAGAATGAACTTCAGTACTGCCAAACGTATAACATATCAAGGCCTGCTCAGAATCTTTTTTTTAATCATGGTATTATACATTTGGCAGTACTGAAGTATATTGTTGCTCGTACTGTCAGTTGATGTCAAATTCTAGGTTCGCAGGTTAGGCTTTTGGTCAGTCTGACACAAACTGATGCAAAACTTAATTTGAAATTTGACATAGACAGCGTCGCCAACAATACACTTCAGTACTGCCAAACGTATAACAAGAATCACAGCATTTTTAAAGCAATTAGATTGGGATGATTCTTAAATAAAATCAAGTTAAAGTCATTCTTCTCCTTGTTCAGTATACAAAAAAATTTATCCGACACAAGGCCGGTATTTACGTTTATGGCCTCGTTGGTTCACGTGTCTCTCCCTAACGGGCTCGACAGTGATATACCAGCTTGCCTATAAACGCTTAGCTACCGGTCTAATGTCGTAAATAACTATTTTGCTTTTCTTAGGTGAGACAAACACCTTCTCATATTTTTTCAGGTCTCCAGATTTTGGACACGGTTTAGGTTTTACCTTCGATAAAAATAGGCATATTCTAAATCAAGCAGATACATATCGTACAAGGTGAACATCTTAAAAAATACTCTGCCTATTTCTGTTTTAACTGTAGAACTATGGGTTAGAGAAAAATAAGGTTTTGCATATGGCATAGACATTTACCCATATTTTTAACCTAATAGACACAGGATAAACATCTTAAAAAAAAATAAATTCTGTCTATTCTTGCTTTATCTCAAATTGGTTAAGGAAAATAACATTTTGCATATACCTTAAGCTTGCATCTTAGACGAAAAAGGGTAGATTTTTTATCCAATAGATAGAGAGACAAGAAATACAAGGCAAACACCTTTTTCCTTTGATAGGTATTTTAAAAATTTCTATTTACAAATATTTCACTTGCGAAGAAGTTCCGAGTAAAGCACTTTACAATTTTTTAAAATAAAATTGTTTTATATTCTTGTTTTCTTTGTTTTTTTAAAATTTCTGTTCTATTTTGTTATTTTAACATTTAGTTGTAAAGCCGGATAGCGCAATTGGTAGAGCGCTATGATTGCATTAAGTAAGTCCTTAGTTCGGATCCCACGATGGGCAGAATTTTTCGCAGCCTCTGCGATTGCAGTTGTGTTGCTTGCAAGCTCGGGCAACATATGAAACAGTATGAGCGACACACCGGGCCACAACAGACAAAATGCAGGCCTAGATCTTGTCCATAACAAACAAGTAAAATAACTGGCAGCGCTGCATGCTGTTGCTGTACTCTTCTACAGTCAGTCACAATACGTCACTAATTCATCTGACGGTTTGTGGTTTGTATACCTGATTTTACATACTTACCTGTGCTGCTATCTGCATATCAAATTTTATTTTTAAACGCCTTATTGCACCGAGTACTGAGCGTAATCCCTCTCCTCTATTTTCAATTCTCTCTGTTTTGTGCATTCCTTTTTCATCCCAGTCCAGCCACTCTTTTTAATCCGTCATACCATCTTGTGTATGAATTCTCTCTTCTTCTTCTTCCGTGTTATGGTTTTCATCGCAAGATCTTGGCATTTCATAGATCATCTTCTATACTTCTATATGCCCAGGAAAGTTCCATTTTAGGTGGCTGTTCTCAGTATGATGTTAGTCATGATGTCTAATCATCTCTCTCCATTCTTTTGGGTTATTTTAAATTTATTTGGATACTATTTGTTTGGAATGGTCCGTGGCTATGCTCCATATGTCAGCAAAGGCATTGGCCAAAAACTTTTGTTCTGATGTACGAGTATTGCGGATTTTTTTCTATTTCTGAGGATATATGCCAAACGCAGCCCTAGTCCTAGTCTTCTACTTCGTTCTATTTCTATGTCTTTGTTTGCCTTTCCTGCTCCTATTTTTTGCCTGATATATATATATTCTTTGGCATTTTCTATTTCTATTCCATTAATTGTCATTTGTCTATCTTGAGGCTTACTATTTTTGGCTTGTTTATATCAATTCTTAGTTCAATTTTTTCTTATTCTTCTTTTAGTTCTATTATCGATTTTGTAAGATCTTTATTGTCTGTAACCAGCACTATGTCAGAAAACTTAAGGTGGTTGACTCCTTCACCGTTAATTTCTATTTTCTCCATTCCAATATCTTCAAAACTCCAAATGTTTGGGTGATATTGTGTCCCCTTGTCTAATTTCTCTTCTAAATCCATATCTATTTTATGTCTTCGTGCAGTTTGATTGTTGATTTTGCTTTCATGTATGCAGTGTGTCCCAGGATTGATGTTACAAGAGGTGAGATGTACTAAAAATTTTTGAATTTTATTTTAAGGTTCTGGGATTCGGTCCTGCTTGGTTTGAAAAGGATTTTAAGAATATTTTCATTTTTTTAAAAACAAGTAGGCCTTGACAGGGAAGCGAAAACTATTTTATTTTCAGGTAAACTACCCTTTTTGTTCATGATTAAGCAAAATTATATAAAGAAAAGTTGTTCATAATGATAAATTATGGCCCTATATAAAATTTCAGAAAGATCTGTCGAATTAGGAAAAACCGTATTTTTTAAATAATTGTATTTTATTTTCAGGTAAACTACCCTTTTTGTTCATGATACGACAAAATTGTATGAAGAAAAGTTGTTCAGAATAAGAAATTATGGCCCCATACAAAATTTCAGAAAGATATGTCGACTTAGATTTAACCGTCATTTTTAATAAATGCAGTTTGTTTAATCTAAAAAATAACGTTTTAATCTAATAAGTCGACAGATCCCTCTGAAATTTTGTATAGGGTCATAATTTCTCATTATAAACAACTTTTATTAATAAAATTTTACCGTATCATGAACAAAAAGGGTAGTTTACCTGGAAATAACATACAATTATCTAAAAAATAACTGTTTTTTATAAGTCGACAGATCTTTCTGAAATTTTGTATAGGGCCATAATTTATTATTCTAAAGAATTTTTCTTAATAAAATTTTGCCATATCATGAACAGAAAGGGTAGTTTACCTGAAAATAAAACAGTTTTCGCTTCCCTGTCAAGGCCTACTAGTTTTTCAAAAACCTAATATTCTTAAAATTCTTTTCAAACCAAGCAGGACCGAATCCCAGAACCTTAAAATAAAATTCAAAAATTTTTAGATCATCTCACCTCTTGTAACATCAATCCTGGGACACACTACATATATTTTCTAAAAAGGTTTTGTGTTGATGGTCAAATTATTCGTGCCTTGTTTAATTTCTTCATTATTGCCTAGTGTTCTATTGCATCAAAGGCGTTTTCATAGTCCACAAATTCCATGTGTAGTAAAAAGTGGACAGTGGAAAAAGTCCGAAAAACATATCATAATAGACCACTGCCAAAAAATGACATTCAGAGTACAAAAAGTCTTTTTTATAAGTATTTTTACCGTTAGGAGATGGGCGCATGTACTATATCCTTTACGTTTACCGAATACTAGTCCAAATTTTTCTCCAATTATTTTGTGATTGTCTGCATAAAAAGTTTGGATATCTGTTACATAAGGCTTATTCGCTGATAGTTTTATTAAAAGTGCTGAATCACTCTTCTTGTACAGTCACAGAATCAATATAGTTTACACTTTAGTGTTTCATTGTAAGTTTATAAACAGTAGCTCGTGCAATAAATTTGGTTTATATGCTAAATAAAAAAATGAAAAAGTACTTAAGTTTAAGGTCACTTACAATATCTCAAAATGATTTTTAAAACAATAAAAAAAAGGGGAAGGATTACTGCAAGATGTTAACTATATTGATTCCCCTACTGTACGTAATTACTATTGTTACGTTATTCTAGTTTTCAGGTATAACTTGTTGTTTGTTTTTTTTGTAACTGTCTCTTAAATTGTATATTACGGTAAAGTGATGCACTACGATGTAAATAGCAGTGATTTTATAATTTTTTTTTTGTCAACTGGTCTGTTACACAATGACAGAAACAGTGCGGTGACAGATTGTTCATTTAGTGACCAAAACTTTTTGTTAAAGGTTGCCATGTTGCCAAAGGTCACTTTATAGGCCCAGTGTCATGGCTTGGAACAATATAGACTGTCTTGGTATTATTGTCAATATTATTATTTAATCTGGTATTAGAAGGTATAGTAAGACATGATCAACTCAAAAATAGCATCATCACCACAAAACAATATCAATGTATTGCTTATGCTGTTGACCTGGTAATTATAGCAAGATCAATAATAGTCTTAGAGGTAGTATTTAGGCAACTAGAAACAACAGAAAAAGCTTTCGGTTTGACGATAAATGAACAGAGAGCTAAATATTTGCAAATATAAAGAAACATGAAACAAAACATACAGTACCACATTAACATCAAAGGTAGTATAAAGCAATACTGCTTCGAGCAAGTGAATGAATTCATATCCTTAGGAGCTACAACAACAGCAACATGTAGTCAAGAAATAGAAATGCAGACGAGGGTACAGTGTGGAAATAAAAGTACTAGTGCCCTTCATAATCTACTTACATCAGGTAAAATATCAAACGTGAAATGGAGAGTGCACACATCAATGATAGGTAAGGCCAGCTGCAGTGTATTCATGTAAAATATGGACTCAAGTAAATCAAAGGAGACTATGTACCTGGAAACGGAAAATAGTGTGAAGAATGTTAAGGGGTATAAATGAAAATGGAGCATCGAAAAGAAGAACAAAGAAATAATCGACTGTCGAAATGTGTAAAAAACGCCGACCCAGCTAGGGTGATCGTTCCAGTTAACCAGGAACGCCCTGCCACCAGTTCAAAGTAGATGTATTGTAATTGCTTGAATTATATGTGGTGCCACGGAAAGTGAGTTTAACTACAGAGTGTTTCAAACATTTTCTCTATGTTTAGCTTTTTCAGTGACACCTTATACGCTAGTTATAAGGCAAATCATTAGCATTTTCAAGGCATTTTGTGCTTGCATTTTTAATAATTAGATACGCCAGAATTGGCTGGATAAAATTAGTCGAATGCAGGCTTTCACGGTCATTGTCCATAATGGTAGGTTCTTCTGGGTTATGCCGTGGTCGTCGATTTGAACTTGATGTTTTGCTGCTCATGCTGGCAGCTTTTTCAAAAGTTTTCTAAAGACTGATGTTGGTGCATTCTGCTCCTGGTTATATACCTAGAAGTTTTTACAGTTGGCTGTTTATGTAAATCTTCTATGTTATTGGGTCGTTTTTCCTCTTGGTTGCTCACGTGAAACTTGTTTATGGCTTGATTGATTTTGCAGAGCTACCTTCCATGTGCTACTAACCGTAACCATAACAACAGATTAAGCCATACAGTGTATCGAAAGAAGACGCACACTGATCGCTATCATCATCACCCCTAACAAAAGAGATCATTGATCAAGACTCTTATTTATCGGGTTAACGCTATTTGTGACGAGGAGAGTAAACCAGAAGAACTAAGACATGTGGGAGAAGCTTTACGCAAGAATGGCTACAGTCGACAAGACATCAGGAAAGCATGTCAATACACCATAAAAACGAGGGAGCCTAAACCTAAACCTATGATTTACGGTTCATCACTGGAGTAACCGTCAGAATAAGGAATGTCTTAGATAAGAAAAACGTTGGGGTCTGCTATGGTACAATAAGAAAGGTCCAACAATTGATCCCCTCCAACAAAGATTCTTTGCCCAGGCTACAGACGGAAGGCGTTTACCAGCTCCAATGTACTTGTGGCAAATCTTACATCGAACAAACAAAGATACATTCAATGTAGAATAAAAGCCCCAGAGCCATACACGATTTGGAAACACACAAAAATCCACAATCGCGGAACACTTATTAGTACCAGGGGAAGGGGACCACAGAATAAATTACGACTCCGCGAACGTCCTAGCCAGGACTAAAATATACTTCCCTCGTAGAAATTATTAAAAACCCGAACAATTTCAATCAAGAAGACGGTTACCACCTTAGTAACACATGGAAGGTAGGCTCACTTAATCAATCAAACTATAAATAAGTTTCATGTGTGAAACCAAGCGGAAAAACGACAAGTCCGAACACCATACAAGATTTACATTAGCAGCCAACCGTAACTACTCTTCGATATATAACCAGAAGCAGGAGGAACCAACATCAGTCTTTAGAAATCTTCTGAAGAAGCTGACAGCATGAGCAGCGAAACGTCAAGTTCAAATTGACGACCACGGCATAACCCGGAAGAGCCTACCGTTATGGATAAAATTACTTTAGATAACTTGCATACATGATGACGTCCTTTAGGTTTAGGAGTTAGTTTAACATTATCGTGTCTATGCCATTTTGCTTGTTGAAGTTATCCAACAGGTAACTCGTTACAACTACCATCTTTGTTTTATTGTCTACTGTTTTAGTTAATTTACAGCAGCTGGTAGTGGCGTGTCGTAAATTAACAATGGTAGGTTTCCGTTGGCAAAGGGTTGGTTCACGTCTCTTTCCTAGAAGTATTGTGACGTTTCAAGATCTGAAGGGATTCTAGGAAAATAACACCTTGTATTTAATTAGCTACCCGCTGGCGTACGGTCCTATCCCTCTGTCCTGACTGTAATCTAGCCGTATAGTCTTTGTTACATAACGCTGGGATCGTGTAGCTTTTCGAGTAACTAAAGCATCCCATTTGATACTCCCATGAGGGGGATTTTTTAGCTTTTCTACCTACCTTTCATAGTGTGGCGTGGGCTTCTTTTGGTTATAAATACCGTTTTATTATGTAACAAAGTATGAAAAAAGTTATCATTCAGCAACTTTAGATTGAAATATTTATATCATTGTTAATTAATCGAGTTTGTTATAAAACGTGTTGACAGTATGTGTAGTACCGAAAGATGGAGAACTGGTTATTATCACAAATTGCAATGCAATAGAAACTATCATCACATATCGATTGCATTATGAAGCATACTTTTGACTTAACTTTCTGTAGTTGATATGTGCGATAAGTGATGTCGATTAGTACCTACATACATGCATACGAGTTCTCAGTCCTCTCCTACCTGCCGGTGGTGATTAACCTCAGCTATTTGGTGTTATTAGTTGTGTTGTTATATCATTGTTTATTGTTAGTTCCTTGTTTTACGTTGTAAATTGTGTTGCGATATCGTTATTTTCTTAAATGTTTAGGTGTCTGAATAGTGAGTTGCGCTTACTAGCAATTATTTACGTCATCCTTATACCTATATACATGCGTGTTGTTCCTATCTAAGTCTACCACGTTTTTATCATCATCGATCGAACGCAGTTCGTTCGTGATCAGTCCTGTCGTTACCTTAACCATCATAATGCAACGATAAGTATGCGCATTTGGAGTAGCATTCCTGTTCCAGCGTGGAAGGCGTCTCCCTAGAGCCTCCTCTGAGGGCGCAGGTTCGAATTCTACCGACTGCGAGGTTTTTTTTTAGAATTAATATCATTCGCATTATTACGCGTTAGAAACATTAAGATATGTTTTCTTCCTTTATTTTATCTAGCAAGTTTTTTTTTGCCGTGAGCTTTCTATATTAAAGCCGTTACAGACATTCGCTTCTATAACTCTTTTATTTATAATTCAAAATTATTTTAATTAGAATGAGGTGGCCTATATTGTGAGTTAAAAGCTAGTTGTTAAATAAGTGCATGCAAAATCATTGTTTAACCTCATTTTTGCGATTATGATGTGCATTACCTGGTCGTATGCCTTTAGCATAGAACGGGCGTTCAATAAAAAAGAGTCCAGGGTGTGTCTTTTTTGAATACTGGGAATGTCTTGCGCTGTTTGGTGTTTTCATTTGACTATCAAATAAACTGTTTTCAAAGTTATTGTGCATTTGCATAATTATAACTTGTTTATAGAAGAAAGGAAAAAGGAAATCATCTTATTACTTCGTCACAACCTGCCGAAGTATTGCTTTCTACCTCGACCATTTTTACAAAGTTACAATTTTTGCCGTAACCGCTACATCAATTGCGACATACTCAAAATTATATGAAAGGTCTCATGACCCACGTAACTTTCGTGAAGATAGTAATCACTTTGGAGTTAAAAGAAAGTCGAATAATTAATGAAGGACGAATATGCCATTTCGGATTGCTATAAACACGGTAACTCGAGAGCGGCATAACCTATCATAATGATTTTTGCTCCATTTTGTGTAGGATATTAATGGAAAGAACTGAAAAGTTTTTGTATGTATTTGTCGATTTATATTCGCGTTATTAGTATTAGACGTTAAGCGGTAACCTAATTACGCTGTCAGATTGGGGTAGTGACAACACTCGTAGACTGTCAAGCCTGAGGTCGCGAGTTCAAATCTCGGCCCGGGTATTTCTCTCACCTTTAAATCAGAAATGCCATATTATCTGCCCTATCTGCCACATTCGTAGTCTCCCCTAAAGGCCTTAATAAATCGCCGACTCGATTTTATACTTATTTCCTCAGTTTAAGCATCGCAATTATTAGTTTCCGTTTTCTTTGCGAATTCTATTTAGCTCAAGTCGTGGCACATATGGAGGGATTATGTGTAGTACGATCAAAAAGTTTTCTGTGATATTATTTACTTTTATTGTATTCATGTCATTGACAACGGTCACAATTGAAATAACAGTCAGCGTTTTCACCATAATTTCCATTCTGGTAATATGATTTGATCATACACATTTTATGTTTTTATAAAATATTTTTAATAACAACCTGCTCGCTTTAAATGATGTTCCATAATGTCAGTGACATAAAAAATAAAAGAACAGCAACTGCAATTGAAATACTTTTTGATCATACTATACAGGGTGTCAGAAAAGTCAACCGTGTCACTTCTGGAGATGCTAGGGGAAGCTATATGGAGTCGAAAAGTCCTAATCCATTTTTGGCTTAGAAGTATAGTTTCCGTAAAAACGAATGTTAAAAATTAAAAAGCAAAAATTGAGAACTGCTGTACTTTGCCTTAAATTGGAGGCTTGACGCAGTGTCTTGAGATAGGCTGGGAAAACAATTGTCACATAAATGCCGTCTATAGTCTGTTCACTAAACATAAAAACACAAAGTGGCCTTTGATTTCTAAAATTTCATGAGTGTACTTCCAAAATGCATCTTTTGTCTAGGAATGTACTTACAAAAAGTTACTAAAACAAATAGGTTAAAAGTGTGACATTTAATTAGCATCTGTCATAACTACTTTTAAAAGGATGTTAAACAAATACTGGATACTATTGATGTAGCATTTATTAATAAGTATTTTATTACATTTTATAAAAGTTCAGGCAGGAATTTCCAGAATAGTATGTACCTACTTTGACACTGAATTAATATTTATTAATTGTCATTTTTAAATTTAAAGTCACCTTTATGCAGGTATGGAAACCTAAGCAAAACAAAATACAGAATCCCTAGCAGACAAATTTTACGTATATGCCAACTTCAAAAAAATTTATATGTTTTTGTGTTTACTGAATGGCCTATACATAGATAATTTATTAGCTTTTAGAATACTTTTAAAACGGAGTTTGAGAATTTTAAGAAGACAAAATATCGACGTACTCACAGACCCAACATCACCAGAACACCATACACAAAAAACATATCAGCATACTCCTGCACGGTGTATATTTTTACTACAAAAGTCAAACACGCAATTATTTATTACATTGTCATTAATTGACAAAAAAAATTACTAAAAACACAAAAACGCAGTAGGTACCATACATCGGTTCACAAAATTTGCATTACCAATTTCAACAGCGAATTCTGCAGAAATTATACTTCTAAGCCAAAAATGAATTAGGACTTTTCGACTCCGTATAGCGTCCACTAGCATCCCCAGAAGTGACATGGTTGACTTTCCTGACAACCTGTATATAACATCAGATGATAGTGGCCATACCGCATTGAAAGCACCGTTTAACAGATCTTGTTTTAAAGTTATTAATTACAAATTAAAGTAAAGTGCACTGTAGTAAATGATTTCTGAAAGTGAGATGTAGAAAAAACCTCGCGCCACTGTCAAGCGTGCGAAAGACAGGGACGACCAAGGCACTCTCGATCTCTTTTTTATGTTGAACACCTGTCATTATTACCTAGGAACCTTAACATTTTTTAATTTGAAATCGGCATTGAAGTACCTCGAAATCGTCATTAATACGAGAAATCGGCAGTAAAGTAATCCATTGTTTTACGACTTTTTTGTAGGTGGAGAGGCGACAGATAAACGGCAACCGACGTTTACATAACCTACAAATGTTAGTTAAAATGTTGTGATTTCTCGATTTCAAATAAAACATAATGTACTCCTAGGCACTGAAGTTCCTTTTTATCCCTCATGTGGTTTATTTGCCTTGGCCCCACGGTCTTCGGCCACTAAATCCACATTCGTGTTAAAAAGTTAAACTTCAGGGTCTTGGTATACAAACTATTATTTTTTTTAAATCGGCGGTGAACAACGCCGAAATCGTCATTAAAATACGAGAAATTGGCAGTGAAGTAATCCATTGTTTTACGACTTTTTTTTGGTGGAGGGGTGACAGATAAACGGGAACCGACGTCAACATAACCTACAAAAATTGGTTAAAATGTTATAATTTCTCTACGGGCATTGGCAACTAAATCCACATTCGTGATAAAAAGTTAAACTTTAGTGCCTTGGTATACAAACTGCTATTTTTCAACATTCTGTACAAATAAGCTATCATAAAGTATTCACGTAGAATCAGGGCCTGCTGAGTTGTAGGACAAATGTCACGCCGAATTGCTGAATGCGACCATAACAAAGCGCAAGCGCCGCAAAATAAACAAACCAGAAGCGGTTAGTTATTGTTTTGTGAGCGGCAGTCACATCAATTTCCGTGGTATTGATAGGGAAGAATTATGGTGACTGCTATATTGTAAGTGGTTTAAACGTCAAATTCAATGGCCGTACATTCAAACACAACTTATGGTAGTTTACTAAATGAACAGCTTTAACAAAAAACTAAAAGTTTACTGGAATAGAATGGTTATACTATGATAAAAAGTATTCAATGCAGTAAGTACTTATATCAAACTGACGGATAAACCACTCAATATGGCAAATTTCTTATAAATAAAATAGCGGGACTGTCGCTTCTGGTTTGTTCATTCATTTTTTGCTAAGGGGCCACTATTCTGTTTCCTTATTTATATTAAAATTATGGTTATTGTGAAAACATGGAAAGTATATATAGTGCAGACGGTTGTAAATATGAAAATGGCATGATCGCATTTGAAAGATTGGTAGAAATAAAAGGGGTAGACCATCAGAAAATAAGGTAAGAGAATTTATTTGTTTCTGTGTTACCTGCAACCACACTGTTAAACTTAGAAGTGTAATTTGATTTCGTATTTCTTTAATGCTCTGAAATATAGTAAACTATAGAGTGAAAAGTAATCATATTCGTTATAACTTGAAGTAAGTTTTACCTTCCAAAATAAAAAAACTCGCTTTTATCACTAGTTGCACAAATAACTATTCCGTCACTCAATTTAGTGGAGAAAGTAGCAGTTTGCATCACAAGTAATGAAAGTAAACGATTTTCCTAACTAGTGAGGGAAGTAAAAATAGCAGGTTAGGTTTTGTCCCAGTCTGTGTCAAAATTGACGCAAAACCTAACCTGCTAACTTCGAATTTGACATAGACTTACAATGACACCAACAATACACTTTACTACTGCCACACTTATATTGCGAATCACAGGCAATTCTTAATTATAAATGTTTTCCGTCGATCTATATAGAATGTGATTTTACTGACACATTTACGTACGAAAAATTTCATTTTTTTCCGCAACCGTCTTAAAAGTCATTACTTTTAATACCAAAATTTGTAATTGAAGTAACCGTTTCTCTTATTGACACAAAAAGTGTATGTTGCTACATAAAACCTTTATTTCCTAGGATTAATAGTGTATTATTATACTAGTTTCGACTAGTTTAACAAGAGGGCCAATTGTAGCACGAGTGAATTTGGGACACGACGAGCGTAACGAGGAGTGCTCCAATGGAATGTGTGCTACAATGCCTCTTATTAAACGAGAATAATATACTATTTTTTCGTTGACCGCTTGTTAATTTCAATATTAATGAATTATTTTTTCTAAAAAAGGATGGATTAATAGACGTCATTAATACACTGTTTTTGATTAATACACTATTTTTCATTAATTAACTGTTTTTGTGATTTTGACGTTTTGGTGATATTTTGCATGGAGGTTAGTTGTATTAATCAAATTTTTCGCCACAAAAAAAGATTTTGCGGTCAAGGAAAAAATGTTGTAATCAACTCGTTTGTTAATGGCCTATTAATAATCTCAACTATTAAATATACTCACTCGCTATCGCTCGTTCGTGCTTTAAACAGTATCGATTATTAATCGCCTTCATTAACACACTTGTTGGTTAAATAACTATTATCTACTTTGCATAAAAAAATCATCAAAAACTTTTAATTTTGACATTTCATAAATGTGACAATCTTTCAGTTATTTGAAACAAGTAGGCTGACTCAATGTTTTTCATATGAAAATAACAATGCAAAAACAGTGTTATAATGGACTCTATTGTAGCCCTGTTTTCGGTGTTATAACAACAGATCAATAAAAAAACCAATTAGGGCAGGCTGTGATATGTGTTATACGTTTGGCAGTACTGAAGTGTATTGTAAGTCTATGTCAAATTCGAGATTTACGTCAGTCTGTGTCAAACAACAAACAAAAACCTAACCTACTAATCTCGAATTTGACATAGACTGACAATACACTTCAGTACTGCCAAACGTATAACACATATCACAGCCTGCCCTAATTGGTTTTTTTATTGATCTGTCTGTAATAACCATATTGTGACATCAAAGTAGATAATAGTATATTGTATGTTAAGAGCTGAAAGTGCATTCTTGCCGCTTGCGCATGAATATTGCTGGTTGAGACGAAGTCGAAACCAGCAATCATGCAAAAGCGGCAAGCGCACTTTTAGCTCGAAACATACATACGATTTTTTCGACGACTGAGCATATTATTAAAGGAAAATATCAAATTTCGTTTTATCGCAAAAATTAATTGACAATCAAGTTAACATTACACGCGCAGTCTATATGACATGTGACGCGATTAGTTCCACAAATGACGGGCGTTGTCAAGGAAACATTCGGACGTGTGGCTACCTATTTTGTTCACGCGGAAACCCAAAACGCTCGGCGAGCGGCAAAAAGATGAAAACGCACGCTCAGCGGCAAATGTCAACTTTCTGTTGTCAAATGACAGTGAGAAAAATCTACTTTCGATGTCAGTCGTCGAAAAAAGTACTTTTACTTCTTAATAACTAAAAGTAACTTCCATTTGGTCGGCTGTGGATGTAGTTGTCATAATGATTTTTATCTACTTTGCGTTCGTACTGAGGCTATTACGATACGCGTTTGCGTATCGTAATAGACACAAAGCGATGCTATAATAAAAATACTAAAAATTTTAATTTTTTTGCTTAAAAAAGTGGCAAAGTAGATAAAATACTGTATGATACCTCGTTTATAAGGCATTTTGTAGCACTTACTCCTTGCGTGCTACAAAATGCTTCTTATAAAACTCGTATCATAATATACTATTAAATGAAAAACGTCAAAAGTAATCAATCATCTCAAATTTTGAATATTTTGTACTTTTCTAGCTTGCGGAAAAATAGTATGAATTATTCGGATTAAAAGTGACTGTTTGACTTGCAATTTTTGCGTTTGCTCGGCTACGCTGCGCTTCGCCTTGCCTTGCAAACATAATTGCTCGTCAAACAAAGTGCCACTTTTAATCCTAATAAAACAATATACTATTTTGGATACCATTAATTTTTCGTCCGCAATTGTTTTTTATCCGCAACAAATTATGCCAGTCAATGGAAAAATTTAATATGCACCTCGGACGAAAACTGCTTTTTATGGCCTTGCTTGCTTGCTTGCCCCGGACAGCAATTGCAGGCAGACTCTTTTTTTCGGCCTAGATTTTAGATACATAAATAACTATTTCCGTCGATCTATCTATAAAATATGTAAATTTTTTGGACACCATTAATTTTTCGTCCGCAATCTCTTTTCGCTATTGCCTCCCCCAGAAATTGCAGGCATCGTTCATGAAAAGACAGTTTCGTTCTAAATACATAAATAACTATTTTAATGTGTCGGTAGAATGTACTATTAATTTTTAATTCCTAGTGAGTCGTTGAAAAAATTAGTATACGTGTGAAAAGAGTCATTGCAAATCACGTATAATTATAGCGCTCGCTATCGCTCGCGCTCCAACTTTTGTATTGGTTTTGCAATGAAGCCCTTTCCTCACTTGTATTACAATATGCTAGTTTCTAATAAAAACTGAATTTGTTTTATATATTCAGTAGTTATGTCACAATCGAAAATTTGTCGATTGACGAGACCTGTTGCCTAGAAATACGTCAAGTCTTATTTTCAATGGTTGTGTGGTATACAAATAGACTATTTCTTGAGTTTAATAAATGTTTCCAAAATGTATAATTAATTATTAAAGTAAAATTACTAAATTTATTTTTATTGTTTCCTCGTTGTCAAGGTGATCGCATTTTTCGAATATATGAGAGTGTGTATTCAACTATTTCCCATATCTCTTATTATTAAATTCAGCCAACCATGCATTTTCATAGTTATAAAAATCTGGTGTGATACACGCACACAACTTCCTTTTACAGTGCTCTTATATTTAGCCAAAAATTTGATTTTTAATTTTTAAGCATTTCACTAAAATTTTAAAGAAATACAAATTCTACAGAAACCGTACAAAATAGAGCGTTAATTGAGGAGACCAATTTTCACATATAATCTCATAAGAGCATTAATTCTTTCCGGAACTTTTTTGAGTGAGTTGCAACAACGTCGTATTAATTTGCCCGAGCGGGACGCGAGGGCAAATTAGGACGTTGTTGGAATGCACGAAAAATTATTTCCGGATATGAATTAATGCTCGAATGCAGATTCGGTAAGAAAATCGTAACGACACAAACCCTAAAAAGAAGTAATGTCTACCTACAAACAATTTCCAAGAAATTTTTTAGTTGTCTTGGTTACGGCTCGTGAACTAATTTTTCTATTGGTCATTGAGTGTCGTACGATTTTCTCTAAAATTTTAAGCCGAATTCAAAAATGTAATAATATACCGGGTGTTCTATATTTAAAATAGGAGTTAATAAAAAAGAAAAAAAAATCCACTAAAAATACCATTTTAGAGGTATTCAACTGGAAAATCACCTATCTTACATTAATACACATTGAAAATGTAATAAAAGTGTAAAGTTAAAAAAAAATCCGTTTTTGAAAAAATCGAAAAAACTGAAAAATCACAAGAGTAAACACCATAGTTCCGGTTATGCCATTTTCTTCAAAAGCTTGCTGTCGCATCTAGATAGTACAAAAAACTTATATATGAAGTTTCAACGCCGTACCTCTTCGTTTTTGAGATATTCTGTTCACACACACACAGATAGATCAATGAACAAAGACATGTTTGTTGCGTTCAGGGGGCTCTAAAACGTGAAGATCTGTTGAAAACTCAATTTTGAATTGTTTGGGTGAATCCAATACTTCCTTTTTTCCGCCAATCGTACTAGAACTGACACATTATTGACAAAATTTTGTGGAGCAAAGTCAAACATTCCATTACACCAGCCGTTGCTAGGTAATTTACAATAAAACTGTACAGGAATAATATTTCCGGCCTAGGCAGGGAATATTTTTCGAATATAATAGTTATTGATGACTAGTGAGTCACCCGAACTACGCTTCGGTTCGCTAATTGAAGAGACATTTCATTAATATGAATTAAAAAACGATGAGAGAGATTCCCTCTCCAAGGGGGCCCTTGGGGCTCCGACCCTCTTCAAGGGAACCCTCGGGGCTCCGACCCTCTTCAAGGGAACCCTCGGGGCTCCGCCCCTTTCCAAGGAAGCCCTCGGGGCTCCGCCCCTCTCCAAGGGGGACTCGGGGCTCCGACTCTCTCCAAGGAGGCCCTCGAGGCTCCGACTCTCTTCAAGGTGGCCCTCGGGGCTCCGCCCCTTTCCAAGGAAGCCCTAGGGGCTCTGACCCTCTCCAAGAGGGCCCGTGGGGCTCCGCCCCTTTCCAAGGGGACCCTTGGGGCTCCGCTCCTCTCCAGGAAAGCCTTCGGGGCTCCGACCCTCTCCAAGGAGACCCGCGGAGCTCCACCCCTCTCCAAAGGGGCCCTCGGGGCTCCGCCCCTTGAGGCGCAGTCACTCAATCAGGGACATGGCGTCTGTAATTGTCGTGACGAACACACACGTTTGAATCGTTCTCCTTTATTATATAGAGGATTTAAAAAGACACGTTTTCTTAATTTTTTAATTGCTCGTATCGATTGGCGGAAAAATAGTATGTGTATCTTGGACGAAAAGCAACATTCCCAGACTCCTATGTTGTACAATATTCACAGTCGTCTGGGAATGTTACGCTTTTCGTCCTAGATACACAATATACTATACTTTAACAACAAGGGTAGATAAAGTAGCACTTTAACATCAAGGATAGATAAAGTAATTTAATTTTCTAACTTTTGTTTAAATTAAATATGACAGCTTCGTATTATCGTAGCAACCCGATCCAGCTACTGACATTTTGAAATGTGATTGACTGTCATTATTTTCTATTGAAATTGTTAAAGTTCTTGCTATAGAAAAAAATATTGTATTGTACACGAAGATAAAGTTATTTCTATCCACTCTTCAATCATTAACGTCTCCACTTCGTCTCGACGTTAAACCGTTCACTCGTGGATAAAATTTAACTTTATCATCTTATATAATAAATTACTATTTTTCTATAGCACATGTTAAAGCGTGTTTTTATCAACTCAAAACAAAAGGTCAAGTTTTACTTTAACAGCAAGGGTAGATAAAGTAGCACTTTAACATCAAGGATAGATAAAGTAATTTAATTTTCTAACTTTTGTTTAAATTAAATATGACAGCTTCGTATTATCGTAGCAACCCAATCGAGCCACTGACATTTTGAAATGTGATTGACTGTCATTATTTTCTTTTGAAATTGTTAAAGTTCTTGCTATAGAAAAAAATATTGTATTATACACCATGATAAAGTTATTTCTATCCACTCTTGAATCATTAACGTCTCGACTTCGTCTCGACGTTAAACGATTCACTCGTGGATAAAATTTAACTTTATCGTCTTGTATAATGAATTACAATTTTTCCTTGCGAGTTTTTCAGTTTATTTTTATCACTTGTATCCATTGCAACCAACCACCAAATATGTTGTTTTAATCGAGATGGTATATCAAAGACGCCATTTAAACTGTCATTGTGGGCCAGTAGTTGTCAATCGATATTTGGGAAAATATTTCGGGCTCATAATTTTGCTTGGAAAATCTTTTACTTCAGATTTGTTGTTTTTTTTTGGAACGTCCTTCGTCAAACTGACAAATTCCTTCGCCTTCGGTTCGGGTACTGTTTTCTTCTATTGGTGATTTACTTGTGCTTGCCGATACCTGGATTTTGATCCCTTTGCGTCTCTGCGCTGCTTCTTCAAAGATATATTGTAATGGTAAGATGCTTACAGCAATTCTGGTTGCATTGCTAACTTACGAATGTTAATGAAAGATTCAAATAGCCCCAGAATTGATATTGTATTTATTGCAACAGTAAGAGTCACTAATAAACTTTTATAATTACATAAAACATGATTAGCAATAATAATAATAATAATAGTTCCCTTTATTCCCCGAGGGACATAGGGTGGTTACAAATTCTTTCAACTATTGTTTATCGTCCGCTAGTGGCTTCAGCTGTGCTATAAACTTCCTACTTTCATCTGCAACAGTTCTCCTCCAGGTCGTTCGTGGTCGTCCTATCTTTCTTTTCCCTCGCGGATTCCATTCCAGCACCCCCCGGCATGGATCTTTACGCGGTTTTCTTAATGTATGTCCTAACCAGCCATATTTCCTCTCCTTTATTTCCACGTTTATATTATATCTTGTTGACCTGTTCTTTTCCATAGATCTATGTTTGAAATTGTTTCTGGCCACCAGATCTGTAGAATGTGCCTTAAGCACCTGTTTACGAATGACTGCAGCTTCGTTTTGATCGCGTTTGTGACGCACCATGTTTCTGACCCGTAGAGAAGCACTGATTTCACCGTTGCGTTGAAGATTTTTACTTTTGTTAACAACGTGATGTTGCTTGACCGCCATACACTTCCCAATCCCGAGAAAGCCCCCCTTGCTTTGTTTATTCTTTGTTCAACATCTGTTAGCGACCCTTCCTTCACACGACACAGTACTACCCAGATATATAAATTCACGTACCACTTCTATGGGGTTACCCTCCACTGAGAGGTCACTCACGGTCGTTATATTAATGTTAAGTATCTTCGTTCTTTCCTTATTAATTCGTAAGCCAGATTTTCGTGATTCTGGAGACTATCTAGTTTTGATTGCATTTGTTGCGTCGTATTTGATATTAGGCACACATCGACAACATATTCCAAGTCCTCCAATGTTCCTGTCAGACTCCAATTGATACCCCGCCCTTTTCCTTTGAGCGCGTCTATTAGGATGTTACCTATGACAATTAGAAAAAGTAAAGGGGACAGAATGCAGCCCTGTCTCACTCCAGTCGCAGCTTCAAACGGTGTAGATAGTTTTCCTTTGTGCAGTATCCGACATTTTTAGCCCTCATAGCCTGCTCTGATTAGATTTATGATCTTACTTGGTAGTCCTCTATTTTAAGCACTCTCCAGATGTATTCCCTGTTAATTGAGTCAAAGGCCCGCTCATAATCAATAAACAGTAGTTGCAGTGGGGTTTGATATTCAAGTGACTGATCTATTAAAACCCTGATTGTGTTGATGTTATCTGTACATGAATGACCCGCCCTAAATCCGCATTGTTCTTTCCTTAATCCTGCTTCAAGGATTCCTTCAATTCTGTTTAAGATTATTCTGTAAAATATCGTACTGGGCACACTTAAAAGACTGATTCCCTTCCAATTTTTAAAATTTTTGAGATCTCCTTTTTTGGACACCTTAACTACAATACCCTCTTTCCAATCTTGGGGAAAGGTTTCTTCTATCCATATCTTTTCAATGAGTGGGTGCAGTATATCGGCAGTAAGTACTACATCGATCTTCAGTAAATCTGGCCATTTTCAGGTGATTTTCCATTTTTCATCTGTTGGATCGCCTTGATTAGCTCCTCCTTGGTTGGAGGGTCTGTGTTGATTTGTATGTCAGGACTTATTACTTCTTCCGGTAACTATATGCCATCGCCCTCTCTGTTCATAGATTCGTGGAAGTGTTCCCTCCACCTTGCTAGCTGTTGTTCTACTGTGCTTAGGATTTGTTCATCTTTGCTCTTAACAGGTACATTTCTTACTCGTTTAGTCTTTCCCGCCAGTTGTCTTACTGTGTTATATAGTTCTTTACTGTTTCCTTTGTGAGCCGCTACTTGTGCTTTCTCTACTAACTCTTCCATATACGTCTGTCTATCCTTTTTAATGCTTCTCTTTACTTCTTTACTCTTTCTAGTGTACACCAATTGGATCTGTGCTTTTGTTTCTTCATCGCTCGCTTGAAGCTTGCGCTCTTTGCATCGCCTTCTTTCTCTTATCTTTTCCCACGTATCTTGGCTGATCCATTTTGCACGACTTTGTTTTTTAATACTCAGTATTTCCTCACCTTCTTTAAATGCCCCTTTGCATCTCTGCCAACTTTCTTCTATTGTCATATTATAGTCGATCTCTTCTATTTTCTGTCGGACTCTCTCTATAAATTTGTTTCTCGTTTCTGGGTTTCTAGCCTTTTCTGCGTCGTATGTTCTGTTTGTAATATTTACGCCATTTTCTTTTTGCTTTGTAAATCTGCACCGTATTTTTGCTATCATCAGGTGGTGATCTGTATCTGTATCAACGCCTCTTTTATTGCGGACATCCATGAGAGGGTTTCTCCACTTGCTACTTATGCAGATGTGGTCGATCTGGTTCTCAGTCTTTTGGTCCGGAGATACCCAGGTTACTTTGTGGCACTTTTTGTCTGCAAATAGGGTTCCACCAATTTGAAGTCCATGGTTTCCACACAATTTTATCAATAATTCGCCATTTTCACTTCGTCTGCCTATTCCATGTTTCCCTATAATATGTTCTAGGTCTTCGTTTTCGCCCCCCACTTGAGCGTTAAAATCTCACATCAATACAATCACATTGTTCTTACTGATTTTCATGATTGTTTTACTTAATAGACTGTAAAAAATTTATTTCTCTTCCATTTCAGACACATCTGTTGGTGAATAACACTGCAATACTGTTATCTTTTGATTCTGTGTATTTAGCCTGGCCGTTATTATTCCTTCGGATACCGGTTGCCATTCTATTAATACGTTTTTAAATTTTGCATTTAGAATTATTCCCACTCCGTACTGATGTATATTATCTTATTTTAATCCTGAATATAAGAAACTATGTCTATCTGTTGTTATTAATTCGCCACTTCCTATCCATCTCGCTTCGCTCAATCCTAAGATGTCGATATGATATCTTTCCATTTCTTGTATAACTTGCGTCAACTTGCCCGCCTGATATAAGGTTCTTACATTCCACTGCCCAATTTTTGTGTACGTTTTTATTTTTTCTGTTATTTATTTTCTTTGCCATATTTATTTTCCTAGTCCGCATTGTTGTCTCCATATATCCGCCCTTATTTCTAGTTTTTTGCAATTCTACGGTCTTCTTTTCTTACCAGCATATCAGCAATAGAAACCCAAATCCACTCTTCTCCATTTTTAATCATTTTTCGGTAGCCCACTTTAGTTTCTATTCTTTTTTACTTTTCTTGCTTCGCTATGCTTCTAATTTTTGCTTGTATGTTGGCCTCTTCTGCTGTTAAGTCGTCGTCCAGGAATATATTTGATCCTCTTAACTTATGCTTGTTCTTCATAATTTCCATTTTCTGTTCCCATTCTTCGAATTTTGCTATTATGAACACTTTATTGTTTCTCGTGTTTATTTGCTTTGCCTGAGTTGATTTTACTGTAATGTTTAGCTTACTACTTAAAAGTTTATCTACTTCCTCTTTTTCCTTTCCCTGTGCACACACGACTCCTGTTATTTTGATGTTATTTCTTCTATCTCTCTTTGTAGCTGATTCTAGTCTTTTCTCTAAAGTAGATACTCTTTCGGCTAATTTTCTATTTTCCTTCTTTAATTCCGAAATTTCCTTCCTGTACTCCTTTTGTTCATCTCTTATTTCGCTTACCATTTTCAACAGGTCCATTATCATTCCCTTTAGTTCTTCCATGTTCGTGTCTTTTTTATTTCCTTTGATAGGGGATCTGGCTGTTTTCCTGTTTTTCTTAAAGAATTCGTCGACTTAGTCCCTGTCAACTGATCCGTCCTTTTTTTTTCACTTGCTTTCTTCTGTCGTGGAGTTATCGCTATCATACTTAGATGTCCGACTTCCAAACATTTTTGCATACAATACGGACGGGTGCGCGATAACCTCCGCCGGCCTCGGTGTTGCACTCCTCACAATATATGGTCCTACGAGTGTTACGCTGGAATTTTAAAATTTCCTTCAAATTACTGCAGCTTCGTTGATGCAAATATTTTTACTACTCGCGATAGAACTCACACTAACTCGCACTTTGCCTTACTATTCTATTTAATTAACACACTCGATACGATCTGCTTTAGATTTAATTTATCGGAGCTGAAAATTACACGTCAGTATTCGCTTGCGTTCCACTACAGTACTATTAACAATAACTGTAATTATTAACAGACGTTTAGTGTTTGCGTAAAACGACATCGTCAAGGTTGCGATGGGCTTGTATTCACATTTGTGCTCCATATGGCAAGTGTAGCTAAGTTTATGATGATTGACAGATTAATTGTGTAATGTCAGGACACGATAATGATGTCGCTTTAGTGCAACGGTGTTTCGAGGCTTTACAAAGTTTTAATGCAGCGTTTGCATTCATATCGAAGTGCCAACAATCAATGAGGCAGCTAAAGAGGTTATAAAGCAGTGCAAGAAGGCACATATTAATGCAAAGAGCATATAAGAAGCAGTCTGAGAATGACTGAAAATTGCAAGAAGGTGTGTGGCGTGTTAATTAGTGTATTAACTAAAAGTGAAAAGTGCGACCAATTGTGAGGTTATACTAGTTTCCTGAATGACATTTGCAAAAACAATTAAAAATTAAGATAAAAAAACTTACAGATAAACAATCGTAAATCATGTTGCTATGGTGACCCAAAGAGTCGTTTGTTATTGTTTGTTAGGGGAGCCAAGCTGAAGCGTGTGTGTGAGTTTGCTTCCCAATTTTGATATATTTTGTTGATAAAAGTAAATAGTTTGTGCCCAGTTGTGCGTTTTATTTATTTTCCTGTGTGCGGAGGCTTGTTGTGGTTAAATTGGCAGTGTTTCGGAGTGCAGCTCCAGAGTAAATTGGACCTGGAGCGTAGCCTATGGGAGATCGTCTTCGCAGCTGAGATACTACAAGTTTTGGAGCTGCGGGAAGCAGAAAGCAAAGTGAAGCACCTAAAGGAGGCTTTATTCGTGATCCAGAAGCAGGTAGCAGCAGCAGTAACCTTTTCAGGAAGGAGATACGGGCTTGGCGTTCTTTCCAACCTGAGCCTGTACGAGCTCGCTTTTAGAGCCGAGATTCTACAAGATTAGGAGCTGCGCGAAGTGGACAGCAAAGTGCAGCACATAGAGGAGGCCATATTCGTGGTCTATAAGCAGGTATGAGCATTAGGGACCTTTCCAGGAAGCAAAGACGAGCTTGGAGTCCTTTTGCGGAGGCCGGAAACGAGATATGCGTTGCTTGAAGAAAAAACAAATGCGAATTGTCGTCCTTTTGCACTTGAAAAAGAAATTCTAGGTTAGCCAAACTAAAAGCATTATTAGAATTTACCTGGGGTGAACTGATTGATTGTTGGTTAATTTGTTGTCACATCACGCTGAATTTTCTGTGTCGAACAGCTTTGTTTGGAGCTAAATATTTTGTAGTAATCTGTCATTCGTCAGAGTTCAGCATTTGCCATACAATGGTAAAATTCATCAACAGTGTAACAATCCAACCCTGCAGATACGAGAAGTTTTAATAAGTTGCAAATAGATAAAATATAGAAAGAGCAACATAAATTTATTACAGTAAAGCATAATTAAATAACTATATTTTTAATTAACCAGAGACATAGAGGGAGGCAATACAATTCAAATTAAGCTCTGTATAGGTGATCACTTTTATTTATTTATTATAATACAAAATTAATAATTAACAATAATAAAAAGCACTGTATAAAGGGTGATTTACAAGATATTTGACGACGAAAACTAAGGATGTGCGACAATCCTTCTTCAGCGCGGCCAGCACGCAGAGAGATCATCGGGGAAACCAGTTTTAGGCCTTTTGCTATTAGAGTATTTTCTATGACCTCATGTAGAATGGATGGAGATACATTTGATAGCAGAATTCTGGTTGCCGGTGTTGTTAATCGGCGGAATCTTAATGAAAGGGTTTTGACATCTATTTTACTCTGTGTGCTTTCTTTATAAGATACGTATACGCAAAATATGCTATTAGAAATTTTTGAAGCAAAGCGGATATGGTTAGGGTTTATAATTTTGGCAATCGCTTGATATTTTTTAGGGAAAATCGAATGCTGGGATTTAGCTGCAACAGAGAATGAAATTTGATTATTAGCATTATAATTTTTTGTTTTCGTCAACGATGGGACTGGCTGATTTGGGTAACTATTTGTGTTCATGATAGAAGAATGTAAATAAATAATGTAGGAATTTAAAATAACCTGGGACGAAGTGAATATCTGCCCCTGTTTAACAACATTCGCACACTTGTTCGACACTTGATACTAAAGCGGTGAGCACACAAAACAATCGTCTTGTATGAAATTCAAAACGAAACCCTCTTATATCAGTTTGTACTGCAATTTCTAATGTAATCATACATCTTACATATGCAAATGTATTGTCATCAGTTTTTATAAATTTGAATCAGAATTTTATCTGAAACTAATCATGCTCTAATAATCTAGCTTCGCCCAATTTTTCGGCTTACGAGGCAATCCTTGCATAAATTTACCCTTTAATCATTCTGTGAGATTCAAATACGTCGATCTTTGCAGAGAAAGGCAAGTTCTAAATACCAGATTTCAGCCGCTTGTTGTAACTTTAATATGACCATTTTGCCTACGGAATTCTACCTTAAAAATATTTACTATACACATTCCTTATGGCTAACTAAAGTCTATTCGTACAACCGCGTATAGTTCATTTTCACACAAGAACACAAGTCGTAACACTGTCATGACAGTACGTGACGTTTTTGTTTTGTCAAGGGTTACTAGCTAAAAAAAATAACTAATTTTACAAATATGCATGTTTCCTTCATCCAGTACATTTAGAAGTATCCGATTCCCGAAATTTTCAGTCTTACCCTTGTAATATAGTACAAAATGCGAAAATAGTATATTGCGCAACAAGTTTAGAAAAATGAAGTTTTATTCAACAAGTATAGCTGGTTTGAGTACGAGCGTTAGCGAGTAGCCATACGAGTTCAGTAAAACCTACTTTTCTAACGCGTTTTCTATTAGTTATTTATTATACAAGTGGGGTAAGAGCATCATTAATATACGCTTGTGTAAGTTACCAACGAGTACGTAGCACGAGTTATGTAAGCACACATTAATATATAATGATGCATTATCAGACCTGTATTGTACAAAATTTTATCTACAACTGCTTAAAATTGAGAAAAGTGCATTAAGAGAAATGTCAGATCTGTCATCTTCAAAAATATTTTAGTAGGCAAATGTCATTATGTCATTCATTGACACTATTTCAGTTAGGTAATGAAGCCATTACACCACCCAGTTAGGTAATGAAGCCATTACATAACTGAGTGGTGTAATGAGCTTCATTACCTAACGGAAATAGTGTCAAATGAGTGACGAAATGAGTTACTTCTCCCACTGGAGTAGAGAAACTATTTTATCACATTTCATGTAGAAATGTGAAATATTAGATTTTTATATAAAAGTGACTTTAAAATGTCAAAACATAACCAAGCTGAGTATTATTCGTTTTTATGTAGGTACTAAAGGCTTGACGGTTAACCGGTTAACCGAAAGCCGGTTTACGAATCGGTTCGAAAACCGGTTTCGAAACGGTTTTAAGAACTGGTTTAAAAACCGCTTTAGCAACCGGTTTAAAAACCGGTTTATGAACCTGTTTAGAAACCCTTTTACGCACCGAACTTTTTACACAGTAATTTTGCAAAGAAGTTAAAGTTACCTATACCAGTTAGTTTCTTAAAAATGAAAGATAAATTC
This sequence comes from Agriotes lineatus, assembly GCA_940337035.1. NCBI lineage: Eukaryota > Metazoa > Arthropoda > Insecta > Coleoptera > Elateridae > Agriotes > Agriotes lineatus. Next base: position 135,745,913 of record OW679198.1, on the reverse strand, counting down.
CATTCTTTTTAGGTTAGTACAAGTGCACGCAAAAATATTCATTTAGAAATTCATACTTTCCAATCCAATCTGGCTTAAACTAGTTTACAATCCTAGTTCAATCCGGTTTTAAAACTAATTAAAAACAGGATTTAAAACGGTTTAAAACCGGTTTACCAACCGGTGTTGAAATTTGTTTTTAAACCGAACCTGTTTGTAAACCGGTTTTTAAACTGAACCGGTTAACCGGTTTATTTAAAAACCGTTTTTACCGTAAACCGGTTATCCGGTTTGCACTTTTTAAAAATGTTGCCAGTACTAGTAGAAATGTAGTACATTACCACATGAAATGCGATAAAGTAATATTACCGTACAAACACAGTTATGACTTAGTTACCAGCCTACTTTTGCATATGTAAACTAAGGCTTAATATCCTGAAACTGGTAAAATATAATAACTTGCTCGTTTCTTCTGAATTGTTTATAGTAAGTTGCAAGGGCGCCAATGATAAAATCAATTTATTTGCATCAGTTGTCTTAGGATTCGTAATAAAGCTTTGCTTATATTCTGATTGATTGGATTAATCGAATCTCCAGTTAGTAATTCAACATAGTTTTCTAATTTTTCTACTCATTGACCCTTGTGCGCTTTCAAGATACGTGAAACTGTATGATCGAGCAGTCCTTGTACTTTTACTTCCACAAGAGTCTTCGTGACGCTAATAGCTTCCTTTTTGGATAATTGTTTTTTGTATTATTATTAATTCCTTCGGCACGACCTGTGAAAGTATTCCTTTCGGGTCGTACCAGTTTTACTAATTTACTATTTTTGCCGCAACCAATCAGTCAATGGCTACCAAACCCAAATTATATGAAACTGCATAACTTTTGTGAAGACAGCAAATCGCTTTGGTGTTAAACCAACGTCAAAAAATGCAGTTTAGTGAAGGTGTCCCACCCTATGGATGTAAAGACTGTATCTCGAGAACGACCCAAGGTATCAGGATGATTTCTGCACCAGTTTGTGTGGAAGTTAAATGCAAAGAACTGAAAAGTATGTGGGCGAGTTTAGTTGTTTTTATTTGTAAGTGTTTTTCGCTTTGTATTCAGGATACCAGTATTAGCCGTAAGCAGCTGCGTAACTGCACTAACACGATGATGTAATGGTACAGAGCTGGGTTGCAAAGCTTAAGGTCACGAGTTTGAAACTTAGTACCGAATGCATTTTTTTTTGAAATTATTGAAAGAGCCGTCTAGACATTTCTATCCAATATGTCATATTAAGGTAGAAATTAAATTCTCAACACAATACAATATTATAATAAACATTTTAATATCCGTTATAAATAATTAAGAGTTAGCTTTCTTATTAAACCTGGTAGCCAATCACAAGCTAGAACTATCGAGAAATTAACAAGTTTGGCATTAAAGCATTCAGCAGCCACCTCAAATTGATGTATATTTAAAAAAATGTTGCGTCTTAGAGCAAGTTGCAATGTTCCGAACATTTATTTTTCCAAATTTTGTAGCTTGGAACTGTAAGTTTATAATTTTGTTTATACTACCAGGTTGAAGCTATCTTAATATTTGCCCTTTACATTGTGGTTATAGTGATTTTATATGGGATTGTAATTTCAACCTGTTTATAGTGTCAATGATAAAGTCTGCACCACATGGAAAACTTTTTATTTATTTTTTAAAATAAAATTGGTTTTTGCATTAGTTTCTGCACGAACAATAATCAATAACTTGTATTTGTTTCTAAAGCCTACTTGAGATACTAACTAAAATTAAAATTTATATCTTCATTTCTCGCCTAAGGATGTTAAGATAATTTTAAATGAGTATTTAATTTAATAGATATGGTCCATATCATATTCCAGTGTTCGAATCTAGAAATATGAAAATAAATGAAGAATATCCTGCTATTTGTCCTAAAAATTATTTGTATTCATAAAAAAGTTTTTTATTTTTAATGTGGTATTATTGGGATCTTTATACATGAAAATTACATTTTGATATGACCTGTGTTGCAAAATAGACTGAAATAATATTTCATAATATTCTACTTATTTTTATAACTAAGAGAATGCTGCACATTTTAATTTTTCAAATGTCTTACTTCGAACTTAATGTCAGCGACATGGCAAACATCTCTTTGGTTATTGTTCATACAGAAACTAATGCCGAACATTTTAGAAAAAAACAAATCGAAAAGTCTTCCATGTGGTGCGCAGACTTTCGGTAACATGTGAAAGGGGTGTTACATATGCAGGATGTTGCTTCTGGAGGTAAATTGTAACATAAAAAGAAGTTGAAAATTCTTGTGAGGTTTTTGCTTCAGATCCGTAGTTTCCTAAATACAGCGTGTGTCAGTTTTCAAGTCATGTTCTAATTGTGCTTATAACAATAGAATACTTCTAGAGATTTGGAGAATATTCGGAATGACACTCCAAAACTGCTGTAAGTTATCTTTTGAGACATTGGTTATTATCGGTGGAACTTCAGTGGATGAAACACGGGTGTTGCGATGCAGATCAGACAGTAACTATTTAATGACAAAGGCGATCACTTTTCACAATTTTGCAGCAAGATACATTCATTGGTAATTATTTTTGCGTGTCTGTCATTTTAATATCTCTTACGATTGAGACAGAAAAAATAAAAGCTCTGTGACTACGTCAAGTTTTTTTTGAAACATATGTAATCTAGTTGCCCTTATTCTGAGAAAACAACGACAAGAGAGTTTGCTAGTCAGTATTATTAGTTACTTTCACAAATGCATTGTTAATACACATTTTTATCACTATTGGAATAAAAAGGTTGATTCCATTAAACAAAATTGAACTGTACTTTCGGCACAATTTCTATGTCATTCCCAATTAATAAGTTTGACAACTGAGAAAGAATTACGACTTCAATTGAATAGTTATTTATAAATTTCGGAAGCAAATGTAGTTATTTCACCCGTGTGTGAAGCTTAAACACACAAGGGAGGAAATGAATCTTTGCTCCAGTGATATATTTCTATGCTTACACACCAATTTAAGCGTTAGCCAGCAATCACATTTCTCAGGTTAGCTCTTGGTTTTGGAATGTTTCTTTGCGAGTTGTCAGATGGACCTGGCAAATACACCTAAACTGTATAATACAATTAAAAACGTTTATTACATTAAAAAAATGATGCTATTGAATGCAAATGTAGGCGTAGACCACGAGTTTAATATTTATTTTGGTCCATTTATGTATGTATGTATGTATAATCTGTAACCTCATTTACCTTGCGGTGTAGAGGCTGGTGCTTTATGCGCTGGCATCTGGCGTTACAATGCTCAACTTGCCCCGGATTCGGGATACAGAGTTGGAGCGCGCCTTTGGTGCTTGCGCAGCAACCATTGTGTGAGTTGTGTGCTTGGTGATGTGTTGACCTTATTACTCTATCTCTTAGGTCTGTGGTTCTGAGGAGAGCACAGTTAATTTGGTGTCCAACTGTGAATGGTCTCACTGAGCCCGATTCTAATCGCCAAGGATACGGAAAAATTCCGACCCCAGCGGGATTCGAACCGAGGACTTGCTTAATGCAAGCCTGGCGCTTACGCATCTGCGCCACGCAGCTTCTTTATTTTGGTCCATATGTTGCCATATGTTGCTGAAAATAGTAAAATTTGAAATGTTGTCATCTGTGAAACTAAAAGGGGTTTCTAATTTGTAGAATTTCATTCGGAATTACTTAAGATGTATCCTAATATCAAAAAAATGAGAATGTTGCAATATTGTTACTTAAATACTCAAATAAGAGCTAAGAATTGATTAATTTTATAATTAAAGCGTAAATCAAAGGAATTAGGTTATGCGACGTGTTAAAATGATCCTTGTAAAACAACCGCTCTAGTGGTGGTAATTTTAATTTAATTGTAATTAAGTTTGTTTAGTTAATTTAAGAAATACGTTTTTGCTGTATAATTTAGAATTAATTTTAGTGGTAGAGTAACTAAGCAGTCAATCAAATTAATGCGATAGCATTTAAAAAAAAATGCATTTATATAAGCATTCGTACAGCTGTTTTTATAAAAAGTTGGCTTAAAAGCTGATTTGTGAAAATAATTAATTGGTTTGAAGCTGTTAGCAGCAAGGCAAAAATTTAATAATTGCAACAAGCTGGGGCAATCTGTGAGGCGATAATATTTTTTTGTTATTTCCAAAAAGTAAACAAAGGGAATGGTAGCAACGAGACAACTTGGAGAGATACGATTATACAAACCTGGTGTCCAACGCAGGCGATAAAAAGGCTAATAATCATTTGGCCAGCGATGGTTACGATTCCTAGTGGTCAAGCAAAAGGTTTTTTTTCTCTGCCGTGTCTGTAGCTACGATATTTAAGCAGCCATATTGCATTTGATAACTAGAAGTGAGAAGTAAATAGTGGCGAAGTGTATTTTAACGGGAGAATAAGTAAGATTCCGTTTATGGTTTTAAATTTTACTTGTGAGTTATTTGCTGTGAATTTTTGGTTTTTGAGTTAAATTAAGAACTGTGCATTTGAGCGAAGCCAGGTTAGAGCTAGATACTTTCAAACCCTGAGATAAATTTAAATTCAGATTAAAATACCTCGCAGTAGTACAAGAGGAACCTTGTGTTAATTGGTGTTCGTTTTGATCATTTAAGCAAGAATCTCAAAAGGTGCATGTTAATAGCAATAAACCTAATAGTTACACATTAATTTCATCGTAGTATATAGGCAAATCTCACTAAAGCTTCAGGTAACCTCTTTCTATCATGAAAGATGAACACAAAACTGCAATAAATGTCCTGTGTAGCTTAGCTTTCTGGTACGGTGTGATTAATGTTACTTCCAACAGCAAATTATAAGGAACTATAAAGAAAACTTAAATAAAACGAATATTTTATCAATAGGAAATACATTTAGATAAAAAATATCGTCTAATTTGTTTTTCCCACGCCTACATGTGAAAGTGGCAGTTTCCATACTGTCACGTAGCCACGAAAAACGACAATATCATTCAGCCGTTCGTTATCATAACGAACGTGTTTGTTATGAAAAAGTGCACAATTTATACAATACAGTGGGCTAAATATGTTATTTTAACTTAAAAAAGCTGAAAGTATGTCATTTTTACCTAGAAACTACTAAAATTACATCATGTTAACCTAAAAATTACTAAAAATATGTCATTTTAATTTAAAAACTACTGACAATCTGCTGTCAGTTAACTAGAAAAATGTGTTTTTTGTGGTCGTGGGAAAAATAGCGTACATAACTCTCTCGAAAGTGTATCATACGCTCCTATTTTAAGTCACTCGGCTTCGCTGCACTTCGCCTCGTTTCTCAAATATATTAGCAGGATATATACCACTTTCTCAGCTTGTTGTGTAATATACTAATTAAGTATTCGTATTTAGTTTTAAGAATAAAAATGGACACAAACAATTAAAATTCCTAATGTAAAATTTTGACTGTCAGTTGTGACATCAGATTTATTCCAGACTGTTATTTAACTTGCGTGTGATTTGCTTCAACCATAATTTGTCGTTGTACCATGGAATACGGGGCATATGAATATGCAAACATGAAATCGATTTCAGGAAACAGTTAAGAAAGGGTTATTGAAGCTGCAAGGGCGTACGCCGTACGTTTTCCCGAATAGAAGGCATTTTTCTCATACTGTGGTAAGAGCTGCAGATCGAAGACCAAGAGAAAGTAGAACCATTATTCCAACTCATGATGTGAACGGAGGGCGACCAAGAATAAGGGAACCCAACGCAGAGGAAACGTTTTACAAATAGTAGCTGAAAATCCAAAAACGAGTATACTATAAACCGTTCAATAGTTATTTGCCAGATAGGAGGCCATGTTAGGGTGATGAATTTCACCCTGTAAATATGCTGTCAGTCATTAAGAAAAGTTAGGTTATGCCCATTTTATACAAAATGATAATTTTATGTTAATGTACAAAACGTGGTTGCCAGATTTGGTTTTGGATTTTGTGCCACTTTTATTATTAGTTAAGATAAATTTCATGAAAGACAACTTGCTGATTCTGAATACGTTTCATACTTTGTTGAGTAGGCATAATGGTATAATGACGTCGTTTTACTTCAACACGAAGTGTACGAAGTATTGAAATTCCCTCATATCGAAAACCACTCTGAGTCAAATATCTCTAAAATTCGAGCCAACCGACTAATGAACTCACTATATCAAATCTCCGTCTCGGCGGTGCGGATCTTTTGGGGAAGATCCCAGCCCACTGGATCAATCCCCCGTATTGGGGGGTGCCTAAACGTGTTGTGCGGGGGATGTATGTTCGTATGTGTACACGATTCCGGTCGCCAGGAACCTTCCTGAAGTCTTGGATTGTTTTCATACGATAGATCCTCCGAAAATGAAGGCAACATCAACTTTTGAGCTATGGTCGTCGGCAAAAAATTTTTTTTTTTTTTTTTTGATAAATACTTAACTGGTTCATAGCATTTAATTGTATTAGCGAAACGGAGTGATGCTGAGTATCGAAGTATTCTTGGAAAGCACGGAAGGGCGCTTTTCTTGGGTGGGGGGTACCGTATATTTTTTTATTGTAATTATAAATTGTATACAAAAATATTTAAATATTACAATTTATGTATTTTTTCAGTATAAATAAATAAAGCTTTTACAAGCCACTTTAGGCCCATTGCATAACAATCTATCTCCATTGTCCCTTATTCATGATTTTATTTCTCCAGTCTTCTATTCCTTTCCTTTCTGTCTTCCATTACTGTCTCCTTCCGCCTATTCCTTGGTCGCCCTCTTCTTCTAGTTTCTTTCTTCCAATACTATCTTAGTAGCTCTTCCATCTGGCATTCTCCATATATGCCCAAACCATCTTAACCTTTGAGCTTTAATGAAGTCTACTATATTTGGCTCCTCATACTTCCCTTGTACCTCTTCGTTTGTAAGTCTTCTCCAACCATCCTCCGTCCGAGTCCCTCCAAATATTTTTCGCAGCATTTTTCTCTCCCACCTACTTATCATGTCTTGATCTGCCACATTCATCGTCCATGTTTCACATGCGCATCCTTTAATAGTCTAGGCAAAGTAAAGTGCTCATTTTTCAAGTGATAATTCCAAATCTGTCGTTGCAAAATTTTTATAGTAAGTATCATTTTTAGGTCGTGGGCCAAAAGGTTTAATTTCAAAATTATCCTGCCCAATAATACTTCTTATAGTTCTTTCGGACACCTAAAACAGTACAAAGCCCAAAATTAAAGCAACAGTTAAGTTTTATGCATAAATACTTGCATCCCAAATATCAGTAAGAGGGGCAAGGATTTCAGTTTCAGTAAGATCTGGCCTGTCGGTTTTATAATGCCTGTAGGCCTTTGTAATTTTCAGTTTTGTGTCACCTTTAATTACTTTTGGCATATTGCTCTAGTATTACAATTTGACAGATAGGTATCCATAACGCTGATGTCCATACATATTATGCCTAGTGGCAAACAAAGTATGAAAGCACTGGCAACATTGCACGTTTAACCTCAAAATATCAAATTAGACACTTTCGTGAGCCTCCTGTACATAACAGCTGATTCTGACAAAAGTGTCAGAAAGAGATTCTGGGGAGTTTTAATTTTATTAAACATAAAAACAAAATTCCATGTCTACCTACTTGGCAAATAACTATTGAACGGCTTATACGTATTTCTAGAAGTTTGGCTGTTTCTAAAACTCGTGTACACAGGATTTTAAAAGATGGACTGTATCCTTATCACAAAACAAAAGTTCAGAATTTATTGCAGAAAGACCATCTACATCGATTTGCGAGTGGTTGGTAGAAGCCCACAGAGGAAATTCTTTGTTTGTAAGCAATGTATTATACACGGACGAAGCTACATTTACAAGAAACGGCATCTTAACTGTTGAACACGTTTGGGCCCATGACGATCCTCATGCAGTTTACGAAAGAAACTACCAGGTACGTTTTTCAGTAAATATATGGACACGAATACTTGGTCCTTCCACATTTCTTGAAAGGCCAAATGCAGAAAATTATTTATCCTGGCCTACTTGAAGATATACCTCTTGCACTCAGGTGCCATGTGTGGGTGCAGCTCGATGGTGCACCATCACATTATTCAGGTGTGGTTCGGCAATCATTTAACCACCATTACCCTGACAAATGGATTGATCGTGAAGGTGTAAGAGCTTGGCCAGCGAGAAGTTCGGATTTAACACCTTTGGAGTTTTTCCTGCGGGGGCAGTTAAAGAATTGGATTTATGTTACTCCTCTTCAAACTGGACAAGACCTTACTGATCGAATTCATGAAGCAGCCACCATCATTAACCCCAGAATGTTGCAGCGTGTTTAAGATGCAATTATTGTACGTGCGCGCAAGTGCTGCGAAACAAATGAGGGGCACGTTGAACGCGTTTTATAATAATATGTTTTTTAAGTCAAAGAATTGATTGAGAATTATTTTTGCTTATTACTTAGTTTTGTAAATAAAAATGTTACTTGGTGCATTATTTTTCTGCGTAGATTTAATGATACTTGGTAAGGCATTTAACTTCGACCCTTCCAAACGGCCTTCTTGTTAAGTACATTCATTTATTGTTCATTGAAATGTTAAACAGTGTTTAACATGATCGCGTCCTCGAATGTTAAGATACATTTAACATGCATCCACTCATTTAACATGCATCCACTCACGTCCTCGAATGTTAAGATACATTTAACATGCATTCACTATAGCAACATCACACATATTCATGGTAGTCCGATTTCGATTTAGCAGTTTTTAGTAATTATTATTGATTCAAAATTATTGCCTCAATGAACAATAAACTAATGAACGCATTTCGAGGGGAAACCGTCTTAACATTTCTCACATAAATTACCACTCTTGCTTAGCTGCGCTTGCTCGAGTGGTAAAAATATGCTCGAATGTTAAGACTGGATTACCCCTCTTAATCGTTAATTACTATAAACAAACTTAACCAAACAGTGTTGTCAAAATTAATTTTCTTTTAATGCTTTGTATGAGGAAACTATACACTATAGAGAGTTTGTGTTGATAATTTTAGAGTTCCCATGCGTTACCAAAGCTTTAGTGGGAGTTGCGAGATGCCCTGTATACAGGGTGTTTCAGAATAACTGTTCCTAATTCTCAGAATTGAGAGAGGGCACGTTATTCAACACTTTTTAATAATAAACTGGTGTTCAGAAATACTTCCGTTTCGAGATAATACGACATTAAGGAATTGAGTCTTTCAACATCATGGTGCACCAGCGCATTTCGGTTTAAATGTTCGAGATTATTTAAATGCACAATTTCGAAACCGATGGATTGGGAGACAAGATCCTATTCTTTGGCCTGCACGTTCGCCAGATATGACTCCAATAGATTTTTGTATTTGGGGTCATATTAAATCACTCGTCTATGCGACACCTGTGGACACAGCAGAGGAGTTAGTGGCTCGAATTATTCTTGCTTTTAATGACATTCGTGATCGTCCGCAGATATTTCGAAGAATTCGTCGGTCAATCACACATCGTTATACCTTGTGTGTCGACAATGGCGGCCATAATTTTGAACAATTCTTATAATTTTTGTGTAATACCATTTTTTAAATATTAATAAAAATTGCAACCCCTGGAAATCAATAAAATCGTTACTTTTCACATTGAGATTATTTCAAGTACTCAATTCGTTAATGTCGTATTATTTCGAAACGGAAGTATTTCCGAACACTAGTTTATTATTAAAAAGTGTTGAATAACATGCCCTCTCTCAATTCTGAGAATTAGGAACAGTTATTCTGAAACACCCTGTATATGATTTTTTAGTAATTCATTATAGTGGCTCTAGATTTCTGTGATGACATTCTGTCTAATTTTCAAATTAACATAACGTTGCAAAGCTTTGGTGTGGTATTCATGGTGACATAAACACAAATTCAAGAGACAATTGACAGTTTTGTTTCTTACTAGAGTTTCTTACAATTAGGGCCCAACAGTCAACTTTCTATACAATGAGTAGGAAATATAGTTATGATATAAATGCTAAAAGTGCCTGTTTAGTGAACGAGACATGAAAATTATGAAACGAATCCGAGTTATGTAGTATTAAACGCCGACTCCTAGTAGATAAAGTTTATCTCCTTGCCGGAGCCGCATTATATTATCTTATCATGTGCTGATGTATTTCCTATGCAGAGATTACCTGCAAGGCAGCTTCTGTATTTAGTTTTAGTTCGTAGCTGCATGTCATAATTAAAACTTGTATTGTTACGACTCCGTCGGTAATTTAAGTTTTTCAATAAAGAACATTTTTAAAAACTTGTATCGACGTTAAACAAACATCAATGGCGCAGTCTTGTGGATTTTTGGCAAATTAAGAGCGAATATCTTAATTTCCAAAAGAAACCTGCTACTCAACCCCGCTGGTCCGAAGCATTTCAACAATCAAATGCCGAAGTCCCGCAACTGAAGTTGGTACCGCCGAGCTGAAGGAACAAGCATCGTCCGAAGTCGAGGCACCACCAATTCCAGTCACCCCCATTCATTGTGAATGCCTGATTATTGGAATCGCCCCTTAAACAACGCAGCTATGAAAGCGTAAGCGTAAAATTTTACATATTATTGCAAGTGAAAGTGCAACGATTTGCTTTTATTGAATAATTTAATATTTACTAACATTATTAGCTTTAAGCAATTAGTTCTAAGATTGGGTAAGTGCAAAACGAGATGAGATACTGGCGTACACGTTAGGTGTGCTTAATAATTCAGCCAATCGACTTTGCATTTATGCGTAGGTACCCTGATTAGGTTAATTTTAAGGCCCTACTAACGTAAAAATAAATAATTAATGATTGATACGGACACTTCGTCAGAAAGTGAATCCGAACAAGTGAACATATTTGAACAATCAACTTTAGTAAATCGCGTTATTTTAAGACCTCCACGTTTAACGATGGCAAACGAACAAAATCAAGTGCCTGTAGAACAGCTGGAACAACCGCAACCGCGAATATTTAATGCGTACCCACCTGGATTTCATATGAGTATCTTAAATGAAATACCTACATTTTCCGGAAATCCATCCGAACTAAGTGAATACATTCGCGCTGTCGAAGACATCTTTGTACAATTTTGGCAAGCTCAAGATCCAAACGCATATATAAATAAACTATTGTTATCTGCTGCTAGAAACCGCCTAAAAGGTGCAGCGTTAGAAATTGTAACAGGATACACTTTCATTTCATGGGCAGATTTAAAATCAACTTTGATTAGCAATTTTGGAGATCAAAGGTCTGAATTAAATTTACAAATTGACATGATTAGACTCAAACAAAGTACTAGAGAATCACCAATCGATTTCTTTAATAAAGTCAGATCGCTTTTAGCAATTTTAAACTCAAAAATTTCACTGGGAAACGAAGCCCAAGATATTAAAAATTATAAACTAACATCATCAAAGGACTTAGCGTTAAAAGTATTTACAAGTGGTTTATTGGAACCCCTCGGTAGCTTTACAAGAGGCAGAGCACCTCAATCGTTAGAACAGGCAATTACAATTGTTAAAGAGGAACTAGACATTCGCTATTTTCAAGGTTTAAATAAAAATAACCCCCCAAATAATTTCTCGCAACCAAAATTTTCATTGCAAAGACCACCTACTTTCCAAAATTATCAAAAACCATTCAACACGCAACCGTTAACGCATACTTTAACACATCCAAACTATAACCAACAAAATCATTTTACCAATTCAAGACAACCACAGTTTAAACAAAATGCTACACCTACATTTAATTACGGAAATCAAAGTCAAACTCCTAATAGACAATTCCAAAAACCTCCAACAGATGTTTTCGCCCCAAAACGAAATTACGTACCAACATTTAAGCCAGAACCCATGCAGACAAGTACGATACAAAAACGTCCTGCATCGCAACAATTCAAAAGAACACAACCACCACGACCATTCAATCAAAATTTCAATTCAAACTTTCGACCAACTAATTACATACAACAATCTAATCAACCGCGAAATTTCCATGCCCAAGAATTATTTAACACTGATTTTTCCGAAACCGAATATTTTCAAGAGTTTCCACCTGAAAACGTTGAAACAAATTATGAATATTACAGTCAAGATACTGAATCACATCAAGAAGAATTAGACCAAACCCCTGACTTCTTCCAAGAACCAGAACCAAATTCAGAATACGAGAAACCCGAAAATGCCGTAAATTTTCGTTAAAAGCCTCGGTCGAATCTTTTTCAATCAACCCAAAATCGAATTTACCCTACATTGTTATTCAAATTTTCGTTAAAAGCCTCGGTCGAATCTTTTTCAATCAACCCAAAATCGAATTTACCTTACATTGTTATTCCAAAAACAAATGACAAGTTACTAATTGACACAGGAAGTTCACGCACAATTCTTTCACCTGAATTTGCATATAAACATTTCCCGGAATTAATATATGAACACCCTTTCGAAATCACCACCTCTCATGGAACTACCCATCACAATTTAGTTGCAAATGTGCCTATCCAAAATTTATTTTCTGAAGAAGGAACACATTTATGTTACCTGTTTAATTTTCACACAGAATACGTAGGATTAATAGGAACGGATTTATTAGCTAACCTACCAGCAAATATAGACTATAAATGGATGCACATCCAAACCGATAAAACAACAATACCCTTTTTCTACAATCGGCAAAAATTAAAAATTGAGGAACAAAAACGCAATCAATGTAATTTTTCAAAAATTAAACCGTCTAAAACTAGCCTAAAAATTATTGAAGTACCTCCCCGTACAGAACAAATTGTCGTGTTACCTGCCGTAGGAAAAGATGGCAATAAACTAGCTCCAAAGATACATTTTACCGAACATATTTCTATGCCTTCAGCTATTGTAGCATTAAAAAATAATTGGTTTCGAACTAGCCTGATAAATACATCTGATAAATCTCAAACCCTAATTATTTCTCAACCTCTTATTTTAGAAGAATACACCCCTACTAAAGACAACATCCAAATCAATAATCATAACGAATCAATAACCAATTTAAAACAAATACTTTTTCAAAATTTAAAATCAAATTTAAGACTAGATCATTTAAATGATGAAGAACGGACGTTACTAACAAATCTTTGTCTAAAATATAAAGAAATATTTTATTCTCCTGATATTCCTTTATCGTCAATGAATTTACCTAAGCACCATATTAGAACAAAAACAGACACACCAATTTTCACGAAAATATATCGGTATCCCCACATACACCGTCAAGAAGTCAAAAGACAAATCGACAAAATGATAAAGGAAGACATAATAGAACCAAGTGAATCACCGTACAATTTCCCCATTTGGATCGTTCCAAAAAAATTAGATGCCTCGGGAAAACAAAAATGGCGCATCGTCATCGATTACAGACGCCTTAATGAACAAACTATTGACGACAAATTTCCTTTACCAAGAATAGAGACTGTACTGGACAATTTGGACAGAGCCAACTATTTCACAACCCTTGATTTAGCTTCCGGTTTTCACCAAATTGAATTAGAAGAAAAAGATAGAGAAAAAACAGCTTTCTCTACTGAAGAAGGCCATTGGCAATTTAAACGCCTCCCTTTCGGTTTAAAGAATTCCCTGCCAGTTTTCAAAGAGCAATAAACACTGCATTAACAGGATTAACCCCTAACCAGTGTCTAGTTTATCTAGATGACATAGTCATTTTTTCAAATTCATTACAAGAACATATCACCCGGTTAGAAAACGTATTTAAAAAGTGTAGAGAAACAAATATCAAAATCCAATTAGACAAATCAGAATTTCTCCACAAATCAATAAAATATTTAGGACACATTATAACCCCTGAAGGAGTTAAACCAGACCCTTTAAAAATCGAAGCAATAAAAAATTTCCCTTTACCTAGTACCAGAACTGAGATAAAATCATTTTTAGGACTTTTTGGCTACTACAGAAAATTTATCAAAGATTTCGCGAAAATAACTAAATTTCTAACTCATTGTTTAAAAAAAGAAAACAAAATTATTCACACACAAGATTTTATAGACTCCTTTGAACATTGCAAAAATCTTTTAGCTAACGAGCCAATTTTAAAATACCCAGACTTTACGAAGCCTTTTGAACTGACCACAGATGCCTCAAAATATGCACTTGGTGCAGTTCTCTCACAAGAAGGAAAACCAGTAAGTTACGCTTCACGAACACTCAATGACACGGAACAAAAGTATAGTACTATAGAGAGAGAATTATTAGCTATAGTATGGGCAACAAAACAATTTAGACCTTACTTATTTGGCACCAAATTTACCCTTTTTACAGATCATAGACCATTAGTTTGGCTACGTAATCTCAAGGAACCGAACTCGAAATTAACGAGATGGGCTTTGAGACTAGAAGAATTTAATTTTGACGTAAAATATGTACCTGGAAAAACTAATAAAGTGGCAGATGCCTTATCCCGAATCCAAATTCACCCCTTATCAGTCACTGAAGAAATTCTAGACGATATTGACAGAATTATAGATAACCCCAGTAGACTCGATACACCTATTTTGGAAGAACCAAATTGTAGTATGATACCTAACCGTTCAGAAACCCCTAACATCGACGACCTTTTTGAAATACCTGTTGTCACAACGCCTATAAACGATAGAGAAAATTCATTAGTGGACACAGTTCACACTCAAGAAAGCTCAACCCCCGCGATCGATATCAGTGAAAAACCTCTTCAGCATTTTGGCAAACAAATTGAATTTATCGAAGCTAATTTACCCAGAAATATTCAAGTCACTAAATTCGATGGTAATGTACATTATTCAGTTTTTGTAAACCCCAATAATAAACGATTAAAATTTAGCGAATTGCTAATAGAACACTGTGAACCTAAAGTTCATTATTATTGTCATTTCCCCAACGACTCTTTATACCAAGAATTTTCAGAATATGTAAAATCAATCACAAATGAAAATACACCTAAATTTCACAGATGTATGACTCAAGTCAGATACATCACAAATCCAGACGAACGACAGCAACAAATTGCAAATTATCATTGTGGAAAAACGAATCATAGAGGAATTTTAGAAACCATAGAACATTTACAACGTAAATATTACTGGAAAGGAATAAATACAGACATAAAGAATTTCATTAATAATTGTCAAAATTGTAGTACCCAAAAATATAATAGGAACCCCATTAAGCAACCGTTGCATTTAACCCCAACCTTTAATCGCCCTTTTCATACCGTACATATGGACATATTCCAGATCAAAGGAATAAAATATTTGACACTTATAGACGCCTTCTCGAAATTTGTCCAAGCCTATCAATTGCGATCTAGCAACATGATCGACGTTACCGATAGACTCTTTTACTACATTACTACTTATACTGCCCCCAATGTTTTAATTGCCGATAATGAATTTAACAACCAACCATTTATGCATTTTTTACAATTACATAAAATTCAGTTTCACGTTACAACACCGCACCACCACCAATCGAATTCCCTTATAGAACGTTTCCATTCAACGCTTATCGAACATTACAGGCTTTTAGGAGAAATGCCAGAGCAGAGAAAAATTCCTTATTGTGTCATGGCCTATAACCATTCGATACATTCAAATTTAAAATTAACCCCATTTGAAATACTATTTGGTCACACAGACGGACAAAATCCTTTTGACTTAGATTACGAAAAAACTTTTATTGAAGACTATGTAAATAATCACAAAGAAAAAATGAAACATTTATATGACAACATACAGAATAAACAAATAGTCACCAAAGAAACACAGAACGAAAAAATTAATCAACCCCGAAAAACAAAAACATTTAAATTAGGAGACCAAGTATACATTAAAACTAACAATAGAAATAAAAAAGAACCCAAATTTACAGGACCTTATATAATTGACAAAGTTTACGAATATGATACTTATGACCTAAGAAATATTCCCACGAATGCCATCCTCAAAAGACATGCAAATGAATTGATGCCATTTCCAGGACAATTTCGGTCATCCTCCTCTTCCTCACCTGGAACGAGTGCACAAGCGACATAACAATGAAAACTTTAACTGACAACCCTGGATTATACCCCTTACAAAAAGGTAAAGCACTACTCAAAGAATCTGAATGGACTTTGATTAAAATTCTTGACTATACACCCATGTTAAATAACTACCAAATTCTTAGAGAAAATCTCTTAAAATCAATTTCACTTCTAGAAAACAGAAATTACCCCTTAGGACACAGACGCTTTGTAGAATTAAAAGATATCTTAATTAACCATAATAATCAGTTGTTAATTCTTGAACAATATTTAAATAAAGCTAATTCCCTTTCCTGTTCAAATTGAAAATAATAAATTTCGTATGATTATACCTTCTTATAACACATTACTGTATAACACAAATTTCAGCATTCCTGTTGAAATCAATCATTGTCAACAGACGTCACTAAATTATTATTTTTGTGCTCACGATAATCATTTCAGCATTCCGAATTCCAAGCTATGCGAAACGCAACTTCTGTCTTTTCTTGACAATCAAACATGTCAACCATATACCTTTGAATTGACCTCAGTAAAAACCCTGAAAATCGATACAGCAACGTGGCTAATTAGTTCACCGACTAAAATTGTTCTAGATACACAATGTAATCAGATAATAAAGAAAATGGAAATTATAGGAACACGATTAATACATTTAACGCCTGATTGCTCCGTTCTAATAAACCATGACGAATTGCTGTTCGCTATGAAGTCCTCTTCAACTAAAGAAATAGATTTAAATTTACCAAGTATCAGTAAATTACAGATCTTTGATTCTCAAGTAGTCAATATTTCAAAAATTGATTTGACACCTATTAATACGCAAGAATTAGTCAAAAGTCAACTAAGACTCACTCAACAAAAAGAAAAACTACTCCAAAGCGACACCGCAATTATGCCGAGCTTACATTTAGGCTCATTTATTATAATATGTTTAATCTGTATTAGTATTATAAGTAGCATAGTATATGTATATTGTAAACGTGACTCTTTGAAAACGAAACTAAGAACCTATTTTGAAAAACAAAATGAAAACTCAAGTTTAGAAAATAAAGTAATTAGTTCATCTTTGCTACAATGCAAAACTTAAACTTAAATATAGTTTCCCTATATTTAAGATTCTTTGCGCGGAAGAGTTATGTAGTATTAAACGCCGACTCCTAGTAGATAAAGTTTATCTCCTTGCCGGAGCCGCATTATATTATCTTATCATGTGCTGATGTATTTCCTATGCAGAGATTACCTGCAAGGCAGCTTCTGTATTTAGTTTTAGTTCGTAGCTGCATGTCATAATTAAAACTTGTATTGTTACGACTCCGTCGGTAATTTAAGTTTTTCAATAAAGAACATTTTTAAAAACTTGTATCGACGTTAAACAAACATCAATTCCGTAGGCTGAGTTTCATAACATGTCTCGTGCAATAACGCTTTTAGCATGAGTTTGCATACAATATTTTTTCTACGACCTGTAAATCTACTGTTATTAATCCATAAATATCGATTTAACAAAGGTTTGCATTTTTGGCAGTTATAATTTATGTCATAATAAAAAATGGCAGTGGATAAGTAGCTTACACCGGTGACTATTTCTGCAGCAGTTGTCAAAGTTAGTTGATAAAAGTAATTATTTATGGTAATAATTTTACTTTCTTCATTAGATAATGCTTAAATTATTTAAAATACTTCACCTCTAACGAAAGAAGCAATTAGAGTAACTTTATAACCTCGCTTTCAGTTTACAAGACGTAAATTTAAAATGAGCTGATTTTACTTCTAGTTTTACTTTTAACACGCTGATCTATAATATGCCAGTAGTTCGACAAGCTATTGGTAAAAGGCCTACTTTTAGTAGAGGTCGTAGAAAACATTAGCTTTTAGTCAATTGTTTCTCAGCAGGACAACTAGAGTACACCTGTTTCTAAAAAAAAAACTTAGTCAACCAGATTGATCATTTTTATGACTGAATCATAAAATGTTATCAGCTTTACCATATTTACTTTTTGATCTGTGTCCTGACACCTTTCATGTACTGGTAATCCACTAATAATAATCATATCACATCATAAGATGACTTGCACCAGAGTGTCATACGGACTATCATCCAAATCGATTCAAGTGTTCTATTTCCACGTATAAGTAAAATTCAAACGTGACATGAGAATGTTAAACAGGTTTTTCAAAACTAAGGATCTGAGAAAAAAATTCTACAGGAGCTTTCGACTTCTCTTTATATTACAAAGTATCTCCAGAAGCTACACAGCTGACTTAAGAAAAACCCTGTATATACACATTACACATAACATTGTTATGCTATCGAATATTATGCTGACAATTCAATTTGTGTCATTGCCAACCAATGACATTTTTCAATTTAAAAATAACCAATCGAACTATTATTTTAGTGACCATTCTGTTCACCTGTCGTCTGTCAAAAGTGGACCAATGGAAACGTCAGATTTTGCATTTCATAGCCAACCACAATAAATTGTAGTGACTATTGTACTAGTACCGAACTGCAGCGACTATAGTACTAGTACTCAAGTAACTATTTTGAACAAATTAAAATATTTATTGATGTTTACACAAATTGTATTTTTCGAAAACTGTCATCAAATGTTGACATTTTCGTTAAATTCTCAGTAAGCAAAGTGATTCTTTTTTGTCACTTAACAGCGAAATACTTTTATGTTCTAGAACGCAAAACTCTTTTGCGTTCTAGAACATAAAAGAAATGTCAAAAAATTTGTAATTTTTTAGGAACTTATTTGTGATTTTATTAATTAAGTAACCCACATTAGTTTTATATCAAGTAATTTAAAATTTCAATAGATACTAATAACTATTATAAGCTATTATAAACATGACTAATTTATGTTGTACTACATGTAAATTGAAGGTGCTGATATTGCAGTGAGTTAAATTTATACGTCACTTTGACGTTTGTTAAACAATTCAGCAGGCCGTGGTTCAATAATTATTTGTTTGTGAAATATAAAATTGTCAATTAACGTTGACAGTTACCTTATTTAATTTTTTTTATTCTCATACTACTTAGTTTTATTGCAGTTTTCGAAAAATCATTGTTTGCATCTCGAATGCGAAATGCTTTTGCGTTCTCGAATGGGTATTTTGCCTCGCTAAAGCTCGGCAAAATAACTTCCATTCTCGAACGCAAAAGTAGCATTTCGCATTCTAGATACAAAAATAGCCATTTAACATGTGTAACAAAGTGTTGAGTCTTTCTAATTTGAAAAATGTGTTTGGTTCACAGAATAGTCCTCCTAATACTATTCGTAGTCAAAGTTAGGTAGACTATTTTTGGGGTGGTATCACTCATGTCTATGGCGTGTGCAACTCGTCCTGTTTGTACCCACACGCAATGAACTTTCTTGATACCTACTACTCCAAAAATAATCGACATAACTTTGAGTACTTATAGTACTATAAGTGACAATTTTTTGAGTAGCTTTAATTCAGCGACAATTTTTTCTGTGACTATTTGACATTAGGAAATAAAAAGAATATTAATAACTGTTTAGTTTCTGTGTAACTTTAGTATTATTTAGCTTATTTCGCATTACTAACTTATTAATTACATCCAAACGCACTTCACCAAAGCGTTTTGAATCCATTTTTTAATGAAAATGAACATGGAATTCAGTTTTCAAAACTTTTGTTTGCTTCTAAAAATGTTGCTAGGATCGGTTACTATGGATACTATTCAAAGACCACTATTTTTCTGAATTTGTAATTTTAGTGTTAGGAGCATTTTTATTGGCCATTTTCAATACTTTACAAGTTAAATTGTCAAGACTAATAAGATTTTAGGTCTAAATATTGCCGACAATGTTTGCTCTTCAGATTGGCTCGTTTCTGTAGCTTTAGAAAAGAACAACTCATGCAAGCACTCGTTTTTATTTTCGTCGCCACATAACTCGTATCTGTATCGCAACAATTATTGTCGGCAATATTTTGACTTTTCTCCTACTATTACTGATTATTTTTTTGTTTTCAGTTTGGTTGCAGCGAAGATAGAAAACCTGCTTACCAGTGATGAATTTTTATCAAACTCCAACGGCCATCTGAATTATGCTCTTGATTTTATCATTAACCATGCATTTTTTTATATCAAAGATCCAAAATCCGTCCAGATGCTACTTACCCTTATTAATCTCTTGAAGAATATTATTATTAGGTAATACCCCAAAAATGTTAGATTCACGAATGTTCTTATATGTACAAGGGCATGAAGTATATATTGCAATATATTTTCCACTGCTTTTTTTCAAATATTTTACGCATTGGAACTTGTACGAGCGCCATTTTGCGAGTAATGATGATCTTCCTTTTTGTTAGAGTTCGAGATGGCCTTCAAGTTCCGAACTATTTTCTTGCTAACAAGGATAGGGTCCTGATTACATTGAATAATTTAATGGATAGTCGTCAGGAAAATTATGCTAAGATGGAGGGAGGACGAATTGTTAATGCGTTGCTGGAGATTAAGTCTTTACGTACTGACGAGTTGGCGGATTTGTATAAATTAGCTGTGAAAAGCTTTATTGTTTTTGATAAAGAGAATGCGTTTTTAGAGCTAAGCCGCTTGGTTCGACTTCTACTAAAACAGTGAGTAAGAACTCAAAATATATATTTTTCCTTTGTGATATTATATTGTGCTTGAATGTATGTATGCATCGTGCTATTTCTCTCAGTAATAAAAAAATGGTAGATCCATATACATTATAGTCAATATCGCATTTTGTTTAATTTAGGAAGGTTGCACTTAGGCACATATACGGAGCGAAAAGAAATAATAATTTATTTCTCCGTTTCGCAAATGGCAGCATGCAGTTCTTTATACTATATACCAAAACCACGTTGACAAAAATATATTCGCAATATCTTTCGTTATACAAAATTAATTATTGCTAAATCACTAGTTAGTATGAAATTGGAAACCTAAAATTAATAGTTAGCAATTGCAAAATCAAAGTATCAGTGGATAAATCTGAAACTTTTAGTAAAAGCACAAATGAAATGTTTTTGGAATGAAATAAAAAATCCGGATGAAGCTACAGGTATAAGTAAAACTCGATAATTTTCATTTTAGTCGTCAGTCAATAATGTTTTCTGTTAGGGAATCTTGAATGTACTGACAAATAAATATATAAATTAATTTATAATTTAGCTAGCCAAAATTAAATTACACAGACAGAATTTTAAACCAAATCTAGCAGTTGCCTAAGAGGATTGAGTAGAGACGGTGGGCAGAGAGAAAAAGTCTTAGGTACAGGAGCAATAGAGAAATATATCTTTACAGCAGCAAGAGGTAACAGACGAAAAAACACCCGAGGACGGTAACAATACGAAACGAGAAACACCAAATGAAGAAGCAAATGTGCTATTCGCAACAAATAAGGGGACGGCAAGGATATCAACAAAGTAGGTAAGGCGCAGGCACCAGCGTAGATAGAAAACAACTTGAACAGAAAGAAGATAACCTAGAAGACTAGAAAGGAATGATATTGTTATAAAAGGATTAAAAACAGAGGTAGATGTAAAGCGGTGTATCGAAAAGTGTATGCAACAGACACTAGTACAAACTCTAACACCGAAGGCGATGCCTAAAATTCCGAACAGAAGATACAAGAATCTATTAATGGTCAAAATACACAGTTGGGAGGATAAGCAATAAATTTTGGCCCAAATCAACCAACAATCAAAAACAATCTAAATGCAGAAGACAGGAAAATCCAGTATACAATTAGAGAGACAACAAATAAGGAGAAAGAAGATGGACACACAGTAAAAGTAGGGTATAAATACTTGTGGTTAATGGTAACGTGTGCGACTGGAGTAAGGAAGACTTGACATAGGCTAAACAAAAGAAGCAAGAACCAAGAAACTAATAGCTAACCAAATCAACCAAGAACAAAACAGAAGGATGGTCAGGCAAAAAAAGGCTAACGACATAAGAAGGAAAAATGAAGAAAGAACAGTAATGGTAATAGAAAAAATAAGTACTTTTGCTGAAGGGAAGATGAGGCTGTTACTGAAGGAATTAGATACATATAAAATATATGTTGCTGTGCTACAAGAAAGAAACAGGAAGGTTGTTTTGAACAACATCAATAAGGTATTATTATTAATGAATGTTTGAAACCCATACAGTCCATACAATAAGCTTACTAAATATTCACGCTCCAACAGAAGAAAAGCCAGATGAAGATAAAAACAACTGTGAACTACTGAAGAAGGAATATGAGAAACATCCTTAGTATGATATGAAAATAGGGGGTGCAAATGCAACAATTGGAAAAGAACATACATATGCACCAAAGATTAGAAAACATAGCAAACACAATGTCACTAATAACAATGGAGAACTGTTAATAAATTTCCCAAGCGTGGCTCCAAATAGAAAAATTGCAAAACCAAACAAATCATATGCTAAAAAGAAAATAACATGCAAGTGAAATCAGAGAAAAAAACATTTAGAGAAACGGGAGTGGAATTTGACTACTAGCTGGTAAAAATAAAACTACAAGAAGAAAGACCAAAAGAACAGAAAACCGTAAAAATTAGAAGAAAGAGTTCAAAATATGAAAGTGGAGAAGTGCAAAGGAAATATAAAGAAATAAAAATTCGTTTAACGACAAAACGAAAGTTGAAAGAATAATAAATTAAACGACGGAAGATATCCTAGAAAAAGTAATACCTATCGCAAAGCAGAATTAAGTGACGCAGAATGTTAGCAAGCGATTACAGAGAAATAAAGGGTGAGACAAAAACTACTACTACATCAGACTTCTAAGGAAAACAGAATATTAAAATAAAGTCAGATAAGCAAAGAAGCTATGCAGAAATAAAAAGTCACAAATATAAAGAAAGAATATCAAGAACAAACAAGGTACTATAGAGATAAATAAGGGAACCTGGTTGAGAAAGAAGAAGAAGTAGTACGTCGATGACGAACTATTCAACGTGAATGAAGAAAGAAAACTTCAACAAGAACTGAGACCTAGAAGACGATGATGAGGGAAAGTACCCACATACGAAGAAATAAATAAAATAGTAATAAAACTGTAAAAAAATATATAAAGAACCTTGTAAAACAAAGTACAGAGTTGTTAATAAATCCAGTAGCTAAGAAGGAATATAAGACTCGCTGTGCTAATTACAGAGGTATACGTGACATATAAAACACTAGCAAGAATGAGCAAGAACAGATTAAGTGAATACATTGAGAAGATGAGATTTGTACATTAAAAAGAATGCAAGTTCATAGCGATGAATATCAAACAATGCTGCACTTTCTATTTATAGATTTCATATAAGTTTATGACGCAGTGAGTGGACGTAAAATATTAAAGGCGTTACAAGAATTAAGAATCCCATACATTAACTCGAACGGTAAAAGTAACTCTTATAAGCACATCAAATATAAGTACGAATACAAGAATAAGTTTCAGAGAAATTCAATATAGTGGGCTACCACAAGGAGACCACTTATCAACGTTACTATTTACTCGGGTACCAGAAAGAATCATAATACTAAGCAACATACAAGACCAAACCATTATTAGCAAACACTATCAGTGTGTTGCGTATGCTGACCACGTAACAATGCGTGTGTTTAAGCCCCTGAAGAGTCCAGCAAAGTTATTTGGCCTTTATGTAAAAAACAGTTCATATCATTCATACCGCGCCGGAAGTAATGGGTCGCTTCCAAACACACAACACATTCAACAAACCTTAGTACAGCTTAGAGATAGTCTAATTAATGAGTTCAAATCTATTGTCGCAGAGGCAACAGGTTACGAAGACAAGGAAATTGTTAGTTTCCTGACATTGAATAAAATAAACAAAAACGATGTCGCAGTTCTAATGGGGGATCTAAATGCTAAAATAAGGTAGGATAAAGGCTTTGAAAGAGTTATAAGAAAAGAAGGTATAGGACAGAGAAACGAGAATGGAGATCTATTGGCGGAACTCTGTAAACTACAAAATTTTATAATCGGAGGGACACTGTTCAAGCACAAAAACTGCCAAAGGGCACATGGGTATCTCAAATAGGAAGGTGGAAACCCAGATTGATCATATTTGTATTAGCGAGGCCTGGAGCAAAGCACTGCTGGATGGATACCAGAAACACAGGAGGGGCTGATGGAGATATATCTCGAATAGGAAAACTACGAATTGAGGCGAACATAAATAAAAGCAAACAAATGCAAAGTAGAGGGCGAAATTATGATTTTAAGAAAGCAGAAGCGGGTGAAACCAAAGAGCAGTTTGTTATTATGCTGAAAACGAGGCGAAGGGGATCGACTACAATAAACCAATTGAATAGACGTGGAACAAATGCAAAAATGCATTTATTAAAATAAGTAAGATGACAACGTTGTACAAAAGAAATGCGAAGAAACACCAGATGGACAAAAAAATATAAGAAAGAAGAAAAGTTACAAAGGAGGGTCTACATGCCAAAACACACGAAATCAAAACCAGAATCCAGCAAGAGTACAAACGAGTGAGTGAGGAAGTGAGAAGGAAAATTAAAAAGAGACGAACGAAAATACGTTGAGGAAATAGCTGACACAAATGGCTACAAAGTTGAGTGGGCAATGGATAACCATCACAAACACGAGGAATATCAAAAATATATAAAAAACTTGAACAAGAAAATATGACATTAACTGTAAAGAATGGCAATGAGACACGCAGGCACATGAATTAAGAGAACAGTAAATATTAAGAACGCTAAAACCAAATAAAGACACGAATAAAAAGATAACAAACATGGCAATGAAAACGGATAAGAATACGGCTAAAACAAAAAAAAAAATAAAAACAGTTAGAAACAACAAGACATAAACGGAAAAAATTAAAAAGGTAGGAGAATTAGTATCTGAAATGTACGAAGAATAAGGGAAAAGAGGAAAATATAGCAGAAGAGATGATAAATCACCAAATAGAAATACTAGGAATCACGGAAACAAAAAGGAAAGGAAAAGGTATGATTAGAATATTATAGAAGGTATTGGTTAATCTGGTCGAGAGTGAAAGAAAGGGTAGAATTAATAATAGCACCAAATAGAATAATAGATATAATAAACGAAAACTATGCAAATGAACAAATATTTGTAGTAGAAAATAAATTGATAAACGGGGAAACGTGGACTCTAGTGACAGCCAATAAAGGGATTGGAGAATATATGGAAATAAAAAGCGAAGAGAAGAAAAATGACAACGGAGAAAGAATTATAGAGCTACGCAAAAAATTATCTGGTGATAGCTAATACGAAGTGTTGGACATACAGAAATATACGAGATTAGAGCAAATCACAAACGAAAAGTTAAGAATTGACTATCTTCTAACAAGCAAAGGGAAATGGAAACAAGTAACGGATGTAAAAGTAACAAGATAGAGATTGGAGCCGACCATTATCTACTGAAGATGGAACTAGAAAAAACAAAAGAAAGGACATCTAGACAAAAGAAGAAAGAAAGTAAAATAAAAATGCAAAGAAGCAGTAACCAGAAAAGAGGAAAAGATAAGAAATGGAAGAGCTATGTTTAGTTATAAAACAGGAAAAGAACACTTGGGAAAGATATTAGAAAAATATTAGAAGACTACGAAAAATATAAGAAAAAGAGAAACGAAGTAAATATAACTGTCAGAAAAGGTAAACAAGATTTGTGGGTAAAATTTGAACAAAAGATGACTGAATATTATAGAGACGATCAAAAATTATATTAAGCGACATTAAAGCACTTAAGAAAAAAAGAATATAACATGACATATACGTACAAAGGATAGAGATGGAAACATAATCACAGAATAAGATAAAATACTGGAAAGATGGAGACAACATAACATCTTAGAGAATTAACAAAATTAACAGCGATTAATGCAAGGATGACAGAGAAGCACGAGGAAATAAATGATACACAGGACATAGATTGTATAAAGTTACTCTCCAGAATAATGGAGAAGGGAACACAATTTTGATTCAGAGATGGAAGAAATACACAAGTTAGTGAAACATTTATAAATAAAAACAGAGAAATCCACGTATGTTTTATAGATCTAGAAAAGGATTTCGACCGAATAATAAGTAAATATATATAAACAATCCTAGAAAAACGTGGAGTAGAAAAGGGGACGACAAACCCATGTTTAAAGATAATATAAACATCGGAACGACAAACAATGAAGAGTCGAAAGAATTTGTAACAGAGATAGGGGTAAAACACGAATGTGTGCATTATTGTTTGCGGTAGTGTTATATGAAGTTATAAAAGAGGCAACGAAAAAGATGCAGAGAGTAAAACTGGGATATTGGAAAATGCAGGAAACACGAATAACTGAATTGGTGTTCGCAGACGATATGGTCATTCTGACGAATTCAGAAAATGGTCTATAACATAATCTGGAAGTGCTTGGATAGAGAGTTAGGTAAGATAGATATGAATATAAACACAGACAAAACAAAGAGCATGATCATCTCAAATGAAAAGAAAACTCAGAATATAAGTATAAGTTATTAAAAAGAGTAAAAAAGATGCGTGGGCCAAGTATGTTTCCTCAATAACGGAATCTACACCCAGCAGTCAGATTTGCAATAAGATCAGAAAACTAAAGGGAAAATATAGCCCAGGTCCAACGTTAATAAAACATGATGGAAGATTTATGACATCTCAATCGCAACTTGCTGAACTTTTTGCCAATAAATATGAAAATGATTCGAAGACCAAAAATTTTGACAACGAATTTCAAAACTATAAACAACATAGCGAAAAGGAGGAAATTAAAAGTATAGCGAAAATACGCATTCCATTAATTATTCTTTCAGTATTAAAGAACTGAGAGATTGTCTTGAAAGCTGTAAGGACAGTAGTCCAGGACCTGATTGTATTCCTTACTGATTGCGGCGCGTACAACA
Organism: Agriotes lineatus; assembly: GCA_940337035.1. Classification (NCBI taxonomy): domain Eukaryota; kingdom Metazoa; phylum Arthropoda; class Insecta; order Coleoptera; family Elateridae; genus Agriotes; species Agriotes lineatus. The sequence goes on along the minus strand of OW679198.1, from coordinate 135,718,886 downwards.
ATGAATTTAATTAATCAATTAATAGATCAAGAACAAGAAATAATAAATACACAAATAATAAATTGCCTTGACTTACCAGTCTGATGAAAACAGTAGGAGTGGGATCGACGGAATTATAGCAATTTCGTCTTCAACAGAAATCGACTGCTGTTTCACACAGGGCAAAAAGTCGTTGCCGAGCGCGGGTTACACGTAAAGCGTTGTCTTAGTACGAGGGTGGTTAAAAGAATGGTGCGTTTCCGGAAGAGGACCAGGTATATGGGTTGTTATGTTATGCATTCAAGGCAAACATTTTAAAAATACGAAATTCATCATTGTTGGTCCCTCTATCGGTGATAATTTTCACTAACGCCGTTGATATAATATGCAAATGCGGAAATAATTAGCTTATAAATTAATAACGATACTAAAGCTATACTAACCTAACATTGCGTCCACCAAAATACAAGGTATTTTAAGAATTATTGATTTGGGAGAGGACACAATTTTACTAGGGGCCGTTTTAATGTACCCTGTACAGTTTTAATTGTGGCAACGCGGGAAATACCCTGTGCGTCTGGGTGCAGCTGGATGACCCGACCCAAGCGCCAACGCAATGGGGGAGATAAATCATCCTTGATTAACACCAAGGGTCCAGGTTGGAGTTGCGTAGACACTGATGTCCATTTAGCTCGTTGTTGGAGCGTATGCAGGTACTCGTGATGTCACCTTTTCCAAAAATGTTGGTGAATCTTTTGTAGCAGCTGCCAGCGAGTAACTCTATTAGAGCTTATTTCAATGTAATTTGGATCAGGGATGCATGTCAGTGGACAGTGGCGCTAATGTCAAATAGTGGCCTGGAGTCAATACTTCCAGGTCATTGGGATCGGAACTTAAGGGGCATAGCGGGCGTGAGTTCAATATGGCTTCGATTTGTGCGAGAACCGTTGACAACTCTTCAAATGTGAGGATCTGCTCCCCAATCACACGCATTAGGTGTGTTTTCACTGATTTGATGCCCGCCTCTCAGATACCTCCAAAATGTGGAGCAGACGGGGGATTAAATTTCCAGGTTATACCTTCTTGTTCGACAGCTGTCTTAAAATAGGTCTAAAGGGTACGTGCGGTTCCGATGAAATTGGTGCCACAATCACTCATAATGAGACCAAATCGACCGCGACGAGCAATAAAACGGCGCAATGCCGCGAGGAATGCGTCTGTGGAGAGGTCGGAAACTAGCTCTAAATGGAGCGCCTTAGTAGCCAAACAAACGAACAGACAGATGTATGCCTTATATGTTTTGGCACCTCGGACTCTACCCATAGTTATGGTATATGGACTCCCAAAATCAACTCCCACTGAATAAAATGCCTTTACCTGCTGTACTCTCAGGGCTGGTAGATCGCCCATTGGTGGCTGTAGAGACTTTGGCTTTATTAGAAAGCATCTAAAGCATCTGGATAGGGAACGACGGATAGCGCGCTGAGAGGACGGAATCCAGAAATGTTGTCTAATTAAATAGTCAAGCGTGCGTGGACCAGGATGAAGGTTTTTATTGTGAACTTCTTCTATGATCAGTGTCGTTAGTGGATGAGACTGCGGAAGTAAAGCAGGGTGCTTTTCTTCAAATGATAGAAGAGAGTTACGCAACCTGCCGCCCACCCTGAGAATACCTCGGTCATCAAGAAATGGACTTAACTTTCTGAGTGACTTCGGAAGTGGCTTGTTTAGTGTTAGGTATTCTATAACCTCATGGAAAGTTTGGCGTTGCACTTGCTTTACCAAGATAAGCAGGGCCTCATGTAATTCAATTGAAGTGCAGGCACCAACTACGCGGGTTGTACGGTTCTTCAAACTATTTATAAACGAAGGCAATAGACAACTACCCTTAGAATCCTACTGAGCAATGAATATTTACGTAGAAGATGGTTCCAGGGTTCAAACAAATCGTCAACATGTGCCACAAAAACACTAATGTTTCTCTCTTCCTTATTCACTGCATCATGAACTTCCGAGGAGTTTATTTTTAGCGTGGGCCATGCCCCAGGTGATTGCGTGAGCCACGTGGGGCCAGTCCACCATAAGGGAGGGCTAAGTAATTCACGCGGTAATAGACTACGGGAAGCGCAATCAGCGGGATTATCCTCTTATCGAATGTGACGCCAGGCTGAAGGCGGCACACGTTCTTGGATGTGGCTAACCCTATTACTGACAAAGGTTTTCCAGCGATGTGGCGATGAGTGTAACCAAGCAAGCACAATGGTGGAATCTGACCAGGCAACAACTTGCGAAATCTGATTCAAATAAATGGCCATAACCGATGACACCACATTGGATAAGAGGTACGCCCCACAGAGTTCTAACTGCGGAAGTGGGCGCCTTTTTAAGGGTGCCACCTTGGTTTTGGCGGTGAAGAATTTCACAGATACATTATTTGAATGGTCTGCTACTCGAAAATAGACCACTGCGGCATATCCGGCCTCCGAGGCTTCACAGAACGCATGAAGTTCGACAATTGAAGGGTTTTTTGTCAGCAGGTGCCGATCAATGCGGATGGTAGTAATTAGATATAGTTGGTTACGATACTCGTTCCAACGATCAACGACATCATTTGGTGGTGTTGCGTCCCAATCTATTCCTAGGCACCACAAATGTTGAATCAAGCGTTTGCTAAAGAAGGTTAGCTGGGATAAAAATCCAAGAGGATCAAATATTCTGGCTATTTCAGACAGAATATGGCGTTTTGTGAAAATTTGCTCAATGGGATCAACCTTGAACGAGAAAACATCTAGTGATGGAAACCATTGCAGTCCTAGAATTTTAACAGTAGATTGCGACTCACCATCAAATGATAAGCCGTCTTGGCATAAACTCGAGTCCAAATTTGAAAGTAATTCAGGGACATTAGTTGACCACTTACGCAATAAAAAACCTCCCCTTTTCAAAAGCTTAATCAGCTAATCCTGCACAGCACGGGCTTCTAGTAGAGAACTACAACCGGAGACGACATCATCGACATACACGTCTTCCTTAAGAACAGCGGACGCAAAGGGAAAATGTAATTGTTCATCTTGGGCTAGCTGATGAAGCGTTCTTATAGCCAAGAATGGACTTGCGGAGACACCGTAAGTCACGGTGTTTAATATATATTCTTGAATGGAGTCGTGCTCTGAAAATCTCCACAAGATTCTCTGGTAGTCTCTACATGAGGGAGCGATAAGTATTTGACGATACATTTGTTTCACATCCGCAACGAAGACGACCGAGTGAGACCTACATTTTAGCAGAACGTTTATAATATTTGGCAATAACTTGTGACCAGAGTACAACGAATCATTAAGGGATTCTTCGTTAGATGCTTTAGCACTAGCATCGAAGACAACACGAATTTTTGTTGAATTATTCTCCAACTTAAACACACAATGATGTTGTATATAATACGCCTCGTTTGATTGTACAGAACCGTTTGCGAGAGACATATGGCCACTTTCGAGGTAATCCTTCATAAATTCAAGATATGCCTTGCTAAGAGACTCATCACGCGAGAACCGTTTTTCTAATAAATGAAAACGGCGAAGAGCCACGGATCGAGAATTAGGAAACTCAGGATTATGCATTTTAAAAGGTAATGCAACAGTGTATGGTCCAGTAGAGTCACGATCTACTGATGAAGCGAATAATTTTTCACAGATGATATCATCCTGCGAGGGCGGAATTGGGCCAGACATTTCTTCAATTTCCCAAAATTTTCTTAAAGTCGAATCTAAGTTTTGTTGGGAAAGCGAAACTAAGAACGAATTTACACGACTGGAGTTGTCCACATGCGCCTGGCCAGATGAAACCCAACCGAAAATGGTATTCATAGCTGCGGGTGGTCCCACCAATATGCCAGGTCGTAGCAGCTGAGCAAAAATATCAGCCCCAAGTAACAAATCTACCTTACTAGGCGTATGAAATTGAGGATCTGCCAATCGAAGCGTTTTTATATGGCTCCAAGTTGACGCATCCACTGGAACAGCTGGAATATTTCGCGAAATACACGGAATTACGTGAGCCTCAATAATATGAGATGGCTGAATTTCATCGCGCGGGTAAATACAACAGTTAACTACTCCAGATGAGGCCAGAGTAGCCGAAGATCCTATGCCCTTAACTTGAATTCTATTATTGTTTTTAACGCGTAGCCCTAAACGTTGAACACAACTAGCAGTTATGAAGCAACCTTCACTACCGCCGTCAAGGATTGCCCGTATTGTGTGTGGATGTCCCGTTGAATCCCGGATATCTAAAAGAACTGTTGATAACAGCACGAGTTTATTGGAAGTGGAGTTAACTAACGCTGCAACGGAAAGCTCAGGGTTATTAACTGCGATAGATTCGGTTGAAGAAGATGGCAGTTGCGGTTGCGAAATTTTTCCTGAATCAACAATGCCTTCAGCTTGCGAACTGAATTTTCCAAAGTGCAAGAGCGTGTAATGAAATTTATTACATTTGCGACATTTTACTTTAGATTTTCACTCGCGTGTGTGATGTAATCCACTAAGGCAATTAACGCACAATTTTTTTGAGCTTACCAACTCAAAGCGCTGTTGCGGCGTTTTCTCAGATAATTCGGGACAAGAGTAAGTCGAATGATCTGTATTGCAGATGAAACACTTGTTAAAAGATACCTGGGTTGATGTTACATGAAAGATCCGTTTGGATTCTTTATTTTGAATTTTGGGGTTATAGCGCTGTGCAGATGGCTGCGAATTTTTCACAGTATCCAGAACCCTACATTGACTTTCAATAAAGGTTTCGAGAATTTGGAAGGTCGGGACTTCCTGTTTTAAATCTCGAATTTCAGATTCGAATAACCTGCGTGTATTTGGATCAAGTTTCGACAATAAAGTGTTTAATAGAATAAAATCTTCAAGAGAATCGGCGATTTTAAAGAGCGTAATGCTGCGAGGTTTTCCCGGAAGTTATCAAATAATTCCCGAAGGCCCTTGGGGGATTCTTCCTTTAACGATGTTAAAGAATGAATTTTTTGCCAATAATGGGTGGCTAATCTGCGTTTATTGTCATATCGATCTATTAAGATCTGATACGCAATTGAATAATTATCCTCTGATAACTGTAGCGATTTTATTAAATTTAATGGTTCATCAGAAAGGCAACTAATTAAATACTGAAACTTCTCAATGTTCGATAGTGTTGTCACATTGTGAATTACAGTGTTAAACAACTGAAAAGAAGAGCAAGTGTCCAAACTCCCATTAAAGTGACGCAATTGAATTTTTGGGAGGCGAATGTTACCATTTCCGTTGACATTTCCGTTACCAGTTAGAGCCGTTGAATTAGATGTACGCAATTCCGATGGGAATAATTGGTCGTACAGAGCGCACACTTCGTAAAAGATCGCATCATAATTTTTCCTAATTGAGTCTTCAGTTTTAAAATTTGGATCATCTTTTCTTGATAAGTGGGATATTACATTTTCATGTGCAGCTTGTAATTTAGAATAAATTCCATCAACATCTTTTAAATATAAAAGCGCGTGCGGGTTCATTTTGTGCTATTTGCGCAATTTCTAATGTTTCCGTTAATTTGTTTATTAAACTATCTCGTAACGCACTAGTTTCAATATATTTCGCATTGATTTTAGGGGGCATTTTAAAATCAAAAAATTGCTTATTAAATTCAAAACTAGAAGAGTTTGCGGCAGCAGCGAACAGTTAGCTGGAATTTGCTACTTGGCGACACTCTTAAAAAAAGATCAGGTTTCAGCGGAATTTTAAATGGGTACGGCACATGTGGCAGCCCTTAGCGGCTAAACTAAACACGGGTCACCCTCCTTCACACAAAGGAACTAAGATAACGAACTATATTTGCCAATGATTAAACAATCATGTAACTAGAAAAAGTGTACTTAGCTGTATCACAATAGTGTGGTTATTCAATTTTACTCCCCAAACGCTAAACTAACAATAACATATACTGAACACTAAAATAAATTGCAAAATGCGGCGTTTTCACAAGGCGAATTATGCGATGGAAATCTACTAATTAATTAATTAATCGAATATCCGGCTCGAAGGACCAAAAATTATTGCGGCGCGTACAACAATGAATTTAATTAATCAACTAATAGATCAAGAACAAGAAATAATAAATACACAAATAATAAATTGCCTTGACTTACCAATCTGATGAAAACAGTAGGATCGGGATCGACGGAATTATAGCAATTTCGTCTTCAACAGAAATCGACTGCTGTTTCACACAGGGCAAAAAGTCGTTGCCGAGCGCAGGTTACACGTAAAGCGTTGTCTTAGTTCGAGGGTGGTTAAAAGAATGGTGCGTTTCCGGAAGAGGACCAGGTATATGGGTTGTTATGTTATGCATTCAAGGCAAACATTTTAAAAATACGAAATTCATAATTGTTAGTCCCTCTATCGGTGATAATTTTCACTAACGCCGTTGATATAATATGCAAATGCGGAAATAATTAGCTTATAAATTAATAACTATACTGAAGCTATACTAACCTAACACTTACAGTTTCTTAAAGAATCTTCCTGAATCTGCAAAAAATAGTTTACTGGAAGTCTATAATACAATATGGACCTCTCAGGAATTTCCTAGAAATTGGAGGGAAGTAGAAATCATGCTATTGCTCAAACCTAATAAACAACCGAACCAGATTTATTCATACAGGCCAACATCGCTATCCAGTACAATGTGCAAGTTGATGGAAAAAATAGTGAATAAGCGTCTAATGTGGTTTCTAGAAAATAATTGCTTGCTATACGAACATCAGAGCGGTTTCCGGAATTCGAGGTCAACAACAGACAACATCGTAAACTTATCATCTGAAGTACACGAAGCTTTTGCCAATAAACAAAAAGTAAAGGCAGTTTTCCTTGATATTTCTAATGCCTTTAATATGGCATGGAAATATGGAATCATACGACAACTAGTAGATTGGGGCTTACAAGGTCACGTAGTGAGTTTTGTTAAAAACACTTCCTAAAGGATCGTTCTTTTTTTGTTAAGATTGGAACCTCAGTATTTTCTATTAGACATCTGGAAAATGGAACCCCTCAAGGATCTATATTGAGTCCTACATTATTCCTAATAGCTGTAAATGGCATAACAGAAAATATTAACTTCTCAGTTAAATGCAACCTGTACGCAGACGATGTTGTTCTATATATTAAAGGCAAAAATCTATCGACAATGCAAACAGCAGTAAATATGTTGGAAAACTGGTCTAGGACAACGGGTTTCAGTTTTTCTGCGGAAAAAACAAAGTATAATTTTCTCAAAAAGAGAAAATAAAAAGGCAGCTTTGTTTAAATGGATCTCTATTACAATATGTAAACAGAGTGAAGTTTCTAGCAATAATATTTGACAAATCCCTTGACTGGAGATATCACATAGATTATGTAAAACAAGCAACCGCAAAGGGAATTTCACTATTAAAGGTCCTTTCAAATCACTACTGGGGAGGAGACGCCGGACAATTATTACACATCTACAGAAGCATAGTAAGATCAAGGATTTATTATGGACTCGTAGCATATTCAAACTGCAAAAAACTCAGAGGAAAATAATTGAAGTTATTGAAAATTCAGCATTACGGATTCTGTTTGGCTTTTTAGAACTGCGCCTGTATCCAGTTTGTACTCGATAGCAAACGAATTGCTTTTGCAATTCAGAATTCGCAAGCATTGCTTAACATATGCAGCTAGGATTGCAGCAAATCCCGACAATCCCTTTAATCAAAACGTTTTCTCTCATCGATATGAATCAGTGTATGCTACCAAGACAAATATCCATCTTTGTATCAACGAATTAATTACTTTATTGCTGACATGAACCTTACAGTTCCAGATATCGCCCAAAATAAAAATAGTTTGATTTTTCCTGGACTATCCCATTGCCAGCAATAGATATTAGTTTATCTTATCATAAATCTGAAACACACCCTTCTATTTTCCTAAATCGTTTTCGTGAAATTCAAGAACGTTTTCGATGTCATTCCTTTATATATACGGACGAGTCAAAGTGCCAAGGTAGAGTAGGTGCAGCTATAGTAACCCCAAATAATGGTTACAAATATAAACTTTTGGAACTGTGTAGGATCCACACGGGAGAACTCTACGCTATACTGTACGCGCTTCAGATTATTTTGGAAAATCAAAAACAATATGTGATATGTACCGATTCATTGAGTGCACTCCAATCGATTCAGCAACTATATTCCAACAATACTTTAGTTAACAAAATTCAATGGTGTTTAAACTTGCTTTTACCGAATAGTGTTCAGTTTGTGTATGTTCCGTCACATGTGGGGCTCAAAGGTAATGAAGACGCCGACAAACTAGCACATCAAGCAGTAGACGAAGATTTAGCAGTAACAAATAGGGAAATAACAGACTACGACGTAACGAACTTCTTCAAACATAAAGTGGAACAGGTATGGCAGGATACCTGGTCTCAAAGTAACAGTAAACTAAAAGAAGTTATACCACATATAAACAGTAAGATAGTGCTGCCATCTCGAAGAAAGGATCAAGTTGCAATTTCAAGAATTCGAACAGGACACACAAACCTAACTCACTGCTATCTTATTAAAAAGGAACACCCTCCGCAATGCAAGGAGTGCCAAACCCTACTCACTGTTAAAAATTTTGTGATAGACTGTCCTAGGTACAACGAAGAAAGAAGAAAATACAACATTCCACCTACAGTGCAAGAAGCTCTAGCATGTTCATTAGAAACTAACTAATGTTATTAATTTTCTAAATGAGATAGATATGTACCGACTGTTGTAGCATCTGTTGTTTATATTACATATTTTTGATTTAACTGTAAAAATAAAGAACACGCTAATGACCCTTCGTGGTCGTTGCGTTAAATAAAAAAAAAGATAAACGGTTTGAAGGTTACTTTGTCCACTGAGGCTGGTTGTCAATAAAGAGTTTATTTGTGGGTTAAGTGAATGATAACCGATGTGGACTACATAACATCTATTTTTATTTGAGAACACACATAAAGTAAACGTACACGAACATACATTTAGCAATAGTACTTTTGTATAAAGAGTACGCAAATACAATAATTCATAAGTAAAACAAACTGCAGAAACTGTAGTTGAACGAATGCTGGAGTCTCTCTTGTAAAGGTAGCTGAACCGAGTTTGTTTGGCCTGGAATCTGATCAGAATCCTTCAGCTCGTTCAAAGTAAACAAGCTGGATAGACTGTCTAGTTTTATGCTCTTGTTTTCGCAAGAAGTGAGGTGGTTTATTATCCCTGGCTGCCTCGTAATAGTTGGGCTTACAATGACACATTGTCCACCGAGTTTTTTGGTTGCGTCAATGGTTATTACTTGCCTTGTGTCAGCGGGAGGTCGGAACTCTGACTCGTTTTTGTTATAAAAAAGGGTTTAAGTGCAGCGGTGCGCCATTGAGCTGGATCTGCGTTGTCTTCTTTATATTCACAAGAGTGGAATACCCTTGCAGTGATGTCTCGGAATGCCCGCAGTTTTATAGATAGTGCAGTTTCGTTGGAATGCGTATTTTTAAGGGATTTACACTTGGTGAAATTGAAGAAGTAATTTGTTAACCCGTGCTGTAAATGCGATATACAATGTACATGATTCAGTTTTTGACTTATACTGCTGTACTTCGCGTGACGTTTTAATTTAAACATCCACTGAGTTAGCTTGAATAGCTGAGACATCCAGTTTCACTTTTTATTAGTAATTTTTGTGTTATTTCTGCTGAAATTTTATGATATCGCACATGTTGGAAAGTTCGTTGTAGCTCTGTCACAACGGAAACATTTTGCCCTTTCACTTGTATTAAATATTCATGAAGCATACTATCTGCAATTGTGTGGATATTTCAAAAGCACATATTTATGTACATACGTCGGAAGATAAGCTCCAGTCAGACTTATTCTTTATAAATATGTGTTTCAGAAGTCGGTAAATAGTGCGTGCTTTATTTGCATGTTATAAAAATAATTGGCAATTTTTAACATAAATTTGAACTAAACATTTAAGCTGCTAACTTTTTATTTTGTCCTGTTTCGTTTTTATGACATTTTAATAAGTGTTGATAATACAAAGTGGTTCTATATCTGTAGTTATTTTTAGAGGACTGACGAACTACGAACCAGTAATCGAATGGGTGGATACAAAATGCGTCGCTTACTTGGAAATGGTAAGATTTAGATTTTATTTTGTGCTTGCTTAGTCGTCATCTAAGAGTTGCATTACTTGACATTTTCTATGCATTTGTAACTGGTATCTAAAAAACGATTAAGAGTGCTTTGAATAAAATCTTGTTTACGTTCCGTAGGGTGTAGATTGTAGCACTTGGAGCTGTCAAAGTTAACCTCCAATTTGTCATTAAATGTCTGTTCTGTTTATTATCTACTGAGTGAAAACAAAACCATAGTTTGACATTTAACTGTGGTTCGTTGCTCAGCTAAATGTAACATACAATGCAAGACATGTGCTTGCAAATACTTCCAAAGCACTCTTTACCCGTTTTTTATACACCCGTCGTATTCCGTAATAGAAGTTTCAAAGTATTGGTATTTGGTTATTGGTAATTTATAACAGAATGCCGTTTATTATTATTATTATCTTTCACCAGTTATCGCCTTTGCTAATTTAAACGACCATTTATTTGTTTTATCATTATATGCATTTTCAGGTGAATGAGTGTACTACCCCTCAAGAGATTTTAGAATTGTTAAACTGTTTATTGGCATACTATGAAACTCGTGATCAAACTATTGTACTAGAGAAAGTTGTCACGAACAATTTAAAACGTCTTTTATTTCAACTGTGTTCGTATTTGAATAATAGGTTATTTCGAAATACAGCTGAACAACTTTTAATGCATCTAGTTTACGAATTATATTGCACATGCACTTCAATATGCCCATACGGCAAAATTGATATCTTGGCAGAAATTCAAAATTTACCCGATAACTATGAAGAGTGGCCTGCTTCCGCATCAACTATATTTTTCGTGTTTGCATATCTACAATTGCTGCATTCACGGTATGTATTAGCACTTATTAATTTTTATTCTTATTGAAAAATAAAGCTTTAATCGTATTGGATTTTAAAAGTTTTAACGACATAATGGGGGTGTAAAATGTTGTTTTGCAACAGCACTCTTTTACTCCTTTAGTCTATGATGTTATTACATAGAATAACTAAACCCTAACTCCTTTTTCCAAAAATGAAACATTTTTCCATGGCAGTATCAAGACTCCTTTTATTCATGGTTTTGTGTATCTAGACGGATTTGCATATAATGGTTTTATTTGCCTAGCAAATACGTGAAAAACATGTGTTTGAATGCAAATGATTAATTTTTAATTATAAACAAGCAGACAATTAAATTGATTTGTTTAATTAGTTAGTGTTAATAAAATGGGAGGTGTTACAACATAAAACGTCACTTAAGACCAAAACATCCCCGTGACGTCCTAGGAAAGCTAAGGCGTCGCTTACTAGAAATGGAGAAGCCCAAGTCACGTTCAGAGTATCAAATTGGATGTTTTGATTACTAGAAAAGTTACGCAACCCCAGCGTTATGTAACAAGGAACTGCACGGCTAGATACAGTCAAGACAAAGGGGGTGGGGCGTTACAACAGGAGGTAGCTAATTAAATACAAGGTGTTATTTGCCTAGAGCGTCAAAGTTCTTAACTCAATCCTCATTAACGCATTCAGAGCTTGAGAAAGGGGGCGGAAAACGTCACGTTACTTCTTAGGGACGATGTGTGAATCCTGCCCTTCGCCAACAGGTACCTACCTTTGCTGAGTGTCAATGCGTCTGCTATCAGCCCCTGTTATAACAAATACTATCAAATACACAGAACAACAGATGGTAACTTTACAAGTTATCTATTAAATAAAGCAAAAACTAACTGATATGTACACTTTAAAATTAGACCTGAATTCTAGAAGACGTCATCGTAGTTACAAATTATTTAACTATGCTTGTATGCAGCCAATGCCGGAGTATCTAATTATTGGAACGACAAGCAATATCAGTTACTTGAAAAGGATAACTGTGAGTACAACCGTGGAGATTAATACTGGTTTCTTGACTAAAATGTATTCCTTTATATAACTTTTTTACATCGTAGTCGCAAACAATTTAAGATGAACTGATTAACCGAGTAATGGATGATGACTTAATAATTAAAACAGACAAATAAAACGTTCCAATTTGTTCATGAGTCATGTAACTATGTTCTGCTGAGGTTGTTGTGAAATGCGAGATCGTCGGCCTAGAGCGTTCCGAGTGAAATGCTGAATTGTGATTTAAGCACACTCTTTGAGCTTGTCGACCGAACGAATGCTTAACGTTGCTGATCTAAGTTTTAACCAATAAAATTACGAAAATTTAGCTAATGTTTTAACATGGTTAAGCAGAAGGCAAGTACTAGCTTGAGATGTGGATTGTTCGCAATAAAAGTCGGATACATATGACAAATTCATAAGTTGAAGAAACAGTGTCTCAAAGAAATCTTCGGGCGATAAAAAGATTGAAATATCTCAATGTTAGTTACATAGGTTGTCCGGATTGTAATATAAAGTTGCTTCCAGATGGATTCCCTTCGATTTTAATGGTGCACAAACAGAGACTGCTGAAAAATGCACAGTAACTGTTGAATCATTTTATAACGGAAAGTATGGTTTTTCTCCCATTAACGAAACGTCAATTAGATTTTGAATCTAAACTGACGTCTCAGTTTAGTAACTGGAGGAAAAACCCAATATTTCAAGACATTTAAGCAGGCTTATCTAAAATGAAGCAGACGATTACAGTAAAAGTGTCTATGAAAAAGACACAAAAGCCAGCTGACAGTCTACAACATGGATTTTGACTCTATTTGACCATGAAAGTCACATAATGGGAAAGTAGTTATTGACTTGTTGTCGAAGGATAGCTGATAAGTCTAGTCTAGATTTAAGTCCACTGAACTTTCAGCTGTATGCAGATTTAGATTTTATAGTGCATATGGGCTATCCACGATGAATAGCGTCTGTCGTTTGAACAAAAACGGAAAGGATCATTCGTAATTTTCCTTGGAACGGAACGTGTGTCTGTCGACAGTTTCCCTGACCTTTGCTGTTAAATGGTATACACTACGTAGCAACACACGACGCTAATTTTCCCCCGCAACTCAATGAACCGATTCGTAACGTGACTTCAGGCTCAATGCTCGTAAAAAACGACCCGCCAAGAGCTGCGGTTTTCTATCAGGGCGTGGAGATGCCCACAAAGATCGTAATTTGAACGGCCAGGATCGGGAATAATTGCAGCGGAGCGTCGGTTTCGATGGTGAAGAATAGCCAATGTTGCTAAAATCCGTAATGGGGGGGGGGGGGGCGTAATGGAATATTTTTTCGATAGACATGGGCACTTGGCCACTATAAAAAAGTACGAAAAACGTACTACTCCGAGACCCCTCCTTAACATGATGTGAAAATTCGTTTGGTAAAAAGGGACCTCACCACATAGCAACACGTGACGCTAATTTTTTCCCGCACATCAACAAACCGATTTGTGACGTTACTTCAGGCTCAATGCTTGTAAAAAAGCGGTCCCCTGAGAGCTACAGTCTCTCACTGTGGTGGAGCCGTAACGATAAAAAACTCCCGAGTAGGTATATGGAAATGAGATCATCCAGGCAGCGCTAGGTATATGAATTAGTCAGCAATTAGAACATATGTGTGGGTAAGGCCCCGATAACGTAACTTTTCACTATAAACACTTGTAAATGATTAGGTGGGCATATAGGGTCGTACTGGCCCAAAATGTCGAGGACTAACTAATTGCCGCAAGCGGCGTTAAGAATATAAATTAACCTAATAACTCGTATCGCATAAATATTTTTTTATTATTCTTTAGTCAGATAGTGTGCAATACATTGAAAATAACCTTCGTAAATCTATTTAGAGCGTCTAAAACATCTTATGCATAGCGGGATATTTGTATATTGCAGAAACGATGTGGGACTAAGTGATGTCTCACATGCCTATATGTGTGTTGACACAGCAATTGCAGCAATTATGATATCAAGGTGTCACACACATTCTCTATAGTCTGATTAAATTAATTTTGATTCAGTTAATATTGTATCTATTTTCTAGATGTTTATGGGAGCCCAAAGTTATCCTCCAAGCTGCCAATTCTTACTTGTCGTTACACCCATTGGTGACTTCTGGTGCTCTAAAAGCATTATCATGGCTATATCCCATGGTATCTAATGAAAATTCCAATCATGACTACTATATAAGGAAACGACTATTTACCACGTTAACTACTCACAAATCGTTAGGCTCTGTGTTAACGTACGACACATTACAAATGGGGTGGTTACTTCAACAAGCAGATGCAACTTTAAGAACTCGTTTATTAACGGTTTGGTTGCACACCAAAAGCGATGCTGAAATATTGAAAGTTCTAAACGCTACTAGGACTGGCCACCTTGTGTTGGAGATTTTTGTGATGTTTCCGGACTCTGCAATCAGTTCAAGGTGAGAATTTGTAAGCGATTATTATTTTGCATCTTATTTTTTTGGGTATTTCGCCATAGTACAGAATGAAAAATATGACAATATGAACGTTTCGGAAGACAAATCTACTTCCATTTTTAACAATTAACTGATTAAATTAAAGGAGAACTAGGAGAACTTAGTTTATTTTACTGGAAATGTAGCAGGGTGCAAATAACCTCCCCAGTAAACAACTTGACACTGTTAAGTGTAGTGTAACGAAATATCCAAAGAAGTAGTACCATGATTATTAAAGTGCCACGAAAACATAGATTATGATTATTTTTGTGGTGGTTTGCTTTTTAGGGTTTTGGAATTAATAGTACGATTGGAAACATACCCAGAGTTAGCTATGGCTATAGGGGCAGCTCACCCGTTGTTTTGTGATCGTGCAGATATTTACTCCTTATTTTTACAAATGAAACCTGCAGTTCCTTATAATCCTATCGAAATATTAAGTTCAATCAAAATAGTTAGCGCTTGTATGCCTTTTTTGACGGAAGACGTGGCTATCCAGGCTGGTTGTTCCTATAGCATGTCTTTACTGCATGCGTTGCAAGACCAATCTGACGCAGTGTTGCAATTTTGTAATTTTTCTGCTACCATTAAATTTTTAGCAGTGTGTTGTAGCTCTGAAGAAGACGTAACTGCTATAGCAGCTATAACGTTGCTAAAACGATTAACGACAATTCAGGTATTAGTTAATTTTTCACTTAGTATAGAAGATTGATATATTTTACACTTTTTCAGATAAGGAAGGATATTTCAATAGATATTCACATACCTGTCGACTTTATCAACCTATTACAAGGGAACTCGGAAAGACTCCTTCTAGGGCTGCAACTCCTCAAAATTGTTCTACTGAACTGTAGGACTAGGCAACTTATCTTGACTTGCCCTGCAAATCTGTCCTGCGGACTTTGCCATTTATTGTGTAGTTTAATTTCGAAAAAGCAAAATCTATTTCTAATTTTTGATATTTTAAAGTTATTGGTATCTAATGAACCAAATGTGTCCTTTTCGTTGGCAATTCCCTATACTTTACGTATAATTTGTACTTTAACTTTGGAAGAAAACTGCAGAAAACATTTTTTGCTTTTTCTGAAAATATGGCTTACGCGGGTCTTTGACATTTTATATGTTGACGTACCAACTGACTTGCTGAAATGGTTTTTGCAACAATTTCGTCAAAATGAGGTACGTTTTAACAAACTAAAACACGACAATCTACTAGTATTTCCCATTTTTAGGTTTTAGGTCAGGTACATTGCCTACTTGATAAATACGAGCGTTTTCGTTGGTAAATATTTTTTAGTACAGAGGTTTGAAATTTAGTTAGTTCAAAACAAGATTATTTTTATCGTTATTATCCAGTTAAGTTACTAGAATAAGGTTTTATTGTATGGATCTAATAGCTGTTACGGACACTTTAATTTGCATATTTTGAAATGGTAAAAAATAAACCAATTTCCTTTTCTTTGAATTATTATGCAAGAGATAAAACGAGGGAAAAGAAGACTGGGACGGCCAAAGAAACGTTGGAATGAACAATTTTCATGAGACCGGAACAAACCACAAAGGTTTAATCCTGGCAGATGATGATGATGATGATGATAAAACGAAACCAAATTATGGTAGTTTAAACAAAGAATATGAAATTATTCCTTTATTTGGTTTAAATAGTACCTGCATCTTTTACTATTTTTGAAGAAATAATAGGAAAAATGTGAAATAAATTTAATAGCAATAATGAAAAGCACGGATATATGAGTGATTTGCTCGAACAACCTGGTGTTTTATGCCTATATGAAAAAAACTCACTATAATAAAGAAGATTTGATATACAAACGATCTATACATATATAAATCAATCGCCGTGTGTTAGTAACGCAAAAACTCGAGAACGACTTGACCGATTTGGATGATTTTTTTTTGTTTTGTTCGTCTTACTCCCGAGGTGGTTTAGCAAAAAAGAAAATTCGGCAAAATCCAAAGGGAAAGTCGGAAAATTGGAAAATATCGAAAGTGTTTCTATACACTGTACGACTTTCTATTTGCAGTCATACTTTTATGATTCTGTGCTTAATGGTTTGAAGGGTTTTCCCCATCATGTCATAATCCAAAACGTTTGCCGGGTCAGCTAGTTGCATATAAATTATTGTCAGCAGTATAATCACCTTAGTGTTTAACCATTTTTTCACATATTCTCATAGTCAGATTCGCCACATTTTCAAAACAATTGTCAGCTTACTTTTTTCCATTAATAATAAACATTTTTTAAGCATACGACAGCGATAAATATAGCAGCTGGGCATGCTTCACTACCAGAGAATCACCCATTTGGAGCATGTTGCTAGTAGTCTAGTAAATATTTGAAAAAGTTTGGGTGATGCTCTGTGTGAGCGGCCATTTTGGAAAATCGACGCCATATTTGATTTCATCAATGATGTGTGGACTAGCACATTATCATGATGACACAACAGTTTTCTAGTCGTTTTTTTAGTAGTGGTTGTAATTAAGTAAATCCAGATAAACAGAAAAAAACTAGCTAAGATGGACACTTCACCAAAATGAACCCCCATAACAGCATGGTAAGTTACCTATACAGGGAAAAGACCCAAAATTAGACCATGAGTAAGAAAACATATTTGTTCAAAAGATATCTACAAGACAAGTGAGCATTGTAAATATAATATTAATCCACAACCTCAAAAAATAAAATAGGTCATCAAGAATAATTGAGTTCTAAGAAAAACATCTGTATACTATTTTAACTGACAAAAGAGGAATGACAGGAGCGCGTAATTTGTGCACTTTCAGATGGCAAAGATGACCTATTTATAGTTTAACTTTACCGGATATAATCTATCATTACAGCTCTATTAGAATTCAAAAATATTTTGTTTCGAAATTGATTGAGGTCTAATTCCTGATAATTCAAACTCCTTTTTTACCTTTGTAACGAATCGAAGACCTAAAATCATCTATTAGGAACACGATCAGTGCAGAAGACTTTGTGAGAGCAGAGACAACTACAAAGTTAAGTTACACTAAGTCTGAAAAAAGAAAAAGACACGTACATAAACTCATCAAAAACAAGAAACTAGGAAACACAAAGGGAAAAACGGTCATAAACATATTCAGACAGCTGGACGACATTTAAAATAAGATATGAGGTAATTCGTTTTCAGAACCATCATTAAGAAACCAGCAACGCATCTACCTCTAAAGAAGGTAGAAAACTCTCGATGGACAGCAAGGGAATTCATGAAGCCATCAGGGTAAAGTTAATCAAAATACTGCATTCAGCCAACGGTAATGCAACAGTCATTATGGATTCAAACGCGTATTCAAAGAAATCCTGATCAACGCGGTCGAATACAAGGAACTTCCCACGGACTCAACATCAATTTTGAACGGAAAATATACTAGACAGTAAACCGACCCGCCCATACCGTCAATCCAAAATCCATTAAGACTGACAGTTTCATAAATTCAGCATACCCTCCTCTAGCTAAATTCCTGTTAACACGCATACTCCCACTGTTGAAGAAATCTACATCAGCAGTAAAAACATCGGCTTCTCATCTTTTAGAATGTTTTTTAGGCAATAAGACCGGATTGGAGAATCGCAGTGAAGGCTGTGGAGTTACTTGTTTGAACCCAGATTTTCTAGCTCAGGCTTCCGTTGCTGTCTATCTGTTGTGGTGGTTTATAGGTATTGTGTTTACGGTATGTTAATTTTAGCTCTACTCATACCGACAGGTGACACACTAGCAATTATCAGAAGCAGACTGGAACTGGATGAAACACTTTCCAAACGCTGTACCGATCTGTATTAAGATTACATATTTCCAAGAAGACAAACAGTTCTACCAACAGAAGTTCGAAATGGCCACGGGTCACCACTTAATCCAGTAGTCAGCAATATCTATATGAAAGACTTGGAACAAAGAGTAATACTTCAATATTAAGACACCGCAACAAGCCAAGGGGCTCAGTGCTAGTTTAATTGCTTGCAGTGCGTCCAAATAGAGATTTACTTGAGGGCAATCCGGAAAATGAATAAGCGCAATCTAAACTTTACGGTAAAGTTTAGAGCCTTCCAGCAAGATAAGAACTGTCCTCACTTCGAGAAAACTAGCCGCGTTGTTGGTCTAAACTTATCTAAAATCACGCTGTCTGTTTTTAGTCTTACGTGAAGTGTCAAATAAAAAACAGCTAAAAAATTAAAACATCTATTGCATTCTACTGCGTGGCAAAAGCAGCCTCAAGTTACAGAAATATCTTGAATAAGTCAGCTCAAAAACATTTAATGGGCGTATATTCTAAACATGGCCGGTAATGTCACGCTGGCACTACAAGATAAAGAAACCAACGCGCAATGATGTCATCTATAATTTACAATTTGAAATAGTCTCTAACAGCACAATAAATGCGCGGAAGGCAAATTAAATAAAGCATGGTATCACTGAAATAGCTGAAAGCGACAGGTAATGTCCGATTCTGAATGGCACCCGTAGTCTCGGCCACAGCCAGTCCTAAATTCACCTGTGCGGGTATAAGAAAAAAGGGCAGCTGTGGGCGGTGCGAGAAAGATGAAGAACGGGAGAGAAGCACGTCAAAGACACTTCAACGATGTGCTAATTATATCCATTTTGTCATTCCGTTAATGTTGAAACGCCAACTTGGTCATGAATTACGGAATTTGGCAAGCGGGGCTTGCTTCGCTTCAGAACGACAGCTTGTTCAACCCCTAATCGCCGATTGTGGGAACACGGGCCACATTTCTATCTCCGAGTTATGTGACTCAAATGCGGACTTCGAAATGACTCTATCAGTGTAAGTTTGGAAGCCCAAAATCGCCACAGTGCACAAAAAAATATATTGCCTAACGCACTGGACGGTTTTCTGGAATCTGTCAATAAATCAGTCCTTCTCAGGACTAACCAGGAACACCTGAAGACTGGAGTAGATCAAAACTCCCGAAACGTTGTGTGATTTACACCCTAGACAGTGGAAAAAGTCCGAAAAACATCATAACAAAAATAAAGTTTATCGAAGATGCCTTGGGAATTTCGAAGTCATGTGTATTATTTTATTATATACCAAAAAACTATACCCAGTCTTTCTCACTGACATTTTATAGACAGTGGCTAGTTTCGCAACCTAATCATAACCGCGATCAAGACTTCTCGTTATAAACTCATCAGAAATATTTATTTCTAAAGTCTCCAGAAGAAGAAGAAAATCATAACCTCGTTTTGTAACAAAAGTCAAATGACAGCTTTATATTTTGTGGTGTTATAATACACATGACTTAAAAATTCCAAAGGCACCCTTGATAAACTGTTTTTTTGCTCATACGATATTTAACGATTAAAATATAATCAGGAAACAAACCTTCTGGTCCTAGAAGTCCATAAAAAGCAGTAAAAACAAAGGTATGCCGTATCTTTTAAGAAGTTCTTAAAAACATTTCATAACAAATTACTGTCAAATATATTGCAATGGTACATAAAGGCTGATATTTATGTAAGTCAATGTTAAAGATTAATTTAAATAAAGTCGTTAGATCAATATAATCAAATTGGCAAAATTTATAAAAGAATTACCTGTTTAATTGAAAGTCATTAATAGAATTTAAATAAGATGCAAACTAAGATGAAAGGTATAGTATTTGAGTATTCTTAGATGGTTTTATAAGAAATAAGATAAATTCATGCTCATGTAGCATGTGACAAATATAAATTCTATTGAAAGAAAATAATAAAGTAGGTATCATTCAGATAAGCTAAAGTTATAGATGGCAGAAATAATTGTAACTTACCATAAAATAGTAATTTATTATACAAGACGATAAAGTTAAATTTTATCCACGAGTGAATCGTTTAACGTCGAGACGAAGTCGAGACGTTAATGATTCAAGAGTGTTATAGAAATAACTTTATCGTCGTGTATAATACAATATTTTTTTCTATAGCAAGAACTTTAACAAGCCCCAGCGTGGCTCGGTGGTTAGAGCATTGGACTGCGGCGCTGAAGTCTGGAGTTCAAATCCCAGATCGATGCCTGGCGGGCGGCCTACCCAGTCGCTTTAAATAATTGGGAACCTGCATTCGAAAGAATAAGGGGTAATAATGCGGTTGTCTAATGCGTGATGTTCACCACATCACCACGTGTCATGAATTTGACACCCGAGTGTGAGAGCGAGGATACGGAAGCTCTGACCTTCCGCCTTGCAGGACAAGCTCCTTCATGGGGTGTTAGTGCCTCACCATTATAAGAACTTTAACAATTTAAAAAAAAATAAGGACAGTCAATCACATTTCAAAATGTCAGTAGCTGGATTGGGTTGCTAAGATAATACGAAGCTGTCATATTTAATTTAAACAAATGTTAGAAAATTAAATTACTTTTTCGCCTCGCTCTATAGAAAATGATCTTTTTATCCCTAATTTGAGGGTGCAAAGGGTGCCTTTACCTCACACCGGAGGTAAAGTAAACAAAAATTGCCACGGGAGGTAAAGTAATTTCCATGGAAACATATACTTACATATAGTCTGTTTTTTTGCTTTATGATTTAGAGCAGGCTTTGCTTTTGCATTTTTGTAACAGTGTAGGTAGTTGGTTACAAAGAAAAAACACTAGTAATGTCAAAAACTTATTACAACTGTCAATGAGTTTTCTTTTAAGCACTATTATGCATAATGAAAGCTAAAATTACTGAACCATTGACATTAAATAAGGTATTGCCATGCTCTTTCGTAGGTACTGCTTTATTTTAAGAACGTTTATTTAAACATGGTTATTATCTAACTGTACAGAAACGTCATGAAATTGCTAGACATCGATTTATATTATATGTTCTAATGTAAAAATATATTATTAACAACTTGCTGATGATTTTTGTTTGTAGATCTTTGCTGTAGAAGTTATTATTTATGCTAAACATATAACAAGGATTAACTGTTTTTCAACATTGCCTAAAACTGTCACCGTTTATACACTTATGATAGTCCCTGTCATTATTGTCCGTGTACAACAGTCAGTACACCCTGGTAAAAATCCTGATGTGCATCCTGCATGCAAAATAGTATATCTCTTCCCTCTGCCTTAACTTTAAATGGATTACTTTTCAAGTCTGTGTCCTGGGTCCGCCTACGCACACTGGTTCAATTGTGTTATCCAAAAACAGGAATATACATTTTTCACTAGAATTTCGAAATTGTAAATATTTCTTTAAAAAAGCAATCATCACCGAAATTACATGATTCTTCTCACACAACAATTTTCTTCCATTTACAATTTTATATTTATATCCCATATTTTTTAATGTGTAGTATAATTTTGAATGACTTTAAATTAGTTCCTCTCTTGCACATCGCAATAAATTATCCAAAGTAAAAAAATCCCAATTTTTCTTCTTAATATCCTCCCTGAAACTATACCTAGTCCTCCCAAGTTAGAAGTATACCTAGTCCTCCCAAGTTAGAAGTTCCTTTTTCTTTTACATATTGTCATTCGGTTGTTGCTGGAGTTGTGATTTTGCTTCATTTAGAATATTAAATACAGTTGAATTCAAAATCTAGCATTATAAGAAATTGTTAGATATTTTACATCTGTTTAATTCTTAATACTTACATCAAAGATTTGACCAAGTCTTCCAATGATGGCCGTTTTACTTAAGTTGCCATTGATATCTTTTATATTAATAAAACAGTGTTTTATAGCCTCTAATTTTACTATTAATACTGCTTTTTCGTGGAATTTTATCAAGCTTTACCGAAGTGTCAAATTGACAAACCCGGGGACCTTGATTTTGACGTTAGGTATATTTTGTAACTAAACTGTTGTACACTGCTAAAATAATATAAATGCAAGGCCTGCTCTGAATCATAAAGCAAAAAAACAGACTATAGAACTCTATTTGTAATGATTAAATCACAATTGTGTGACAAACGTCATAGTGACGTTTGTCACACAATTCAGCAGGCCGTGGATTAAATTTAATAAATTAAAATTGACAGTTGATTTCAAACATGTCAAATTGCATTTGAAAAAACTTGATTTCACAATATTCTAAAATAGCTATTTTTGTATTAAGGGCGTGAATTATAAGCCAGAGGCCCGAAGGGCCGAAGGATTATAAAACGCCAAAGGGCCAAAATCGCCGTTCACGCCCGAAATGCAAACAAGATTTTTTGTAAAATCCACCATAAAGCTTTGAAAAATAAATGGCACGATTCGTTCTCAAAAATCAAATTGTTGTTGGTTGCCAATGTGATGCTGGTTTTTTAGGCCTTAGGGCGCAAAATGCATTATTTACGCCCGCAAATTATTTTTAGGCCTTAGGGCGCAAACGGCACTATTTACGCCCGCAAATTAATGCATAAATGACCATATTTTAGTACGATTTTACAAAAAAATTATTTATTTGAAGTAATATTAAAGGTACAATTGGTCGCCGAGTGGATTGTCACACCCGCACAAGCTAACGAATTTGATGTACTATAAGGTAACACATTATTTAGGGACATTTCGGAACTTGGTAAGTTTTATAGGTTTTTAGGAGCCGGTGAGGGTACTCGTATTTCTTGAGAAACAAATGTTTCTCCTTCTATAATTCGATTCGAGGCTTGCACTTTACTTGCAATTGACTCAGCCACATAACTTTTCGCGACAGAAGTGGACCTCTACCCCCCGTGACGTTTGAGGCTTAAAATGTTTGCTCCAGCATCCACTAAAAGTGTAGCTGAAGTCCTCCTTAGACAATGGCCAGTATAGGCGCTTGTATTTGGTTTTTCCAAGAATTTCGCAACATTGTAAGGAATTTTTGCCAATGTATTTTTCCCAATAACTTGCACTGTACATTTTCGCCCCCTGTAAGTAATAAAAAAACGTTGATGCGGAGTTTGAGGAGGCCTGAGGGCAACGTATTTTCGGTACATTTCCAGTATGTTAAATCCAGTAGATATTTCGCCATTAACGACGAACATGCGTTGAATTCTTGTTTTCGAATCTGGGATTTTAATAATTAAAATGCCGTCTTTTGCTTCAATATCGCTGATATTCATTTTGGTGAGTTCGTCACACCGACAGGCACCTGATATACCTATGACCAGGACAAGCTGTAATAGATAAAAATTATTTTAAAACGGGGCACTCTTGTTTATAAAAATTTTGTATTTAATACCTTCATTAGTAGGTACTCATCATCTGGAGCTTCTAATAAAAATTTGTTGAGATCTCCTCGCGTGAAAGTTTCAGATTTCTTTGGCCTGTAACCTGCAGCCTGACGCTTCAGAAACGCAATCAATTTTGGGTTTTTGATGTCAATATTTTCCTGCACGGTTAAGGTGGTTTTCAACATCGAATATTTAGACCAAAGCGATGATGATTTAAGAACCTTCGACAGTTCGTAAAAATATGCGAGCACTGCAGTTTCATTGATCTTTTTCACTTTTTTCAGATTGCACCATTGCTTGAAGGCCGAATAAACTTTTAAGTACTTTTCCTTTGATTTTTCCGGCAACAGGTCCAATGTTGCAGCACTGGCCTCTTCTGCAATATCAGGGGGAGTATTTTGCAAATCTGAATCGTCGTCACCGCTGCTACACATTTTTATAACAGTTTGACAGCTACTGCAAAATATGTTTCGTCGGTTTGTTTGTTTTCACTAACTAGCACTCTATTTTCACTGACCACAAATCGTTGTTTCTTGATCGCATCACATAGACGACCTGATTAGCAATATACCCAAAATGTCACACGTATTTTGATAGTCTTTAATTAAAAAAACAGCCAGTCGAATTCTTTAGCGAGGCGAAAAAATCATATATATATATATCATGGGAGCAAAGTGAATTTCCTCCCTCGTGCAATTACGGCCCTCCGCTTTGCGTCGGGCCGCAAACTTTGCCCGCGGGAGGAAATTATACACTTTGCTCCCTTGATATATAAATAGCTATTATCTATCCTTGATGTTAAAGTGCTACTTTATCTACCCTTGCTGTTAAAGTAAAACTTGACCATTTGTTTTGAGTTGATAAAAGCACACTTTAACATGTGCTATAGAAAAAATAAAATGTTGTTATGATTATTGAAAAAATAACAGATTTAAAAACAACATGTAATTTGGTTTTTTGGAGAAAATAAAATAGACAGTAGCCCTGTTTATTTAAAATGTATTTCGACTAGGTAAAAGGGTTATACTTAAACGAGATGAAAGCAAATGAAATATTAAAAGAAGAATATAATAGTTACTCAAGAGAAGTTGGAGATTGGTTTAACTATACCATTTCAACTTCAAATTGGGACTAATCAATTTCAAAATGGGAATAAACAATTTCAAAATGAAATAAACAATTTCAATTTGAGAAGAAACAACTTGAAATTGGGACTAATCAACTTCAAATTGAGAAAAGCTTTTTGTTGACGGTAGTCTTTGGAAAAGGACAATTACATGGTTTTGACAGGACGGAACTAATTATTGTTAGTTTTTGCTGGTGTTCCGTTTTGTTACAACCATGTAATTGTCATTTTTCAAAGACTACCGTCAACAAAAAGCTTTTCTCAATTTGAAGTTGATTAGTCCCAATTTTAAGTTGTTTATTCTCAAATTTAAATTGTTTATTTCATTTTGAAATTGTTTATTCCCATTTTGAAATTGATTAGTCCCAATTTGAAGTTGAAAAGGTATAGATACTAACAAAAATAAGAAGAAAGAATAATAAGAATTGGATGTAATTGAGTTAATTTTAATACTACAATTTATAAGAAGTTACGTTAATTGGAGGGTCACTGATTGCTGGAGTTCTTGTGGGATTGCTGAGGACGTAAGGACCAATTGACAGACATTGACGGAGGAAATAGTGGATGTCGGAGAGTCTTTTGGCTGCTGACGGCGTAAATGGATGGAGTTAGAACTAAGGAAGGAGAAGATTAATTTACATTCATATGTGGAAGCATACTTAACGTGAAGACGTTGGAAAAAGGGAAGCTGCAGGGGTGACAGAGGCGGAGGTGTAGGAAAGGAACCATTTCGACAAGCATCCTAAGGTTTTGCGAGTTGGTGGCTGGTTGTTCGTGGACAGTGTGTCGTGGATGGACTGTGTAGGAGTCCGAGTAGGGGATGTAAGGAGAGTATCGTCTTAAAGTGATTTGGAGTTGCTAAGAGTGAAAAGAATCCAGGTGGTTTTATAATTAATTATATTAAAGCAATCTTAAATAAAAGACAATTAGAGAAGTATATTGAACTATAATTAAATACTTATCATATAATATTGAGTGACAAAGAGTTGGAAAGGATTTGTATTTGTCATATTTGATTGAAAGTGTCGTGGAACACTGTTTGAAGTAAAAGGTGACAGCGCATGTCATTAATCAATTTAAATTCATAATCAAAAATAACATAGCAACTAAGTCGCAACTAGATTAATGAACTACCCCTGATAAGAGTCTCAACGCGATACCGGCATTATTATTAAAATAAAATTTTAAAGTTTCAATTAAATAAATCAATTTATAAGACTATGACTTGAGCTGTCACTACAATATCAACATTCAGTGAACGCATTAGATCAATCTTTATATTTAGTTATGTGAGAAATAGAACGCTGGGCAGCGCTTGGATTACTAATTTTATTATGAAATATGTTTTTATCTTGGCCTATCATAACATTTTGTCCAAGATTATTTGACAGATTGCGTGTGTTGATAACCTGTTGCAGTTTAAAATAAATTTATAACAACTAATCAAGCTAAAAGGGCACATAGCTAGCTGCAGTGCGACACAGCGGTCTAAATCCATTCTGGAAGGACGTACAAATTAAAGTAATAATAATTTGTTGGGAGCCAATGTATTATGAATACCCGGCCAGAAGATGATAAGCATCCTCTAGCCGAGAAAGAAACCACCTAGGCGTAGTGGTGTCGTTGATGCCATCTATTAATTTTTAATTCGTTTTTAAAATCACCTGGATGTAGTTGTGCAGAGTACAGGCAAATACCTGGTACAAATAATAATAATGTATTGTTATGGTATTGGTATAGGGGTTTAAAAACCAGATTAATAAAATTAAAAGAATACAGTATTAAAAATTACAAAGATGAATTTAGATGTGAAATGGATTGTCAGGCCATTTTTATGCTTTACCGATATGCCACCTGTTGGAGTAGTTTCAGTACAAAGTTTACTATTTCTCTTGTATATAGGTTCTTTTTCAATCATATTTTACCGTATAACTCTTCAGCTATTAATATCTAAAAATTTTAAGTTGACACGCACCTAACTCGGCACCGTTCTAATCTATGTGCCGTCGTATGTGCAGCTGTCTTGGTCCCGTCGCGTTTAGCTTCGCTGGTTTACAGCATTTTCAAAACACAGTCAATGGGAGCAAGCAGGACATCTTCCAAAATAATTTTAATGTCTGTCGCACTCTACCGACAGCGAGCTGTCGAGCCTGTTGCTAGATGCTTTGTGATTGGCTACAAATCTCGACGGTTTGTTTACAATTAGTCAGTCTCAAGCCGGTGTTCATAAGCGCGTCTCTGCAAGCGTTTTTGGCTCTTGGAGGCCGCTCGTAACCATTGTTGAAGGCCTGTCTAGTCAATTGTTCCACTTCCGGTTCGGGATCTCATCTACGAGTGGGCTAATTAACGGCCTCGCAGGTTTTTGTGGTCGCCAAGAGGGCGCTGCACAATTCTTCCCGAGTAAATAGGGGACTCACTGGAAGTCGCAGGTTTCCACCCACATCACGACGAACGACAGCTATAGTGATTGGTGCTGTTCGCCTACTGCAATCAACGCTTCGCACCGAGGCCAAGCCGCCAAAATCGAAGGTATAGTGCGCTCCTATTTTTGCATAATAATCGTGCATGTTTTGCCGTAGCCGGTCCGTTTAAATGTATTAAACTAAGCATATTTGCTATCTGCCGCATAATCAAGGCGTTGTACACTCACTGCTAAATGTTAACCTTTGTGTTACGAGCCCGGCAATATCTTGGAAATTGTCCGTTTATGTTTTCGCTATCAGTCGGCGACGCCGATTATACGTTGATTTACTCGTACAGGGTTGAGTAATATTTTTAGATAAGGCGTCCCCAGCTGGGTTTTATTTCTTTTAGGTTTAGTCCATTATATGATGCAAGATTGTTGTATACGCTGACCACGTCGGCACCGTTGTAATTTTCGGCCATGAGTTTGGCCTAATAGATCTGTTTACTGTATTTGACTGTCGATGAAACCGGTTGGCGCCCTATTTAATTATATTGTTGTTTATGTTCTTTTGGCCGTTGCCCGTAGGTAATCTCGTAATGAACCCTCCCTCGCTCTACTGACGTTTAGTCGGCATTTCTTGTTGCGGGTTGAGTAGCGGCCCTAGGTGAGTCTTTGTCCCGATTATGTCAAAATAACAAAAATGATGTAATACAATTTGAAGAGTTTAAAATTAAAGAAATAAACCTCTTTATAAAAGCTTTTTAAAATATATTTTGATAAATGAAAAGGTTAAAACTGGCGTGATGAAAAAGAATAAAAGGAAAAATGTTAAAAGAAGATTAGCAGACTAGATGAATGAAAATTAGGATGTGGTGAGAAGACCAATCTAATACAGTTATAATCTACAAAGGCAAATAAAAGTAAGGGAATGCTGAATTGAGTTTATTGTGAAATTACATTGCATCTACTGAATTGGATAACACGGAATGGTTTACAAAGGAAGTGGTTTACATCGACATCATTAGCAGAGTGAGTGTATTGTGGGGCTTGTCAAGTGACATCTTGTGGCTTGCATCTGGTCAAGGTTCGTGGTGCCGGGTTGTAGCAGGCTTCATACTTGTGATTTGGTTGAGCATCAGAGTAAACACATCTACAGCTGAGGTCGATTTGGATGGATACTGAGGTGGAGGTGTAAATGCTGTTTGAAAAGGGCGAGCTGTTTTCGTGTGTTTCTGTGGCGAACTGTTTTTTATGGGTTTCTGTGTTGATTTGGATCTGGATTCTGGACGTCTTGGGAGATGGTTGTCAGTTGAAGCCTTCAGCGTGGCTTTGAGTGGAGCAGCGCTTGTAACGTGGTGAGTCGCAGAGCTGGATGCATTGGGTTTGGTAGAGGAGAGTGTTAAGTCCAATAACAGGTAACAGAATACAGGTATTTCAAATAAGAACTGAAAGAAAATAAAGAGTAAAGTGAGTTAATTTTAATTAAGGGAGTACGTACAGTCGTGTTTAAATAAATCTGGGACAATGTTTTTTTCGTATGTAGGTTTAATTAAGAATTGAAGAATATCTCCATGGATTTCCTGCTATCTGAAAGAGTTACATTAGACTTTAACAGGTAATGAAATCTGTAACTCTTTCTGATAAGAGAAAATCCATGGAGATATTCTTCAATTCGTCTCTCAACCTGCATGTGAAAAAAACACTGTCCCAGATTTATTTGCACACGACTGTACCATTTGAGATTGCCGAATGTCAAATGTAACGGGAAATATTTGTAATTGATTCTTCAAAACTAGTTTGAAGTGTCAGATGTATTGAGTTATCATATAAAATAAGAACATCAAATTTCAGAATATAAGAAATCTAGATTCTAAAGAATCCGACCTGATTTTCAGTCAAGTGTTCTACTGAGGTTAGCAGTAAATAATTTTGATTATCCATAATAAAAATTGGGCAAATAAATAAATTAAAATTCAATTTAAACAAATGATTGAGAACAAACTAAAGTAATTATAAGTCAATTATAACATAATATAGGCATATATACAACGTGGTAGAATCACTGTAACATAAGTTGGGCACACAAAGTAGAGCTAATCCCTTGACATAATAATGGCGGCCCAAAACGTGAGGCAAAGTATTTGTGGGGCATAACCATGTTGTTAGCAAACCCTGACAGTATATTGAACACACAAGACTACAGGGGAAAATATTTGGCGGCAGCTGGAGCTGACCACTATTCAATTTAGTATTATCCTAGAAAATGGCGCTAATGGTAACGTCACGGTTACAAATAGTAATTTATCTAACCTAGCAGGCTGATCACAATCCGACCTGTATATTGATAAAATTTGCTGCCAGTGCGAAGCTCCAAGTCGGTGTCCGTGAACACGCACACATAAGAATACCATTCCATTTACTTTTAATTGCAATGGTCGGTAAGCTCTAACTACTAGAATAAAGCGGTATAAACGTGCAGGAACTACAGCTCTGTAGAGCTATTCGAGCTGGCGGCCGTTATAAATGAATTAGTTTTTTAAAGGTCACGTGGTCCTTCATGGCAGGTGGCCGCTATGATTCTTAAGGGATGTCGACTTTAATGAATGACTTTTCGTGTGTTTGTTTGGTTTAGTTAAAATACAATAATGGTATGGTATTACGAATAAAGAATAATTATAACTTAATGCAGTGTCAACGATACCTAGATACCGGTAGAACTGATTAACTTTGTGATGAGGGGTAAAATCTGACGGTGCCGCGCATTTTTAAACCGTGTCAGCAATCAGAACTAGTTAAAATATCGCCGTGACATCGATCAGGCTGCAAAATTATGAGGTAATTTAAAATTTAAAACTAACCTAATAGCATTAATTAAATGTGGAGAGAGAATGGAATTATATTTTTTAGATTATAAAAATTGCTTATTGAATCCCAAGGAATACTCTGATAATTAAAAAGAAGTGGGAGTCATAAACGTGGTAGTACTTTCACCGAAGGCTTAAATAAAGAATATCTATGGTGGAAAGATAATGGAATCGCTATGCGATCTAGACCTGAAGAGCTATATTAAAAAGTTCAATTAGTACTTAAAGAAAAATGTGAAAATAAGAATAAGAATAATAATTTTTAGTTAATGCAGACGTATCATCGGGTACGATGGCGCCCTCACTTAAGGATGCTTGACACATCAATAAGTAGATAATGGACGCCTCCGTCGAGTGAAGGGACTGCAATTTGCTCATCTGGTTAAAAGTGTACTTACTTTGCATGTGATAACAGTTCTAGTATTCCTGCTTCAAATGATTGAATTATAATAGTGTGAAATGAACTTTTAAGCGAAACATCAGTAATCAACGAATTTGTATCATTACGCACCTATCAAATAGATTTGAACTCATATGCTTAATACTTATCGAATCCTGCGCTATAGTCCCTAATATAAAGTTGAATTAAAAAGTTACTTCCGGGTTAAATGATTAGTGACTAGTTAAATGATACAACCGGCGTTTGCTGATGTAAACAAGAATTTTTGAGTTGGACTGTATGTAGTAACGCCACATAGGGTGCTAATAATTTGTAATATTCATTTGTGGGCGAGCTGATTTCACTGTATTATGTGGGTGTGTTCAATATATCGACTAGATAATGTTTGCTGGAATATTTCCTTGTATTTCTCTATAAAGCAACTTGAAGAAAGCAAAACTAGAATTGGGAGGTACATCAGGTGAGGCGTTAAAGGTAAGTTCCTTGTCTGCTGGATCTGCCGATGCATCACCTCTCGATAAGATTAGTTGTTTCACGTTTCTTGATCTGAGTGGATGACGAGTTGTCTCGACTGCAAGTGCAATTCGTTGTTGCGGGGTTCTTTTATTTTGTGGGCAAATAATTATATAACGGAGCCGTAGTATTGGTTGTTTAATTAATGTCTTAATCTCGTAATTATCGCTGTGAATAAATGATTGGCGAGCAAATGAATGGCGTTATTTGATTCAGTTATAGTGTTATCCTGTAACACTGAGTACGTCCGATACATTAAGTCTGGTAGTGCGATGATTTTATACGTACGTATTTTATTTTCCTGTGCACATTGTGGAATTTCAGTATAAGGGAAATTATGTTTTATTTGCCAGATTTATCCTTCTTAACTTTTATATACAGTAATACAAAATCTTGTAATTTCGCTCTATTTCCAATGTATCTGCTTAAAATATGCTTCCCTCGTTTCACTTTTTGTATTAATAGCGAACCCTACATCTGTTTTCATTGTCTGCATTCCAGTTTATTCCTCAACAAAGACGTGAAGATTTTATCTGCAATACATAGGAGTGATGATATAACGTTATCCCCCGCCTCAAGTTTACCTAAGGTACAAATAGTGTGCTAGAAATTTGAATGGCGCTAATTGCGGTTACCATCTTCACTCAAATCGCCATAACGTTCGGATTTTCGATAAGGCGATCTTAGCCACTATGAGCGGATGTAGCGTAAGCCACGCAGTTCTGTTTCCAACCCCCTATAGAAATGTCCCGATAACGAGGTGCTCGAAGGGTATAAAAGGAGAATACGAAGTTAGTTAACGACACTTGAGTCTTGAGACCTGAACCCGATCCTCATCACCAGGTCCCCTCCGGAGCCTGGCCTCCGCTTTCGTGATCTCCCTTGACTTGTTATCACCGGTTGGCCCCGACCTTGTTCGAAACTCCGTTTAATTCCGGCACCAGCTGATTCCCGCCCTGACCCGCTAGCACCGGTTGGCCGCGATCTTGTTAGAAACCCCGTTGAATTCCGGCACTATCTGATTGCCTCAGGCTATTATTATCATAACCTTTCATAAATTTTACCTTAAACCCGACTTGCCTATGTACTAGAACATATCTCCAGGCCGGCATAATCTAGGTGGCTAGACGTAGACAAACTGGTCCGCCTGCTATGAGTCCGGACCGACCGAAAACCTCCAGCGCTCACCGGAGATCCTAGCTGCAAAGAGCCGGACTTTGTAAAAGGTAAAATGTCGAGTTTATATTATTCGAAGTGGCCCAAATTAGAAATTAAGTGCCACATCCAGGCAGGAGTAATACATTCGCCATGAACACCACAGGCACCGTAAAAGACTATTCAATCTAATTTGTCCGCCCGCAAAATCATAACAACCCTGCGCCATCTTGTTGGTGGCATAAATATCGCCTGTTACAAATCCGCTTCAAGTCCGGCGGAGTTATCTCATTTAAACCGACGTGCACTCATTTCTATATCATTCGACTTCCTTTAAGAGGGTCCAGGCGCAGCAACCGAGCCAAACTAAGGTGCTATTTGAATTGCGGTCCGGTGTGGGACACAGAACACAAGATACTAGAAGGAATTTTATTTTATGTTTATGTGCATAACATTTTCTTAATTAGGAATTATTTTGTATAAATCTAAACACATTATATGAGTTACTTTTCTTTACATGATGTTATTCTTGTAATTATACATTTGAGTACAACGAACCCGTGGGCATTTGATCTTTACCCGAGTGTTCAAACAAATGTTTGACCATGAATTTAAGAAAAAGGTGTAAAAATAACTGAAATTGTGTAAACACAAAAGTGCACACAATTAGACTACAAGAACTGCGTAACGCGTGCTAGATAGGATATTTGACTCGACAGTTTGCGTCGAGTTTCTGTGTCATATTACAAATTACTATAGCGAGCATTCAACGACGTCGGCATTATGCGACGTGTATTAGGTCAAATTGCGAATTACGCTGTACGAAATGCATACTCGAGTGTTTTTTAATAGTAGGTTAAAAAACACGACACACATTTAATGTATATAACCTCTGTAATATTAATTTAAAATCAATATACTTTTAGCAATGAGAGTGTATTCATTGATAACGATTAACGAAGGCTACAATGTAAAGGGTTGGTTTGGCCTGACCAACCCCCGTTATCTCTTATAGCAGCAACTACAAGTTCCATCTCCTGTCAAGGACTAGCCTGGTCCTACAATACTATACAATTTCTAAGTTTCATAGTGGACTTGGCTATTTTAACATTGGTCCTTATAGCCGGGTCCAAATTTTGGGCTATTTGGGCAACTGGACCGGACTTTGGAGGAAGAAGATTAATTGGACCAACATTGGCTATTTTTTACATTGGTCCTTCAAGCCAACAACTCCCCGGTCAAGAAGAAACTGGATTTTGAAGAAAAATCCTCAAATCAAGATAACATCGCGGACCCTTAGGTCCTTCCGAACTGGAAGCAGAAGAACAGAAGTTAGTGCATCAATCAAGAGTCATGGGACACGCGGAACGGATCCAAACCCTGGGCAAATAAAGCAACTGGACCGGATCTGCCATATCCGTATGAAAAATTGTGGATGACTCGCAACAAGATTGTAAATAGATTGGGGAGAAGTGCAAATTGAGCCGTCGCCAAGGAGAAACGTCCTACGACTCAGTACAAGAAAATTACCGCCACAGGGGCGAGAATAAGTGTTAGCAGTATACGTCCTGCTAAGAAAAACGATTCCAAGGGTTTCCGCCGTTCAGCTAGAAGAATCTTCAGCGGCATACGTCCCACTAAGAAATTGGAAAATCGGAAAGTGGTAAGATATTACTTATCAGACTAGGTTAGTGCCAACGCCAGTAAAGAAGCTGCGACGACATGGAGCCAGTAATAAAGGAACAGAAGCAGCTGGCAAACAAAATGTGCCAGTTGCTCACAAATATGAAAAAGGATTCCGGAAGCAGGAAAAATCAACTTTACCTAGTCAAGCGAGAAGAGGAATTGGAAGGATTCTGGAAGGCATTCGAAAACGGTGACATCGAGCTACAAAAGCGACTTCCAGCAGATCACGAGTACATTAAGAAGGATTTCTACAGCCAGGTAAAAGAAAGATATCAAGTGATTACATATTACATATACGAATGGCAGGAGAAGTTAAATCCAGCCAGTGAAGAAAATAACGGCCTAGAAACCGAGAAAATGGAAAACCCCATCGAACAAGTAGGCAGACTCAAGAAGCAAGAAATCAAAATGCGATTATTTAGCGAGGTGTTGGACGACTCAGTGTCGGCATTAGAACAATCCCAGACGAAAATGGTATACGAGCATAAGGCCAGCAAAATATGCGAGCATTGGGAAAACATCACGAAACTTTATGAGGAGATTCTCGGATATGAACAAGAATTTGCTGAGGACTACTTCACGGGCGAAATTTACAATCAGATGCGAGAGCGTTATAACCAGGTAATAGCTCAAATATTTAATAAAATACGTAGCATCCCGAGAAACGATCAGCCACGACCACGATAGGAGTTGGTCATCCCATTGCCAAAAATTCCCATGCCAATCTTTGAAGGATGTTACAAAAATTGGACAACTTTCCACGACATTTTTGGGCGACTTACCGCAACAATGCCACATTAGGAAAAGCCGAGAAGATGCAGTACCTCAATACGTACCTCAGAGGCGAGGCAAGTAAATTAATAAAACATCTCGACGCCTCTGATACCAATTACGAAACCGCATGGGACCTACTGACGAACAGGTACAATAACAAAATAATTTTGTTTTCGACATTTTTAGATAACATATTACAGCTGCCTAATTTAAACTACGAATCAGCAGCTAATCTGAAACAGCTGCATGATACGACGATGGACAGTTTACGCGCCATATCCAACATAGGCGTAAATACAGAGACATGGGGACCCATAATAGTAAATTTGCTGGTCAAGAAGCTGGACAAGGAAACGAAGGAAACTGTATGAACAGGCGTTAACCAACTCTCGAGAAATCCAGGACCTAGCAGAAATGTTAAAATTTTTGGAAAAAACATTCCAATCACTTGAAGCAATTCAAGATTCAAAACGGAAATTGGAAGTCGCAAAGACAACAAAGGCACCAGAGTCATCACGAAAACCATGGCTGGTAAGAAGTTATCAAGCAAGCATCGGCAGATGTCGGATCTGTAACAGCCACAAGATCACACAGTTCCCAAAATTTATTGCAAAGACCAGTGACGATCGATACCAAGCTATCAGGCGCCATCGGCTGTGCATGAGATGTTTAATCCACAAGGAAACCGAGAGATGCTACAATCCAAATAAGTGCCAGATATGTGACAAATGGCACCACACTCTGCTGCATAAGGATTGGAATAAAACTCCGGTAAGTAATCCACAGCAAACAGCATCAAAACCGCAACAGGAGCCGAACAGAAAACCCCAAGTGGCCACCACCAGTGGACAAAATAGCTTACAAGAAGTAAGCAGCATCGTTAGCAGGAAAACCAAACATCCCAACCAGAAGGAAGTTCTGCTAGCTACGGCATTTGTAAAGGTAAAGACAGCCTTAGGATATTACGAATTGTTGAGAACATTGGTCGATCCAGGGTCACAGGCATCGATTATAACGGAAGAAGCAGCTCAGTTGTTGGCACTACCAAGAGTAATAATCCAAGCAGATATCATAGGGCTAGGAAGAAGCGAAGCTGGGAAGTCCAGATGAAAAATTGAGGTGGAAATGAAACCACGATAATCCAGCAATTTCAGAATTTTTGGGGATCTACTTATATTGGCAAGGTTGACAGAAACATTGCCAAGAAACATTAATAAAGAAAAAGAAGCATGGGAACAATGCCTACTAGCCGATCCTACATACAACATGCCAGGTCCAGTAGACATCCTCATAGGGGCTGATCTATACAAAGACATACTCTTAGAAGGAATTAAGAAGACGGAACAAGGGATGATGGAACAGAAAACGGAATTAGGATGGGTCATATCGGGGGCAGTAGAAGCAACAAAACAATCCAACATTAGAGTGGTCAGTATGATGTCTAACGTCAAAGAAGATTACCACCTCAACAAGTTTTGAGGGATGGAGGAGGTCCTGATGGAGAAACCTATCTCACAGGGGAAAGAGAATCGGACAATGGGACAATTGGAAGCAACCCATCATTGGAAGCAAGACGGAACCTGTGAGGTGAACATACCGTTCACAGAAGACCCAAGTCGAGTAGGAGAATCGAAACGGAGGGCGGTCGCCAGGAAACTGCAGTTGGGAAAACGATTCGAACCTGACAAGAACTTGGAGTCCGGACACAACAACTTCATGAAGAAGTATCTTTCAGTAGGACACATGAAGAAGATGGACCAAAGTGGTGGTCCGGGAAGAGGACTTTACAGTCCTCACCCAGCTGTCATAAATCAGAACAGCAAAACAACAAAACTAAGGGTAGTTAACGATGCCGCATCCAAGGCATCCACTGGGAAAAGTCCGAACCAGACGATGCACAGAGGGCCAAGACTACAACGGAATCAGGCTGACATTCTTCCACAATGGAGGAAGTACAAGTATAAGTACAAGAACAGGCATCCCGAGGTCAGCCGAGCAACCAATCCAAGAAGCATCACACCACAGGGGCGTAATACCATTTCGACAGCAATAAGATGTCCACGACCTATCCAATACACGCTGGGGACACCTATCAGTTACAACAGAGTCCGTCAGCAATATAACTACACTCCTCGGCATTTGCTTATGGTACGGAATAATCTATTTTATGGAGAAGCGCATGCAAGGTCAAGCAACGCCAGCAGAAACCCAACACCCGCAAGGACGACTTTAGGCTGGAACCACTGCACTCGACGTCGGAAGCAACAACCGCCGGTCACGAAGCGTGCCGTGGTTCAAACCGATGACCATGGAACTCCCACTCATCGCCCTATTTCGACCGGCCAGAATGTTCATACTTTTGTTTGACCATGAATTTAAGAAAGTGCACTCAATTAGGCTACAAGAACTGCGTAACGTGTGCTAGATAGGATATTTGTAAACAAGACTCGGCAGTTTGCATCGAGTTTCTGTGTCATATTACAAATTACTACAGCGAGCATTCAACAACGTCGGCATTCTGCGATGTGTATTAGGTCAAATTGCGAATTACGTTGTGCTAAATGCATACTCTCGTGTTTTTTAATAGTAGGTTAAAAACACAACACACATTTACTTAATATAACCTCTGCAATATTAATTTAAAATCAATATACTTTTAGAAATGAGAGTGTATTCATTGATAACGATTGACGAAGGCTACAATTGTCTGTAAAGGGTTAGTTTGGCCTGACCAACCCCCGTTATCTCTTATAGCAGCAACTACAAGTTCCATCTCCTGTCAAGGACTAACCTGGTCCTACAATACTATAAAATTTCTAAGTTCCATAGAGGACTTGGCTTTTTTACATTGGTCCTTCGAGCCGGATCCAAATTTTGGGCTATTTGGGCAACTGGCCCGGACTTTGGCGGAAGAAGAATAATTGAAGGAAACATTGGCTATTTTAACACCGAGTTAACCAGTTTGAAACTAAATGTAGCGAATTTTGGCCAAGTTTAAAATAAGCACTTAAAAATTAAAATAAAAAATTACGAAAAAACAGAGGTACGTTACAATGGTGCCTACAGAAAACCTTGTCACTTTTCCTGTACGAGTATATGGGACATATGGGACTTCTTTTGCACCTAAATTGTTTGTCTGATTTTCACTAGGTTGGAGTTCTTTCAAAATCTGTCCGTCATAAAAATAAGTAGCGTTTTCTGGCTATCCACTAGCCAAGTTAAGATGGTAAAATATAGAAAACGAAGTCATGCAATTACGAATTAAAAACAAGGTCTTGACTTTACACGGACTTGGCTTTTGGACTTGCTGCTATAACGTATGTCTCCACAAAATAGATTTGATAATTTTTTAAATCACCACATCGGTTCCTGTGATTACGTAGAAGGAATTACAAATTAATTATTTCCATGAACCGCCGAATTTAGTTCTGTTTCTTGATATACAGAATATAACAGGTATGAATAGAAAAAAAATGTGGACAAGAAACAGGTCTGCTACAACCAAAAATAGAGAATCGTGGCCCCCAAAGGATTTTATTCAAGAACAAGGAATTTTAGAGCAAGTTGAAGACGATCCCTCTGTGAGTTCTCGACAAATTAGCAACGATTTAAAAGTATTTCATATGTCTGTTTGCAAACTATTACACCATAATTTATTATATCTCCATTCCATGCGACACGAGTTTAACAGTTATCTACAGCAAACTACCCTGAATGGGCAGAATTTTGTGTGGTCAACTCAGCAATATTGTACCACCCTTAAACGAAGGGGTTGACAAGGCCTCGGCTAGCTTTTTTAACTCTCAGCAGAAAATGGCGTGGTGTAAGAATCAGGATAATAAATGATTCGGGCTTTTAAATTGAACAGAAGGATAAATAGAAATTAGGTGCCTTGTCGTTACTCACAACCTATAAAAACAAAACTAGCTACTTAAAAATACTCCATCTACCTTTGGTGCTCCCCCGCATGCCTAGATTACTCGTTCAGCTAGAGGGGTTGTAGAAAAAAACAAACAAATAATAGCAATGGGGGCATTTATTTGAACCCAGATATCGCAGTAACACATGAATTACTTGTATTAGCCCTTAGGCCATGTGACAACAAACAAAGTGGTAGGACTATTGCCTATCAAATGAAATAATAAATCATAATTGGGAAATATTCAATCCACAGGATGCTAATTAGAGCTTAATTCGCAATCCAGGACAACACCTGTGCTATCGCAATTGCATAATAAACAAAGCATAAAGGGCGGCACATCAGTTACAATGCATATGCTTATTTCAGCAATTTTAAATTATTAAATTCTGGCTCATTAGCGTTAGTAAGGTTTGAGCCAAAAAGGTTGATTAAACTCGTTCAGTTTGATTTGATAAGCTCTTAGTAAGAACTGATATAATTAAGGCAAATGCCTTTGTCGGAAAAAGTGGGCTGATGTGGCATGTACTTGCAGTTTAACTTGATGTTGAAGTCCAGCGATTGCAAGTAGAATTATCCTGTTGTGTGGCATCCATCCATGAAGACGCTAAACTAGATTTGGCTGCTTAATTCTGAGACTCCCAAAACGAAGGTGCCACTGCTGGAAGTTAGCAAACCACAGAGGATAGCGGCACATGTCGGGAATTCTTAACCCATGCGGAAGCAGAATCCGGGAACTAAATTAACTGAATTTCTAGCCTTCGTTTGAGCCCAATTAGCCCATGCAAGATCATAACCCACACTAAACGATATTAGTTTCTTCTAGCCCGTAACTGCCTGATTTTGGCTCGTAACTGCCAGATTTTGGCCCGTAACTGCTAGCTTAAATGTTAAAACTTAGTTGCGAAAATAAGCCCCCAAACGGATTCTTACTGAACGGTGTTTTTGGCCTAATTATAGCAGAGGAAGCTTTGCAGCGATTTAAATTGTCGGTAGCGCAAGGGCACCCATCCTAAATATTTAAAATCAGCACGCAAAAAAAACAATGAGATGAGCTTCCTTACCTATACAGAATGCGCCTTACGAAAACAACTAAAACGGCATCAGCTTCGCCCAGCAATTCAAATCCGCGAGAGAAAAAAATCAATACTCTGTCAACTCTTCGGCTGTTTGAGCGGCAACTCGAATCGAAATGCTAAACCAGTTTTAACACGAAAACCGCAGGTGCTAAGTGCGTCGCACCGCCTGCTGTCATAATCTTGAATTCTTTTGCTACAGCCATTAGATGTAAGGTGGTCCGAAATAAGATGACAAATGCATTAACGCGCTGCAGAAATGAAATTGAAACTGGGCGTTACAATATGCTATAGACGATGATTTTATTAAAAAAATAAATGATCGGATTCACCACGCTTTAGTCGACATGGAGTTCTAAATTACCACAATAGCCACATCTGGGACTATGAAACAAAGGCGTTTTCAACATGAGTTTTTATTAAATGTTTGGGCTGCTATTATCGGTGGTATTTTATTGGGTCCTTATTTTATACCAAATCGTTAAACGCAATGTTTCATGAATGATGGTGCGCTTTCACATTTTAGCCTACAGGTACATAGCTGGTTAGATGGAACTATCCCTGGTCGATGGATAGGACGTCGAGGTTCCATAAATTGGCCAGCATGAAGTCCAGATTTAAGTATGACAGAATTTTTCTTTTGGGGATGCGGGATACGAATTGAAAATGCTTTTCAAGTTGTGAGACAAAACATTTATGTTTTCCAATCCGTACGACAAACATTATTGCGAAGAACTGGCGTTTGTATCGAAAGCGGAGAAAGACATTTTGAACAGAATTTGAAAAACTATTTTTAACCCTTTAGTAGTTATTAGTGCAAGCATTGTTCACTACAGTTAATGGGCGTAGCCAGGGAGTGGCAGGAGTAGGCAGTTGCCTAACCCTAAAGATTTATGAAAAATAAAAGTTGATTTATAATCGTCATTGTAATTCATATTTCACACGATTTAAAAAAAAAGAAGCTGTAATAGGTTATACATATGATTCTAGATAAAAACAAATGAGGATGAAACACGCTCATACGACTAAATCCACTGTATACCGTACCATCGATCTGTACATGCTACAACAAGAGTATTTCGTTCTAGGATAAGTACAACTCCTCAGCTCGTATTCGTAGTAATGGTGTGGTTCGAAACTAAGGAAAAAATAATAAAAATAGAAATATTTTCAGTTTGACAAACCAAGTTCAATGAGTAAATATGTAATGCGCTTACAAGCTGGTATCATGATATTCATGGTGTAGTAGCGCAAACCTTCACTCGCATTTGTTTCTTAACAGCCGTTTCAGAATTATCTAGATGTAGATGTAAATACACGCCAAATATTGAACGAACACGTTTTTGTTTCACTTCCAATATCTGACTGTGTATGTGTGCATTCTGTTCCGAGAATAAAAGTGCAAAAACTTGTCATGACATTTGAAAACTGTACAGAATACACAGTTATTTTATGTAATTTAAAAAAATGAAATAATGATAACTCAGGCGGAACTGTGTTAGAATCTCTGGAAGGATAAAGAATAATGTCAGAAGACCGTTTTAGTGGACTATGGCTGCCAAGTGTACACAAAAAAAAATGATACTGGAAAAAAGGAAGCAACTATAAGATGAGGTCATAAAACGATCTGCAG
Organism: Agriotes lineatus; assembly: GCA_940337035.1. Taxonomy (NCBI): domain Eukaryota; kingdom Metazoa; phylum Arthropoda; class Insecta; order Coleoptera; family Elateridae; genus Agriotes; species Agriotes lineatus. Next base: position 135,677,581 of record OW679198.1, on the reverse strand, counting down.
CAGATTTGCGAAAAGTGATGATAATATAACTTATATTTTTTTAATTTGTAAAAATGAGAATAAAACTATAATAATAATCGTAGTTAATTGTGCATATTCTCCTTGCTGTTTCAATGGTCCCAGTAGCCTGCTGCATTCTGTATAGCACACTGCGGATAATAGCAAAACTTCACATTTGCCCAGGCTGTATAAAGTGATGTTTGTCAAACAATCCAGCAGGCCGTGCGGAGGCCATTTGCGAGTGTAGTGGAGTTATCGGGAGGTTACGCAAATAGCGTCGGGAGGTTACGCAAATAGCGTTCGCCACCATCTTGAAAAAAATGTTGAACGCTTTTTTATTCGAATATCTCGCTTCTTGTTGAGCTACATTAAACATTGATAGGCGTTTTGAAGGGGCCAAACTTTCTACGGTTTATATTTTATTAACTTTTTTGGTGGGGCTAATATTTCTTTTATTTATTACGAGGAAAACTTAAAAATAAAAGCACAACAGGCGGTTTTTCGTATTTTTATGGAAATGTGGATCTCGTACGAGAAAATTGTTTATTATCGAACTTGCAGGACGTAGAAAAACCTACAATTTGGTATTTTCCGTATGTAGTATAGCATATTGCAGCGCCCCACAAAAGTGGTCATGTCGGCGCTTGCCTGTAGAACCCTTTTCCACGCCATCCCAGAGGTGGAGTTCCAGGCGCGTTTTGTTAACGATCAACCACGGCGGGTGACTGTAGGACTCATAAATATGGATTTTAGACATACCGACTGGACGAAAATAACTAAAAATCAAAAAATATATTCATTAGTTATATCACAAGTGGTGGATATTTTGGCGAGTTACTTATAATATGAATATTTTACAGGCAACTTGTATAATACAGTCATTTTATATAATGACCAGGAGTTACATTGTATAGAATAAGTCCTCTATTGTCTAAAAGTGCTTACCTTGCAACCTTGTAGAACAAGTAATCTATCGTTTAAAAGTGCTGACTTTGTAACCTTGTATGCACGCGCATCCTGTCACGTGCATCCTTGGAAGATAATCTTATTTTAGCTGATTACAAATGCTACATAAGCTAGTGTATGATATGTTATCTTTAGTTCCTAGTTCACATGTTAGATGTAAGAAATTGTCTGACTGTGTCTTTGAGATCCAACGTGTAGCATTGTCATTATAAAATAAAAGTATTTTATTAGAAAGTCGTTTTGACAGCCTTTTTATTTAACTAGCGCAGTCGTTCGGATGAACAAAAGGGCTTAAGAGGTTTTTCGAAAATTAAAAACCAAATTTGCACCTTTTGATTTCAATCTTTAATTGTTCATTGATTTTACCATTTCACCCCGGATCTTCTGGACGCCTTCAGGGACAAACATCGCCCGTACGAAGAGCCGCCCCGTCGATTCCAACTTCCGTAGTCAACCTGGTTATTGTAACCACTTGGTCATTGGGACCATCTGATCATTGGGATCACCACGTCCAATTGAGGACAACAGGACGTAGCAAATTCAAGTGAATTAATTTTTATGCTGCAAAGGAAAACAAAATAATAATTTTTAAAAGCGTCAAAGTAATGCAGTAATAATTTGTAAATTAAAAATAAATGTTTATACTTCAAACAGAAGTAAAGTAAAGTAAAAGCATCAAAGTAATGCAAAGTAATAATTTTCAAGTGAAACTAATTATGACTTTAAATATACTAATATAGTTTTAAATATTTATATTATAAGAAGTAATTTATTTATTTATTTAATTTAATTTGCACTCAGCCAACAGCCGTTAGGCCAATTACAGGCGTCGCTGTGCAGTTATGAGGACTTCCAACCCCACTAACGACTGCCATGATGTTGTATGACCGCCGGGACCAACTTTTTTCAGTGATAGCCGTACCACTAGGCGCCGAGAAATGCAGCCGTGGAACTCCCATCCAAGTTCTGACCAGAGACAGCGTTGCTTAACTCTGCTGATCGAACGTGGACGCTTGTTCAAGCTACACCACTCGGGACCCCGTAATGAATTATATTCAGGTATTAGAAAGAACCCCCTAGTATTAAACTGTTTACTAACATAAACAAACATAAAAAATAAAGTGAAACGAATAAATAATAGATATTTATGCATTAAGGGAGATATGAATATGTTTTTTCCCTGAGGTTGACATGTGACAAGTCAACCGAAGGTAAAGAACATGAATATCTCCCGTGGTGCATACAATATTTTATCTACTAGCATATTCGTAAGAATAGTATGAAATTTCAAAATGTCATAATGACATTTAAAATTAGACTATGTAAGTAACATCAAGGATTGCCTCATTGTATGGTTGCTAAGACGTTAATTGTAGTTGCATTGTTACCATGAGTTTGAGGGAGAAATAATTTGACAAGTCCCTTGGGAGTTATGAGTAGCTTTTCATATTTTGTTTCTATGACGAAAATGTATAATATCATGTTGCTAGTAGATAAAATGAATTTTTGTCTCCGAAAGTTTTTATGTCACGAGATCGATCAAGATCGCCACTAGATCGTACAGTAAGACCATTATTTTTAAATAATTGTAATAGTATTAACAACCCGAATATGGTTGACCAAAGCGCATCATTGTTTCCCCCACATTTTAGTGTAACATTATGAAACGAAATATCGTCATACGATGGAAATAGAGCAACTTTGTCTGAATTCATTAGATCCGCAAATATTATTGCATATAAATTTTGTACAGAAAATTCAAACGATTATGTTAATCAAGTTATTTTATTCTCAATAAGAAATAAATTGAAAGGAAGCTTTGGAAGTAATCGCAGGTTGCCAATTTGATAAATGGACGGATTTAAAAATCGTATTAATTGAAACTTTTGGTGACCAAAGGTCAGAATTAAATCTTTTAATTGATTTGACGATATTAAAACAAAACAGAGACAATCCGGTAGAATTTTACAATAAAATTAGAACACATTTGACTCTTTATAATTCAAAAGTTTCATTGAGTAGAGAACCTCAAGCTATTATAAATCATAAATTAAAAGCTAACAAAGATTTAGCATTGCGAACTTTTACTAGTGGACTAAATGAAAATTTAGGAAGCTTTGTAAGAAGTAGGAATCCAAATTCACTAGAACAATCATTGATTATTGTAAAGGAAAAACTAAATATTCGATATTCACAAAATCAAAATAATTTTCAGTCAGAAATTAAATAAGTCAAATTTAACTTCCAATATACAGCAATCGAATTCACTTAACAAATTTAATTTGCCAGTATCAAGACTACAAAATCGAAGTAATTTTAATCAAAATCCTAAAAGCAATTTTAATCGAAATTCTAACTATTTTAAAAGTCCTACGTATTCAAATAATCAAAACCCTTCTAGAATAACTTCGAATTCAAATTATAACTCATTTTCACCTAAACCAAATTTTAAACCAACAAATAGTCCCGAACCAATAAAAAGGCCAGCTACTCAACAGTTGAATGCTCACAATAAATATCGAGCTAATTCTCGAAACCTTACTAGAAAGTCTAATCAATTATATTATCACAGTAATGATCAACAAAAAAATTCTGATGAATATGAAAACGTAATTGAAAACTGATTTGAAAATTCTCAAGAAATTTCAGAATACAATCAAAATGATGACTTATATTTTCAAAATGAACCCCAAAACTTTCAATATTCTGAGAACTTTGAATGTTACGAAAATTTTCCTCGAGAATTAGATGCAACATCAGATTATTATGGATCTGGGAATTGCCCAAATGATAGAATTTATCCAAACGATCGAAATGATCCAAACGATACCGTAAATTTTTATTAAGAGCCTCGGAAAAAAAATGTTAACTTTTAATATAAATCCACAATCAAACCTTCCTTATATTATCATTCTCGCTACCGGCGATAAACTTTTAATAGACACTGGTAGCTCACAAACAATAATTTCCCCAGAATTCGAACAACAACATTTTCCAAAATGTATTTATGAAACCGAATTCGAGATAGTTACATCTCATGGAACTTCACAGCATAACCTTGCTGCAGATTTACCCATTCCCAATCTTATTTATGAAAATGGAACGCATACATGTTATTGATTCAATTTTCACTAAGACTTTGTAGGTCTTATTGGATCCGACTTACTTTCAAATATATCCGTACGAATAGTTTATAAATGGATGCATATCCAAACAGAGCGAACTATACTAAATTTCAAATAAGAATGCAGGAGATAGCGCTCTGTACTCAAACTTAGTTTTACACTAGGAAAATATAAGTTTGTTTGACTGCTCGTGCTTTATAATAATGTTGCCCTATATAATTCAATAAAAACTTTGTAGGCCAGCTTTTTTATTCACTATCTATCAGTTTCCCTTTTATATTTTTAGAACTCATACCAAATGTCAAATTGGCAATTTGACTAACCACGGCCATAGTTATGATTCCTACTTAGTTCCAAATACTGCATGCTTATTTGAAATTTAGTATACAATACCATTTTATTGCAACTCATCAAAAACTAAGCAAAAAAATTAAAAAAGAAATCCATGAAATTTTGCTAAACTTAAAAATCAAGATTTTGTCAAATAATTTATAGTACCTCCGTGTACAGAATTATTTGTAACTTTACCAGCAGTAGGAAAGAATGGAACTAAATTAGCCCCAAAATTAAAATTTAATGAAAAATCAATTATGCCTTCAGCATTAGTGAAACTACATAATAATTGGTTTAAAATAAAGGTAATTAACACCTCAAATGAAACTGAAGAAATTAATATTTACAATTCTTTATTTTTAGAAGACTATGAAACCGATAACAAAAATCAACCTATTTGACTTAATAATTTTAATATAAATAAATCAACAACTCCAAATATAAAAAGTATTTTAAATAATAACTTAAGGTAAAATTTAAGACTAGACCATTTAAAGGAAGAGGAAAGAGTTCTTTTAACCGATTTATGTTTTCAATACAGAGATACCTTTATCTGTAACAAATTTGACAAAACACCACGTTAGGACTAAAACTAATGCACCTATGTACACTAAAACGTACCGTTATCCCCATGTTCATCGCGAAGAAGTCAAAAGACAAATAAATAACATGTTAAACGAAGATATTATAGAACCATCGGAATCACCGTATAATTTTCCTATTTGGGTCGTCCCCAGAAAGTTAGACGCCTCCAGAAAACAAAAATGGCGCATAGTAATTGATTATCGAAAATTAAATGAACAAATAATCAAAGATAAATATCCATTGCCCCGTATTGAAACCGTTTTAGATAATCTTGGCAGAGCCAAATATTTCACAAGTTTGGATCTTGCCTCCGGTTTTAACCAGATTGAAATTGAAAAAACTGATCGCGAAAAAACAGCCATTTCGACCCAAAAAGAGTATTTTCAGTTCAAAAGAATGCCTATGAGTTTGCGTAACAGCCCAAGTAATTTTCAAAGAATGATAAACACAGCTTTAACTGAACTCACCCCAACACAAAGTTTAGTATACTTAGACGATATTATAATATTCGGAAATTCTCTTCAAGAACATATGAAACGTTTAAAAAATGTATTTCAAAAATGTAGAGACGCTAATGTCAAAATTCAGCTAGATAAATAAGAATTTTTACATAAATCAGTAAAGTATTTAGGTCATATAATAACTTCAGAAGGAATAAAATCTGCTCCAACTAAAATTTCAGCAATTGAAAATTTCCCAGCACCAAAAACACGAACAGAGATAAAATCATGCCTAGGATTATTTGGGTACTACAGAAAATTTGTCAAATACTTTGCTCAAACAAAGCGAATGCGCGCTTATTGTAAATATATTAATTATTAACTATGACGCACTTGGAAATAATCTAATGAAAATTATCCCTTTGCTTGAAAATAAGAGTTATGTTATTAAATATACAAAATTTAAGCAAATTGACGATATTATCAACCATAATAATAATTTACTTCTGAATCAATTATTACCCGATGTTAAACACAAAATTAATAAAAGAGAACTTTTTGACGGATTAGGATCCGCTTTCAAATTTTTAACTGACAACCTCGTCGCCAAAGATGGAGTTAGATACGAATCAATGATTACCAAATTACAAGAAAATAACAAAATTCATAATGGTATTATATTAGAACAAATCAAAATTTTGAATGACACGATATCAGTAATAAACCATATAGCAAAAGGTCAAGTATTATTAGACAGAAACATAAATAAAATAATTTTGCAAAATGAGGAATTAGGTAAAAATCTTGCCACATACTCTTTAAAAATGGTTTTAATGGAAGCAGTTCAATCTTTACAACTACTTATTAATACCTGTTTGGAATTAGAAAACGCGTTAACTTTTGCTCAAAATTAACAAATGCACATGTCACTAATTGACAATGATGATTTAATTGAAAATCTAAACGAAATTTCTGTATATCTTAGTGGTATTTCAGAAAAAGCTCTATCCTTTATCCCACACAACCGCAGTATTTACATTTATATGAATTCATTATTATTACAAAAGTTTACCAGATTAAGAATATGATTACATTTATCTTTGAAATACCTTTTACTTCCAAAACTAACAATTATCAAATGATACGATTAATACCATTTCCAATTTTAATTAAAAACTATCAATTCCGTATGATCATTCCTACATATAATACTTTATTATTCAATGTTAAAAATAGTATTCCTGTCGAAGTAAGTCATTAAAATTATTTTGAAATTCCCAATGATAAATTGTGCTAAACACAATTACTTTCATTTAACAATAATAAAACAGGTGCCCCATATTTGTTCAATTTAACAGAAATTAAAATATCGCAAATAAATTTTGCGACATGGCTGATATCTTCTCCCTTCGAAGCAATATTGGACGTTAAATGTAATAACAAAATTATAGAAAAGCAGTCTCTGGTTCTAACCTCTTGTACTTAGGTTCAGAATTATTAAACGGTCAATATTTGAAATGTTCAAATTAACAATTTTGTTCGAGGTGCTTTTAGCAGTAAATAACATATGTTCTTGATTTATTAAAACAACAATCAAATCATATAAACGTTTCAAAAATCGACTTGATTCCCGTCGATACCCAAAAATTGGTTGAAGACAGAATCAAACTTAATAAATACGAAAATTTGTAAAAGCAGTAAATTATGATAAGTGCATATATATAATACACATATATTGCTGGTAGGGCCTGGAAACTTCAGAAAACATTACGGCGCCGACATAGTCTCACTTAGAGTATCACGCGTCTCGTGCGCATGCGTGAGAATTCGAACTCCGCCTTTAGAAGCGAATTTTAAACTTGACCACTTCCCCATTGGGCGGACGACGCCGCCGCGCTTGCGCACAGCTCACCGTATACATAAAGGAGTTGGTTGTGTGTTTCACTTCATCGGCCAGTTTCCCACTCATAGCCGCTAGCAATATAGTAAGTATTAGATATATGGATAAGTGTAATAATTTAAGTGTATCTGGAATTATATTTACACTATTAACTATTCTTATAATAACTATTTTTATGCTATATATGTATTATAACAGAAATACAATGAAAATTAAGCTTATTAGATTTTTAAATAAATATTTCGAATCACAAAACGCAAATGCGTAAGTTTAATTTTCTTTTACCTTTGTAAGATTCAACAAGGTAAATTTAATTTTCCCTCGTTGAATAATTTTTTAGGCGGATGAGTTGCATTGTGTAGAACAAGTCCCCTATTGTCTAAAAGTGCTTACCTTGCAACCTTGTATAAAGAGTAATCTCTTGTTTAAAAGTGTTGACTTTGTAACCTTGTATGCACGCGCATCCTGTTACGTTCATCCTTGGAAGATAAGCTTATCTTAGCTGATTAGAAATTCTATATAAGCTAGTGTATGAATTTTATCTTTAGTTCCTAGTTTACATGTAGATGTAAGAAATTGTCTGACACTGTCTTTGAGCTCAAACGTGTAGCATTGCCGTTGTAAAATAAAAGTGTTTTTTAAAAAGTCGTTTCGACGGCCTTTTTATTTAACTCAGGCATTTTATATAATGCCTAGGGATTATATATATTTCCTAATAAGCTGTAGGAATTCTATGAAAAGTATTTTTTAAAGTAAAAGTTAGCACTCATTAGTCAATAGGTTTAATGCCCTAGCTAATTTTGTAGGTATTATGGCATGCGAGCTCATCACCGGCATCAGGTAACGACCGATGAACAACACCGGAGATAGGTTAACTCATGTAAAGATGCATATAACACACACAATCAAAGGCTGCAACTTACCTAGACAAGCTGGAACGACACACAGCCTAGAGATGTGAATCAGCGATGCCGGTTTATTTATCATAACATCTAACTTCATACATATTATTCATATTGCCTGCAACCGTGAAGTCATTAATATATAATCCCTAGGCATTATATAAAATGCCTAGTCATTATATATAATTATTTTATAATATAATATAATAATTTTATAAAATGCCTGAATTATACAAATTTCCTGTATTATATACAGCGTGTCCTAAAAAGAATGGGACACCGATTAGTCATAGATTCCTTACGTCATAATAAATCGATTAAACCTAATATACCTTAGTACGAAGTCCCTTCAGTAAAAAGTTATAGGGCCTTAAAGCTCAATTTTAAATTTTTTTATTTTTTTTGTTATTTTCCACAAATGTAGAGATATCGATTTGAATTTTAGTATACTTACTTACTATCATGTACTGCACTAATACCCATAAACTAAACTTGACTGTAAGAGGCACTTTACCTTTCTTCTAAAACTTTTTTTAGCTCTAATTTCAATATCTGTAACCTTTTTTAAAATTTTAAGTTATTATCTGAAAGACAATTAAAATACACAAAAATAATGTACACTTAGTTAATAAGCGTAAGAGCAACCGTTTACCTTAAAATGCGATCAAAGGTTTATAGTTGTCATTAAGACGTGCAATTATCAAGTAGCCGTGATCACAACAACAATGGGTAATGATTGTACCTAATCTAGTAAACAACAAGAAGAAATCAATTAATGACGTTGGTGACATCAGTTTTCTGTCTTTTGTGCTTACGAAAATGCTGCGACAACGAAATTTCAGAATTGGAGAATTCGTTATGTAACGGCATTTTCTTAAACATAAAAGAACAAATTCCTATGTCACTAATGTCATTAATGATTATCATTGTTTTTTACTAGATGACCAGTGTATTTGTGATCATGGCTACTTGATAATTGCATGTCTTAATGACAACCAAAACCTTTGATGGGCAACGCTTGCTTTTAGGCTTACATTATTGTTGTGCTTTTTCATTCTCTTTACATAATAACCTAAAATTTCAAAGAATGTTACAGATAACGAAGTTAGAGTTAAAAATTTTTTTCAAATTGCTTCTTACAGTCAAGTTTAATTTATGAAAAAAAAATTAGTGCAGTACATAATAGTAAGCACGTATGCCAAAATTCAGATCGATATCTCTACATTTGTGGAAATCAACAAAAAAATAAAAAATAAAAATTGAACTTCAAGGCCCTATAACTTCTTACTGAAAGGACTCTGTACTGAGGTATATTAGGTTTAATCGATATATTATAACATAAGAACTCTATTACTAATCGTGTCCCATTCTTTTTGGGACTCCCTGTATATATTCTTGCTTAAAAAATCTAAGAAAATACTTAATATCTTGTCACAGGCGCACGTCGAACTTGGCAAAGTTGGAAAGGATCGCTCTGAAGTAATATTTGTAATTATCGTTGATAAACATATTCTTAGGACTATTTCTATATTTGGAAATACACCCTCCGATTTCTGATTTTTAATTTCCTCGTACATACAACATACAGATGGACCGTGGTCGAAATTTTTCTTAGGAATATGAGAACAGATATCCAGCAAAATGAATACCTGCATTTAGATCCAAAATATCTTCGACATTATTTGCATACTGCTGTCTAAAAACCTCAGCTCCCGTCTCAAAACCTTTATGGGTTGTCTTGGTAAAATTTTCGAAGAAAGCATAACGAGAGAAACGTCTGCATATATAAACTTCCTTATATTTAGTTTAATAAAAAAAAGATTCAATAATTGCGTAGTAGGTCTTTACTCTAAATTTATACTCTTCCGAATCAAATTTAGTCTGATTCATTGGCCCATGTTTGGCTCGTTCATTGGGGTTTTCGAACTACTCATAAGCCATAAGCATGTTCTATGGCGATTGTTGCTTTTTACCAAAAACTTGGCGCCCTAAAAATTTTGCGCTAGTAGCGATTGCTTATTCTGCTTCATTACTAATACGGCTCTGACCACGTCAACAACAAGACCTGACTGGAGGCTCTGGATTGTATGGAGGGTGAATGCGGAGTTGCATTATCGTGGTGTAACAAGATGCTACGCAAACAAGATTTTCGGCGATCACTGGATAATTTGTCAAAGACTTGAGGAAGGCAAACTTCTGCATACCGCGAATAACTTTGATTGGCATAGCCTCATTTTCAAAAACTCAACGCTTGATTGTGGTTAGTTTCGGAATTACAATTATAGAACCCAGACTTATCACCCGTAACAATATTAAACACATATTAAACTTTTCTGACGTAGATTTGCACCAGTGTATTTGTGCTTGTTCTTGTTTTTAAATTAACAAATGTAGAATCCATCGAATTGTTAGCTACTGCGAAGCATCCAATATCTAAATCTTGCCGAATCTTTCTATGAGTTATATTCCGATTTTTTAAGCAATTGTTCGCTTGTACTAACGTTTTCATCTCAAAAAGCTACTGGAAGTCGTCTAGGTCTCGGTTCATCTTCTAATGCCTCAATGAAGTACCAAAAGCTGATATTAAATTTTGGCTACTTTGGTAGTATTTCACACTTCTTTTATACACATAGAAAATTATTGTCCGCACTTTATAATGTCTAGTAGATAATAATAAACAACTTATAAACATCAAACATTTTACTTTAAGGACGCAGCTGGAAACTGTCAACAGAATGAGTTTTCAATGTATGCAAAAGTTTATTGGTATCCATGATAACTGTGAAGTTTTAGGCTGGATTTCCCTTTCTTTCAGTATTATTAAAAAACAAAATGGTAAATTTAACAATCTTTAATTTAGTAAACAACACAATATTATTTGCACACCACACTAGAGGTGGGCCTTTAGGCCAGAAGTCCAAGGCCCGGCCCGGCCCGGCCAGGTTCAGGCCGGACCGGGCCTGACTTTGCTTGAGTCAGTCTGGCCGGGCCGGGCCGATTCAAACTTTGGTTAACCGGGCCAGGCCAGGTCGGGTCGGGCCGGGTGGCCCAAGCATTCAATCACCGGACCGGGCCTGGTTCTCGACCAATCGGACCGGGCCTGCCTAGCAAAATAAGACCGGGTACTAAAATGTAATATGTAATATGCTCCAATGGTCCATATAATACCCCAACCCAAGGGCCCAAGGCAGTACAATATCCTTCTATAACTTCTGTGAATTAAAACTGGATATTATTACCTGATTCGTGAAAGTTTTCCTAGCATAACTAAATTTATGGTTTAGTAGTTTACTGCTTCATAATGCTTTGGATGTAAGGTATACAAGGTGTACAACAATAGTTATAAATTTACTGTTGATTAGAGCTGTATTATAGATTTAAATGTGGTTCTCGTGATCGCGTATGAGAACCTGGCTTATTGTAGGTATAATTGATATGAAAGCTTTTTACTCTCGAAACAAAGCAATTTTTGAATGAAATTTTTCGCTTTTGGAGGTTTTTTGGTAAATACTATGTATATTCGGAGAAAAATAAGCCAAAAATTTTACAAACCTCAAACGTCTGTAAGGTTTGAACAAAACCATTCTACTGTTATCATTTTTGTTACTTTTTTTAAGTCCATAGGCACCCAGTTATGTACAGTACCTATGTAATTAATATCTATCTAGATTTACAAATTAAACATTAGCTGGCAAGAATAATTAATGCAAAATAGGTTTTTTTCAATGTTTTAATATCTCAGGCTGTTGGATCTATAGTATAGATTTTAAAAGCCGCTTATTCAGCACAGTTTATGTTTGAACTCATAAATATAGTAATAAATTTTGGTAAGTATTTTGTTTCAAAATAATATTACTTGTTAGGTGCTACCGATGTTTGCACTTGAGGTTTTAAATTTCCTTTTCGACTATCAGTAATTAAAGTATTATTTTACGAAAGAAATATCACAAAATAATAGAGTTCTCATTTCAGTCTTGCAGTGCTACTTGTTAAGTCTGAAGTAGTCTGTAAAGTGCTATAATAATAGTGTCAAAAATCATATCATTTTATTATTAAAGTAAAAATGGAATCGACTGATCCAATACCAAATATAAAGGTGTTAACTACTTTGATTGAGCAGAAGTCAGAATTAATAAAATTTAGGCCCAAGGAAGGCGGTAAAAGTGATGTGTGGAAACATTTTTCGGAAATTCTGTATAAAGGCAAAGTCGTAAAAGGTAGTGTCAAATGCAATTATTGCAAAAAAGTGTTTTCTTACAATAGTAAAACCGGGGGTTCACATTTGGGCCGACATGCAGTTTCTTGTAAAAGTGCAAATACGGTTGTCTCTGGACCTGGACGTTCTGCCACCTTAGACAGTTTTGCAAAAAGGAAAGTCAACGCAGATGACAAAACAAAAATTAACACTGCAGCGATTCACTTCATAAGTGAAGATCTGAGACCGCTAAGTATTTTTGAAGGAAAAGGTTTTAAGGTGAGCTATATAATTTTTAATTTTATATTGCGATGGTATTTAGCCCTCAAATCGGCTCTGATTGCAGTACAAGCAAATAGCAAATTAAATCATTAAAGCACAGAGTTGTAATAATGCAAGCATCTGAGAAAATTCACATAAATTGCCAAATCATAATAACACTGGTATAATTCGCCAATGACATTGATTATATTTGAATAGGCACAGAAATATGGAAGCTCAAATTCCGAGTATTGGGTTTAGCAATATAATTTCAATCGTAATATAATAGATTTGCACAAACTAAAAGCCGAATCTAAATTAATTAAGAACTGGCACAAAAAGTTCAAGTTAGACACAGCTTAAAAAAATGGAAGCGTAGAAAGTAAAGTCATTAGAGAATGGGTAGCAAATGAACATTTTTAATAAAGGTGAGAACAAGAATGACTAGAAGAATAAGGCAAAGAACATAGAAAAGCCAGGCAAGTCATTTATTACATGAAAATACAAGACTTGGGGATTTGAAGAGATTGAAATAGCAAGAAATTAGATGGAATTCAAATAAGCAAGAAATTAGACGATGTTGGTGGATTAAAAAACTAGTCAGTGTAGTGATAAACAATGGGCATTTAAGTGTGGTAAAAAAATCAAGTGAGTGGCGCATAAAAAAACGTTGAGAAATAAACAATTCCAAAAGACAATAATTCTAGTACATAAGAGATTGTAATTAACTGATAAAATTTTGTTAACTTAGATTATAAGTTATGTTTTTGTACCTGGTTGATTTCCTACAATTCAAATCTGTAGACAGTGTTTTGTCAATTACGACAAGGGATAGCAATTGTTCTAAATAAATTGGTGAAAGTGCTTGGTTTTTGCTCTATCTTTAATTACCAAAATTTCATAGAAAGCATAAATGTATAAAAAAATAAATAGCACCATCGTAATCAGCGAATTCGAGTGTATCAGCACAATTGGAGGCAAGAGATTCCAGGTATTTGAGTTTTTGGCGTTCCGAGGCGACGACGGCAGCCACGGCTTGGAGGCGATTTCCCGCAGCATCAATCTGCAGCATCGTGGGAAGGCATAGGGTGTCAGGATTCTTCCGGCAGCTCCACACATCAGGCCAGAACATAATCCAGCATCACGAGCAGCCCGGGGAGCAAGATTACAGCCAGATTCACCATCAAAAGGGGGTCCCGAATCTACGAAAGTGAGGTTAGTGAATTGTCCAATTTTGATCTGCCCGATCGGTGTGAAAATTTGAGCATACGTTAATTACGACCTGGAGAACACGAAAATCGTAACAGTTCCCGTGGATGGCGAGGTATTTTCCCAGGATTTTCAAATAAAATCGTCAATTGGAGGCACCAAGAAACAAATGCGAATACGGCGTCCTTTTTAAGAATGCACCAATAGCTAACGATCTGGAAAAACAAAAGATTGCCTAGAAGCCGCTTGAAGGCAATTATTCAAAATCTTACCATCAAAATTTGTTCATTTAATTGTTGATAAATCAATTTCACACGCGAGCTGAAAATAACTAGAACTTGTTGTGATAGATTTGACGTACAAACGGCACATTACGCCTACATTTCAGGTCAATCTGCCTACTTTTCAGAGGCGTAACGTAGAATTTTAACTTGGAAAGTCAGGAACCCAACACCCGAGATTTTGAGTTTTAATTTCATGTCTCTATTTAAAATTGAGCTAGCGAAGTTAGGAAATCAGATGAATGGATTAGAAAAAGGGCAAACTACCATAAGAGTAATTCTCAATTTTGGCGTACCCAACGAAATTAATTAATCAGTTAGTTTGATTTAGCAAGTGGTAGAATTAAATTAAATATTGTGTGGTGACTCTTTTTATTTATCACATTAATTATAAACATACAAATATTATACGTAAAGGGTCATTGCAATATATATCTTTCTAAAAAATCTATTTTTATACAGAAATTTGCAAATGATCTCATTAAACTGGGTGCAAAATACGGACCCCTAAAAATTGATGAAGTTTTGACCAGCAGGAAAACTTTGCGAAACCATTACTTAACCGAAGAATACACCAAATTAGAAGAAAAAGTAAGAAATTGTCTTACCAATTCTTTGAAAAGTGGAATTGCATTTACAACGGATTACTGGACCGATGATAATAAAGTGGGTGGTTAAGGTGTTTGTTAGAAATTACACACACGAATAACTACACCACTTTTAATATTCTTTATTTAACGCAACGGATTACAGACATAAAATTAAATGTGCGAATTTGCTACTATACTATTACACGTGTGGATCGAATAGGTCTTGTTAATCAGCATACATGTGAGCGTTTGTGGATCTGACACTTGGCTCGTGGAAACACTTAAAGTAAATGTTCCACTAAGTATGAGATTAATATTAAACGCATTGAGGAACTGACTCTTTGCGTGTCTGTTTAACCAAAGTGGTTTAACAGGCGAAGACCTGATGTGCAATGATTCCGTTCAACCCCATCGCTCTGGTTTATATACCCATGTTACACAATTTACATAATATACAAAAAGGATTTTCTATTCTAGTGAAAACAATGGTATTGTATTCACAAGACGAAGGATCCGTTCACTTTCACTTGGGACGCAACGGTTGGAGGTTTTATGAGTTTATGACACCACTTGAAATTCACTAGATTTTTACAGCTGCAGTTTTGTATTGTGACATAGGCGAGCTTCCTTTCTTTGGAATTCTTACGCTAACTGTTGACAACGAGTTATTGCGATTTATGGCTCCACTACAATAACAAACAAAATTCTTATATTACCATAACCGCTCATATGATTGATACAGATTTTGCTTTAAAGAATTTTTTAATTTCATTAGATGTAGACGAAGCAAAAAAAAACTGGTGAAAATATTAGAAATTTTTTTTTTAATACCATACAGTATTTTTTATACTTAACCGAAATCGAATTTCAAGAACTTGTATCAGGTGATCATGTAACATTTGTTACAGACAACGGTGCTAATGTTGTTAGTGCTTTAAAAGATTTCAATAGAATATCATGTGCTGCTCATAATTTAAATTTAGCAATTGAAAACTGGCTGAAAAAAAATGGTAATACTCACGTCTTTTCAGTAACTGTTAACAGGTGTAAAGACTTGGTTATGTTTTTAAAAAAATCAGGATTAAATAATAAGCTGACCAAAAGTTTAAAACAAAGTGTCCCTACAAGATGGAATAGTTTACTCCACATGCTGCAATCAGTAGTGAATGAATTTGATAAAATAACTGAATTATAAATTCAAAGAAATGAGTTTCACAGAATTGAAGACATAGATGTTCAAATGTTAAAAGATTATATAAATTTATTGCAACCATTGACGACGCCACAAATGAATTGAGTTTCGGGAATAAACCTACTATTCAACTTGTTTTGCCCTGGCTTATAAAATTAACAGACTCACTTAAATACTTTCCCAACGACAACTTAGAAATAAAAAAATCTAAACAATCTTTGAGCGATTTATTAAATCAAAAATTATCTGTCAAACCAATTCATAAAGTAGCAACATTTTTAGACCCTCGAATGAAAAAATTTTCCAAAATGCTTGACG
Source organism: Agriotes lineatus (assembly GCA_940337035.1). NCBI lineage: Eukaryota > Metazoa > Arthropoda > Insecta > Coleoptera > Elateridae > Agriotes > Agriotes lineatus. The sequence continues at coordinate 135,661,284 of OW679198.1, read as the reverse complement.
ATGTTGAAGCAAATGAAGTATATAACTTGGTAAAAACCTATATTAATGAAACCGCACCTGAGATACCAGAGTATCAAAATAATTCTGTTCTTGCAGAAAATATTAACACAAGTTCGCATTTTTGTCAAGAAAAGGTAAGTCAGTTTTTTGATACTGACATCACGAAAATAAGTAGTTTAACTGCCGAAAATGAATTTAATAGCTATTTGAATTATAAAATTCCCATTATTGGTGAATCGAATTTTGATATATTAGAGTTTTGGAAAAACGAGCAAAAAAGATTTCCGTGCTTGGCAAAAATTGCACAGAATACACTGTCAATACCAGCAACGTCGACTCCAAGTAAACGAACATTTTCTTTGGCTGGTCGTACTTTGGAGAAAAGGCGAAGTCAACTAAACCCACATATTGTTTCAAAGTTATTGTTTTTAAAATTCAATAGTAACATTTTCAGCCATTAAATAAGTAGGTATTAAGGTTTTTTCTTTTTGTTTATTTTTTTTTAATTATATTTTTACTATTAATATGTACTGTAGTTAATAAATAATAACATAAACCTATGTTCCATGTTAGTATTAGAACCGTTTGTTATTGTGTCTACCTGTCTACTGCATAAAATCATTAATAAAATGCTGTATTGAACTTTAATTTCTTTTTTATGTTGATAAAATAAAAAATATGTATTTTTAACGTCGAACTGAATGATCTACCTTGTTTCGGGCCTTTCGGGCCAATCTGGCCCGCGAGTCAAGCGGGCCCGAGTCGGGCCAAGCGGGCTTTCTGACTTCAGGCTAACTAGCCCGATCGGGCCTGGCCTGGCTTTATATACTTCGGGCTTTTTCGGGCCTGGCTTTTATAATCAATGTCGTACCAGGCCGGGCTTGAAGTCAATGTGAATCGGGCCGGGCCGGGCCGGGCCGCGCATTTTAAGAATTTGCCCACCTCTACACCACACATAATCTATTAAACAAACTAATCGTAAATTCTGTTAAAGCAAAGTAAAACGGGCTGCGTAGCGACACCCTTTCAACTACTTGATCTTTTTCGCACTGACTGCAAGCGTGCAAGCGTGGCTGCAGCCGAGTTCCTTCCTCCGCTGGTACAGCGCCTACAAAAGATTTAAACGTGCGGCACCCGCGAAATACGAATTGCAGTTAACCGCAACGGCAAATATAAATATGTTTGAACAATAACAATTAACAGAGAAGCCTCCGTATCAGACTTGCGTCTAGCCGTCACACCCGGTGGAGTCACGAAGGGTCACGATTATAGTCGAATGCGCGAGGATCGAGTTGCAGCAGCCGTGTCCGTGTAGCACTTGTAGTTTTTGTAGGTTATAGTGTATAGTATAATTGTAGAGTGTGGCTAGAGTCCCGCAAGTGGGACCAAATTACAAAACTTAAAATCCCACAAGGGAGTGATTTCTTAAACCCCGCCCACAACTTGCGGGATCGTTCAAAGATTAAGTAAATCCCGCGTGGTTTTGTTGATTCAATTCCAAAATAAATGTAGATATGTACATATGTAGTTACTCATTTTTAAATAGTATTTAAATATTAATTTTGGAAAATCATAATAGACCATAGTAGTCGTGAAATGACGTTATACGCTATGTGGTAAATTTGATTTGCTGTTCATATCGTCTTTAGGGTAGTTAGGTAGAGGTATGCCTTCTGTATAGTTTATTACAGAAATACCGTGAACATAAAAAATTTCGGCGTCTTTTGATGGCCTTTGAGGGCCTTTACTGCCGTAAAAGACACCGGCGTTTTTTCTGTGCACGGTATTTACGTACTGAACAATACATACATACCTAACTTATACATATAAATGTTTATGTTTTAAGAATAAAAATTAGTTGCATAATTTATTTCAGAATTGAGTTATTCCTCACGACTTATTTAAACCTAACTTATACAAAAATGGAGCTAGTTTAGCAATATTGTTCTTTTGAAAAAAAATAATTATTAAAATAAATATTCTCTTTACTTTAATCTTTAAAATTACTGTTAGACGCATAGTAGGTATTCTAGCTAAAACATTGGAATGAAAAATAAAAATAGTTAAATATCTAGAAGTTTTCTACGATTTCAAAATTAAATTTTAATTACTACCTATCTGTAAATGGTTAAGGTTAATGTGAGAAATAGGATGGATTTGTTGGAATGGGAGTGAAATATTACTATTTCCTTACATCACCATGTATAACATCATAATGAATACCTAGCAAATCTATTCCAAAAGTCAAAAGAGATCACTTAGAGCTTAACATTTTTATTCGTCCAAAAAATGTGTTTTACATAAAAAGTAGTTTTGAATTCACATTTTAATATTGTAATATACAGAGTACTCTCACATTTGGGACTTGTTTCAACAGAAAGTAGGTACATAGGTAGGTACTTAATAGGTATTGAACACATTATTTTTAAGACTTTACTAACACTTTATCCAAAAACAAGGAAATATTGAATATTTAAACTTTCTTCTTTTTTGTCTTATGTTGGCCTTCAAGTGACAGTCTTTTTTTAGGTAAACCGATAGCAGTTAAATGTTGGCCTTTTGGTCTACCGCGGCATTTAATAGGGTCCTAAAATCATAGTAAAAGTAAATTGCAACAAATAAATGACAATGAAAAAAATACATACTGGCAATGAAATATCTTTAAAGTTGATTTCAGTGTTCACAGTTTCAATTATTATTTCCTGATATATAATTTCTGGGTTGTCAACAGTTTCAACTACCTCGCATTTATCCTTGTCAACTGAACAAATTATTTCATTAAGCACTCTCAAATCATTATCATCATTAAATATTTGTTTGTTTGTATTTTTGACATCACTATCAGAAATAACTTTGTTGCAAAAGTAACTGTGTTCTAATTCATTTTCATTAAAATTCTCATTCAAGGCTTCATTCAGTGTAGAACTTTTAGGATTAGTTTCAACAACATCATTTCGTATGAAGAGATTTTCTTGATTGTTACTGGACTCGAAAGATACATGTTCATGATTTTGCCATTTATTTTGCAATTCCATCAATAATTTCATTCTCTTGTGAAACTCTTCTGTTGATACTTCACTACACAGTGTTGCAAGTTTTAGACATAGCGCTTCTGATTTTTTAAATTTTTGATGAGATGTTAATGGTGGCTTTGTATTTGATATCGGCATAGATAATCTGGTTTCCGTTACCGGCAGTGGTTCTGGGGTATTAGGGTTGCTAATCATAACATTGTAATTAGATTCAATATAACTTCTGGTCCAACGTCGTGAAAATAAGTTTTCATCAAATAACTCAAGTCCAAGCTGCTTTCTGTAGGCAAGTACATGCTTACATGGAAGTTTCATTGAGGTGAAAAAACAGCAATCACAAGTTAGATCAGACACTTCCCATTTATTGTCCTCGTTATTATCAGTGCAATCTATGACTTTGTCAGTGCAACATATGACTTTGTTGCCCTCATTTATAAATATATATTGGGTAGAACCCATACCTGAGCATATAGCCTGCAGGTTTCCTTCTATTTTCTTGAATGCAAATGGTGTAACATGTTTGTAAAACTGTACTTCTGTATATGTCTTGTTAACTATACAAGGACTTTTGAAAATCATTTTACTTAATTCATTTTGAAACTGCGTTTTTTTTATATTTAGTAATACAAAGAGCTTTTCAATAAATTCATCAAAAGTACTATAAGTTGAAATAACCGACTTTAGTTTTGAATTTAAACTTTCCAGTCTATTGTTTGTCGAGTTAAGAAAGTTTCCAGTTTTTGCAGTTAATCCTTTTACCCACTCATTCCTTATGTCATGCCAGTTTTTCATGTAATATTCTAGAACCGATGTGGGAACATTATTTTTCATTTCTTCAAATAGAACACTATAATGTTGCTCAGATTTTGCATATGCCATTTTCTGCAGGTACTGTAAAGAAGTTACAACTTCTACAGATGTAATATTCAATTTCGCCACTGTTATGTCTCTTCGAAAAATCTGAAGTGTATGGAAAATACATATCAATTTGGATGCATTTGGTAGCTGTTCTGATATGGCTTGCCGTTCAGCTGAACATTTATCTGTCATGATAACAGTAATTTCCTCCCATTTACCATTCCTTTCTTTAAATCTATAAAAAATTTAAAATATTACTAGTCTAACAAACTGAACAATTAGATATTATTTACTTTTCCAACATCCAGCTGATGGACTCGATGTCTTCTGATATTAGTATACCAATACCTACTACATCGGTAGTTCCAAGGGAATTTTCTACTGCCATAACATAAACTGGACATCAAATATTAATAAGTTTATAAGTCCCATCCAGAAACAAAATTTCTGGAAATAAACAAAATGATTCTTTCATGTGAGCATCTTGGAAAAATAAAGCACTGAATTTTGTATCTTCCGTTTTAAAATCTACAGTACAATTATATTTCATTGTAAGTTTTTGTACAATTTCTTCAAAGTCATAATTTAACTTTTGGGACGAGGAGGCATAAATATTAGACAAGTCTTTAAGAAGAATGGCGTTACCACTTTTCTTTACAAGGTCTGCTTGAAGAAGTTTTTTGTTTACTTTTAATTTCATCATCATTTCTACATTTTGTTTGTTCTCATTAGTTAATCTTCTTTGTTTTGGTAGTTGTTTAAATAGTTCTCTACAAAAATATTTGTTAATAATAAGCAACATAATAAGAAAAATAATTTGTAATAACTTACTCAGATGGAATTTCATGATTGTGGCCATTATTTATGCTTCTTACGATGAGGGATTTACCATCTGTATTCAAACCAATGGTAATGTGTGCCTTGCAGTCTTTCTTCAAAGTTCTGGTAACAAATAATAAGTTAGACACTATGATATTGTTATTATTAACGTTGTCAAAATTAAGAAGATGCTGACGTACCCTTGGTGGCTTCGTTGATGTCCTTTTTTATTCGTCTTCGGTCTAAACTCTTGTCCGCCACGTATGCATGCATGCTTTAATTTGTAGTAACGCAGCTCTTCTGGGGCCCTTTTAAACAAATTAGGTGAGTGATGTTCAGCACTTTTAAGGGTTTTTGCATCTCTTTTCCGAAACTGGACACGGTTTGTTTTTTCAAAAGAATTGATTGCATTTTGTAGATTCTCGTAACTACTGAATGTTTTATTAAGCTCCATAATGCACTAATTGTTCACCTCCAGTAGCATAACAATACTTAAAGTGGAGTGGAAATTCAATATAAAGTATAAACACGGCTATAACCTAACAATTTCACAGATGGGCGGGCACTCCCGGGCGGGATTTTAAGTTTTTTAATTTAGTCCCACTTGCGGGACTCAAGGAATTTTTGAACGATCCCGCAAGTTGTGGGCGGGGTATGAGAAACCGCTCCCTTGCGGGATCTTAAGTTTTCTGATTTGGTCCCACTTGCGGGACTCTAGCCACACTCATAATTGTAACGGTTCACCCACAGTGTTTTACAATTTAAAAATATACGGTACCCCCCACCCAAGAAAAGCGCCCTTCCGTGCTTTCCAAGAATACTTCGATACTCAGCATCACTCCGTTTCGCTAATACAATGAAATGCTATGAACCAGATATTTATCAAAACAAAAAAATCTGGTGTGATACACTCACACAACTTCCTTTTACAGTGATCTTATAATTAGTCAAAAATTTCATTTTTAATTTTTAACCATTTGTTAAAAATTTTCAAAAATTACAAATTCTACAAAAACGGTACAAAATCGAGTGTTAGTTGAAGAGACAAATTTTCTCTAGAATTTTAAGGTGAATTCAAAAATGTAATAATATACCGGGTGTTTTATTTAAAATAGGAGTTAATAAAAAAAATAGAAAAAAAAACAAAAGAAACCCACTTTAGAAGTATTCAACTGGAAAATCACCTATCTCACATCAATACACATTAAAAATGTAAGAAAAATGTAAAATTTAAAAAAAATCGTTAGAGCCGTTTTTGAAAAAATCGAAAAAAACTGAAAAATCACAAGAGTAAACACCTACTTCCGGTTATGCGATTTTCTTCAAAAGCTTGCTGTCTCATCTACATAGTACACAAAACTTATATATGAAGTTTCAATGCCATACCTCTTTTCGTTTTTGAGATATTCTGTTCACAGACAGACAGACACACAGACAGACCAATGAAAAAAAATATGTTTTTTGGAATCAGGGGACTCTAAAACGTGAAGATCTGTTGAAAACTCAATTTCGAATTTTTGGGGTGAATCCAATACTTCCTTTATAGTAGTAAAAGGAAGTAAAAAACAAAAAAAATCTTTTTTTACTGACGACCATAGCTCAAAAGTTGATGTTGCCTTCATTTTCGGAGACCCTATCGTATGAAAACAATCCAAGACTTCAGGACGATTCCTGGCGACCGGAATCGTGTACACATACGAACATACATCCCCCGCACAGCACATTTAGGCACCCCCCAATACGGGGGATTGATCTAGTGGGCTAGGATCTTCCCGAAAAGATCCGCACCCCCGAGACGGAGATTTGATATAGTGGCTTCATTAGTCGGTTGGCTCGAATTTTAGAGATATTTGACTCAGAGTAGTTTTTCATATGAGGGAATTTCAATACTTCGTACACTTCGTGTCGAAGTAATAATTGTGCAATGGCGATAGAGTGCAATATTTGTTTAAAACAGTTCACTAAACGGTGCAATTTATTGAGACATACATCTCATGTACATAGTGATGAAAACCAGAATATTATTTGCTATGATTGTAATGAAAAATTTACAAGGAAATCCAGTTTAATTCGTCATATTAGTCGAAAACATGACAATAAATCATCTACTGCTTCTATTAAATGTGTTATGTGCCCCTTTAAGTGCGACAAGAAAGATATGCTGGATCACTATCGTTTACCTCATGATATTAATATTACTACCTGCAACGAAAACTTCAGTAATTTCATGGAATTCGAAAAATGGAAAGCAATTATGGAAAAATAAACTACTTCAAAATATGTTAAATACAGGACTAAAACAACTGATAAGAAAGTGGTACATTTTTATCGATGTCACCGCGATGGATTTTATAAATCATCAGGGAAAAATATACGTCACTTGAAACAACTGGGAAGTAATAAAATCAATGGCTATTGTCCCGCTAAATTAGACGTAACTGTAACAAAAGGAATTGGCAATGTAAAATTTATTAAGTCACATGTTGGTCATGGAATGGATCTAGGAAGGTTGACTTTATCAAAAACTGAGAGAGATGACATTGCTACTAAACTAAGTTAAAAAATTCCATTCGATGAAGTTTTAAATTATGTGAGGGATGGTATTAAGTCTAATAATGACCTAGGGCGAATCCATTTGTTGACCAGAAAAGATTTATTTAATATTGAAAGTACCTATAATTTACATAGTGATGCAGTCAGGCATTCCAACGATTGTACTAGCGTAGAAGCATGGATAGAAGAAATGAAAGAAAGCCATCATGATTCTATCGTTAGACTTTACAAAGCACAAGGGCAAAACGATCCGAATTTTCCAGATTTAGAAGAACGAGACTTTTTACTGGTAATTATGAACCAAGCTCAATTAGAAATTTTAAAAAAGTATGGAGATGATGTTATTTGCGTCGACGGTACTCACGGTACAAATGCTTACAATTTTGAACTAACGACGTTATTGGTTCTTGATGAAATGAGGGAAGGCTTTCCCTGTATGTTTGTATTTAGTAATCGAGCCGATTTAACAGTCTTTAAACATGTGTTTACACTTGTTAAAAATCTCTGCACTAATTGAAAACCCAAATTGTTTATGTCAGATCTAGCAGAAGCTTACTACAATGCTTGGTGTGATACAATGGGACCTGTACAATCAAGATTGTTTTGTTCGTGGCATATAGATAAGGCATGGAGAAAGAATATCAAAGAAAAAATCAAAGATCGAGAAAAACAAGCATACGCTTATAAAGTAATAAGAACTCTCATGGAGGAACGTGATAGAACAGCTTTTGATTTAATGTATCCCCAAGCTATTATTAAGATGTTAAGTGATCCAGATTTAAAAGATTTTGCTACGTACTTGGAAACATATTATGTAACCAACAAAGAGTCATGGGCATATTCATACAGAATGCATTCTGGAATAAATACAAATATGCATTAGAGAGAATGCACGGGACTATAAAATATATATACAGTGTGGTCCATTAAGTGTGCAACAAATGGGAATTTTTTTTATTAGTTGTACAATCGAAATTTAAATATTCCCAAAAGTTAGTGCATGTTCTATAACCATATCAGATGCCTTATAATGGCTTCAAGTCAAACAATATACAGGGCAGGACAAAAAATATGAAATTCGTTCAAGAACAAAGTTACCTTATTTCAAAAAATATTGCAAAATTTTATTGAGAAAAGTTGTTTAGAGTCAAAAGTTATGCTCAAATACAAAGTCACGGCCTTCTATTCGAATGTTGATTCTTTTTTGGAAAATTTTGTATTACCCCCGTATGATACATATTTTTATTATTTTGATTTTATATGTATTTAAAGTAGCCACAACCACATCCCTTTTAAATAACTTTTAGCAACTTGAAGCGTATTTGTAAAATTTACTTGGATTTATATTTTTTTAGGTAAGCGTCCACTTCATGTTTGTTGCAACGATATTTAACAGAACTTTAGAATTTCGCAAATATTCTTTTTAACAAGGCAAATGCTTTACTAATAATAATTTACATATGAAAAACTCTTCATAAAATCAGAATAATAAAAATATGTATCATACGGGGATAATACAAAATTTTACAAAAAAAGGATCAAAAATTCGAATAGGAGGCCGTGACTTTGTATTTGAGCATAACTTTTGATTCTAAACAACTTTTCTCAATAAAATTTTGCTATATTATTTTAAATAAGGTAACTTTATTCTTGAACGAATTACATATTTTTTGTCCTGCCCTGTATATTGTTTGACTTGAAGCCATTCTAAGGGCATCTGATATGGTTATCGAACATGCACTAACGTTTGGCGGTATTTAAATTTCGGTTTTATAACTAATAAAAAAATGTCCCATTTGTTGCACACTTAATGGACCACACTGTATATGAAAGGAAAAATTGGTAAGAGGCTAGACAAAACGGTGCATGCGATTATGAAATTCATAAAGGATAAATTATTTGAAAGAATTATTACTATTAATAAGGGTAAGAAGGTTTTTCTCACAGCTATTTCATTTATTTAATAATACAGGTAAACTTTCAAGCAAGTTGAGAAATCTAAGACGTAATCATACAACTGCCAACCAACGTCAAAACCAACACCAAATTTTAGAAGATGGAAAAGGCTACTGGAAAATTACGTCTTCCACTGGTAAAGAACTGTACCATGTGGAAAGGAATGTGTCATCATGTCCATGCGAACTGAAGTGTTTGGAATGTAAGGCATGCATTCATTCATTTCTGTGTTCTTGTCCTGACAACGCTATTAAATGGAATATGTGTAAACATATACACATTATATGTTCGTATTTAAATCGACAGTCCACTCAGACGTCAGCATTAGTGATACAGGAAGATGAAGAAGAAAGTAATCACAATCTTTTCGTTTCAATTGAACCCAGAAAAGAAGAGCAAGAAATAATTTGGAGGTAAATATAACTTATTATCTGTACCAAGTAACTAAAACTTGAAATATAGGTATAACTAACGGGTGTCCCGCGGCAAATTTCATTTTTAAACTTGAAATAAATTTTTTATTTCTTCAAGTATTTTATTGACAAAATTGCAAAATAAACCTCAATCTTTTGGGAAATTATTTGTGAAACAGCACATCCGCCAAATGACGCCCCTCACGTCGTACCACTTCTTCCAAACAAACTTGAAAATTGCGCATCACACGCATAAACATAGCACGTGTAATTCCACGAATTTCTCGGGTGATGTTCCACTTTAACACATCCACAGTGGGTGCTGCATTCTCGTAGACTTTTGATTTGAGACCAGGGGGAGGGATTTAGAGTCCCTCTCTTAGAAGTGATGCTATTCGGGAAAAGTTGGCGAAGCCATTACGATATTCGCGGTATGAGGAGTAGCCCTATCTTGCATAATTCAGATATCTTGACCTCTGTTAAACATTATCCGACGACGAAGAGAAGGCCACAGAAAGTTACTGATCATTTCCAGGTATCGTTCTGACTTTTCCCGAATCGCATAATTTTTAAGAGAGGGACTCTAAATTGGCCTCTGCGAAGCTCTGATTTAACTCCTTTGACTTTTTGTTGTGGGGATATCTCAAATCAAAAGTCTACGAGAATGTACCAGCCACTGTGGATGTGTTGAAGCAGAACATCACCCGCAAAATTCGTAGAATTACACGTGCTATGCTTATGCGTGTGATGCCCAATTTTCAAGTATGTTTGGAAGAAGTGGTACGACGTGAGGGACGTCATTTGGCGGATGTGCTGTTTCACAAATAATTTCCCAAAGATTGAGGTTTATTTTGCAATTTTTTTCATAAAATACTTGAAGAAATAAAAAATTTAAGTCAAGTTTAAAAATGAAATTGCCGCGGGACACCCGTTATCTTATATTAATTCTAAATCTCAATTTTTAGAGAGATGACGCGTTCTCAAAATTTGAAATTGACAACAAAATCGAAGATGTCAAAGCTACTTTGCAAAGACAATTCACAGAAATTTTGTCAAAAGTTACTAATATGGAAGGGGCCGCAGCTGTTGAGAAGGCTTTATTACCTCTAAAACCCATATTGTCGACTTTGGAAAATAAAAACTTGCATTACCTCCCAGAGATTGCTGATAAGCGTAAGAAGTGTGCAATAAAACCACAAAGAACTTTTACGTCTACAAAGAAGAAGAAGAAGAGCAATTTAACTGCTACATGTTCACTTCCTACAGTAGAGGAAAAGGATGCGATTGCAATAAATTTGTTAAAATAAAATTTGTGATATTTTAATATTTTAAAGATAAGTTTATATACAAGCGCTGTTATTTTACTTGTATAAAAGCAAATACTTATTACATTTCTCATATGATTAGTTTTTTATTTTAAAGCCAGCAAATGTTTAAAGTTAGGTTATGTACAGCTGTGACTAAAAAGATGACAATATTAATTATAAAAATTTGGTGTGATACACTCACACCACTTTCTTTACAGTGATCTGGTGATTAGCCAAAAATTTGATTTTTAATTTTTAAGCATTTGTCAAAAAATTTCAAAAATTACAAATTCTACAAAACGGTACAAAGTTAGTTGAAGAGACAAATTTTTTCTAGAATTTTAAGCCGAATTCAAAAATGTAATAATATACCGGGTGTTCTATTTAAAATAGGAGTTAATAACAAAGATTAAAAAAAACAAAAGAAACCCATTTTAGAAGTATTCAACTGGAAAATCACCTATCTCACGACAATACACATTAAAAAATATAATAAAACAGTAAAGTTTGAAAAAAATCCTTAGAGCCGTTTTTGAAAAAATCGAAAAAAACTGAAAAATCACAAGAGTAAACACCTACTTCCGGTTATGCAATTTTCTTGCTGTCTCATCTACATAGTACACAAAACTTATATATGAAGGTTCAACGCTATACCTCTTCGTTTTACAGATATTCTGTTCACAGACAGACAGACAGACCAATGAAAAAAATATGTTTTTTTGGATCAGGGGACTCTAAAACGTGAAGATCCGTTGAAAACTCAATTTCGAATTTTTGGGCTGCCAAATTACAGTAGATTGAAATTTAACAAGTAGGTATCTTTTGGATTTCTAATTTGTTGTATATGTGCAAGCTATTTTGCTAAAAAAATATTATCATACCTTTACCTAAATGTAAAATTTGACGAAAGTTTCATGGCGAAATTGTCATCTTTTTAATCCACGTTTAGTCTTACGTTTAATTTAATGCCAAACTCGATGCCAAATAACAAAAAATAAAGTATTCATTAAACAATGTTTTCTTTATTAGAAGAAAAAGCATTAAGTAATATTAAATTTGGAGTTTCTTTTTAAAATTTGCAATTAACGTAAGTACCGAAAATCTCTTAAAATAGTTTCAATTTTTTGAAAATTTTCAAATAAAACTTCTATGTCTACTACTAGGTCCCTTATTATTAATTTCTGCTTCACTACACTCGAAGAAAACGAGATCATACACGGCTGCTTCAATGCAAATCTCGCGCTTGGCGTTCGACTGTTTTCGTGACTCCACCGGGTGTGACGGCTAGACGCAAGTCCGTATCAGTGGCGTAACTTAGATTTTGCCTAGGGGGGGGGGGGGGGGAGTGATCAACCTTACAATAAGAATTAAAAAAAATTGAGCGTACCATAAAGTACGAGTATAGTTGATTTCATTTCTATAGGACTTGTGGTAGGTCTTGATTTAACTTATTGGCAGTGTAGAGCACCTAGTTACATTTAAACATTTACTAACGGATGTTGACAGACGTCTATTTATTAATTAAAAGAAGTCAGAAATAATTATTTGCCACATAAATAACAACTTAGATATCTTGTAAAATCAAAATTACAAGATATGCCTGTCCTTGCAATAACTCCAACCTATGCAAATGTTAAATGTCATTTTGACTGTAAAAAATGAGTTTAAATCATGGCCTACTGCAAGTTCTATAGAAATGGAAGCAACTATACTGTTTATTTATAAACAATAAAATGATTACAATCGTAATACAACTTATATATTCCGTTCATGTTGTTTTGGCATAATGGCTATAGAAATTTGGCATTTAAGTTGGCAATAAAGCTGTCTGTTTAATTAGGTTATGTTTTTCTAAGTCTGAGGTTATACATAGCGTCAATGTCTAGTGCATTGTTGTCAGTTTTACTAGTTTGCAAGAGAAAATCCGCACACATCTTTAATCTAACACAAGCCTGTCTCAAAGCAAGAATAACCCGATGAATCACCCAATTTTGATCATTTTTAGCAGACTTGATCAAACAATACCATCTCGTTTTAAGGTCGTCTATGGTCGCGGGAAATTAAGCAACACGGTAAATATGTTCGCTTGTCAGGCACTTCAGTGACCCAAAATTGCGTGACGTAGAACAGTGTGTCTAACATTAAAAAACTAAATTATGGCCTCCTATTATGCCAAAAACAACGTGAAAGGAAAATAGTATAGTCAGCCATAATACCACGAGTGGTATGATTATCATCAGTGATATTTTCGAATTGAAACCGAGGTGCGAATTCAACGATCCGAAGGACGAGTTGAATTTGCTCCTTCGGTTTTAATGAGAAATATCACCGATTACTAATCATACCGCGAGTTGTATTTAGTGAGAGAATACAATGAATTCAAAAACTGTTAATATTGGTTACCCTGCTGTCAATTTTAAGTCTATGTCAAATTCGAGGTTAGTAGGTTAGGTTTTGTGTCAGTTTGTGTCAAAACTGACGGAAAACCTAACCTGATAACCTTGAATTTGATATAGACTTAAAAGTGACAGCAGGGTAACCAATATTTTCTCACCTTTGCGTAGCAACAGACGACAATAAGGTGATACGAATTTTTGTTTTGTATCACCGCTGTGGTACACATGTATCCAAGGGTTTTTATGCTTTCAATTGGTTTAAAAAGGGTCACGTGATTAATGAATTGATTCTCAACAGTAATGTATTAAGTGCATAGTGACTTGCCGATAATGCTGGTCAGATTGCACGACCGCACAATCCAGCGGGAGTGCAATCTGGTCGGTATTATCGAAACAAGGATTTTTTTTAAAAATTAATATAATACACCTAGATCAGCATGCAATGGTATACATAGGTTTATTAATTAATACGCATTTAATAACATTTAATTACATTAAGGGACTGGACCCTAGTAACATCTATGAGTTTATCGACAGGTTGGTTCAGTTTATTGCACTAGCACTGGCAGTTACACTTAAATTGATTTGTGCACACACTCCACTTAGTTTATCCGTTGAGAAGTAAGAGATCCGTTGGAATTCGCAGTTTTAATCTTCTGTCTTCAGGTAGAATTTGGGTGTCAAGGCCAAAGTGAACTGCTCCGCTGCATTTGGTAATATTATCAAAGAATGATTCTGATCTCTGTTTTCCTCGATATATGGTATATTGAGCTCTCGATGTATTTGGCTGTTTCTGATGAACCATCTTGCATTGCATATTATCCTAAGAACTCTGTTTTGGAAAACTTGTATTTTGTTGATGTGTGTTTTGCTTGCTGTGTCCCAAATTACTGATCCGTACATGATTATTGGTGTAATTAGCGATTTGTAAAGTAGCAGAGAGCAGGTTTTTTTCAAGGGAGTTTTCCTATTCAAAAGTGGGTATAATTGAGAGAATCTCGCATGGCATGCGTTCAACTTCTTGTTAATATGATATCCCCATGTAAGCCGTTTGTCAAAATATAAGCGGAAATAGTTAGCTGCACCGTCATTGGGATTCCATTCAATACTTTTGTTATCGAGTTTAAGATTATTAGGATTAGATAAGCGTTTGAGTGTAAATATTTTAGCCTGGCATTTATTTGGGTTTAGTTCAATCCTCCATTTATTACACCAACTCAGAAGAATATCGATGCCTATTTGTAATGTATTTACTGCTACCGCTAGATTAGCATTTTGTGTTATATAGGCTGTGTCATCTGAGAACAAAGCAACTTCGACATTATCAGGGATCGGAATGTCGTGCACAAATATATTGTAAAGTATTGGCCCTAGAACTGAGCCTTGTGGCACTCCGGAGTCAATGTTTTGAATTGTTGACAATTTGGAGTTTAGTGTTACCCTGTAGGATCTATTCGATAAGAATGAGGCTATGACTGCGTGACTATTGCTTGAATCGATTAAAAAAACTAACGAATCATCATTTTAATGAGTAAGGTGGAGTATTTCTGATAAGCAGTTATATAAGAACTTACCGATAAGTTGTTATGTAACACCTTATCGACGCAAATCGTTTTTGATTAGTTGAAAGTTAAAAAAGCAAGTTCGTTCATTGGTTAAATGACATCGTTTGACAGATGTATGCAATAGTCGAAATTATACCCATTCGGAATCACTTGACTTTTGTCTGTCACTGATCATTTTTAGTAAAATAGATGAAATGGAAGAAATTCGAAAGAAAGGCATGTCGATTAATAAAATTAATTTTAAAATTTGACGTTACTAATCTGTCACATTATATTTTTCGTGTAAGTTATTGAGATAAGGGTAATAAAACCTAAAATAGTTGAGCGGAAAATTGGAAATTAAAAGAAACCATCGGACATGCGATATAACGAGCAGTCACAACAATTAATTTGAATGTTATTCGTTTTTTTATGAAGTACGACAATATTAATAATAGTAAATCAACAGTTTCACCCTCCAACGTTGTTCGCCGTGCTTCTCTTGCGTTAAATGTCTCGGAGAGCACAATTTCCCGAATATATGAAAAAACGGAAGTCGACGAAGCAGTCAAGAACTCCACCAGGGACACTATATATAAAATGTATGTAGCTAAAGAATTTGTAACGATAGAAAACCTAAAAAATGCTTGGTTGAAGAATCTGGAGGAGATTTTTCACATTCAGTTTCTTCCCTAAATAGATAATGCAAGGAAATAGGCTTCAAATGGAAAAAATCAAGCAATAGGTTCTATAACAGAATATTCATAAACAGAAATTGGCAAATTTACTTAAAATTTGCTACACTCAGCAGGTGTGTAATGTAGCAGCTGACGTATCTTTATTATATTTACGTTTTACGACACGTTATGTTTTCTTTAACATGTAAAAACAGTTTAGTTTCGTATAAGAGAAAAAAACTTGTAGAAATCTTGTTTTAGGAATTGGCAGATGTCATGATAACCTACAAAACGAAATGTCATTTATTTCTCTAAAATTGCATCTTTAACAATCGACATACGTAAAGTCACAAGAGTATCACGTGACTCCGAATGGGTATAAATATGACTATAGTAATTCAAGTTTTCTTGGTTTTTTTGCTAACTCGTTTTATAATTTCGTCTACGTTCACCTGCAGTTCTCTGTGAGTGGAAAGCATTGCCAATCCATTCAGCCTATATTGTGATGTTGTATTTTCAGAGGTAAGTCTTAATTCTTTTTAAGATGGAGACTGATCCTTCAGCTGTTGCAGTTGACACAGGAATCGCTGAAAGGATTTGCAGCAACTAGAATATGTTGGGAAAAATTTCCTTATTGCACGTAGCTAGCGCATCCATTGCTATCTTACATGGAAGATTTTGTACATGTTAGCATTTCCAGTATAATTGGAACTCAGCAATCACGTCTGAAGGAGGTTCGTTGAGATCGGATTTTAAAAATATTAGAGTCTGAATTCCGAATGTAATAATTGATATTCAATTAGTACTTATGTTACAGTAAAAGTTGGAAGTTCAGGTAATGCTAACATTTACTCGCAGAAGCTAGCAGTTACTAGTTGTAGTATAGTGATTGTTGTTTTCGTTGCAATCCTTGTTGACTTTTACTAGTTAATGCTAGCAATTACCTACTAGAAAAAGCAACATTCACTGGTATGTGGCAGTAAAAGTAAAAATCTGGTGTGATACACGCACACAACTTCCTTTTTCAGTGATCTTATAATTACCCAAAAAATTGATTTTAAATTTTTAAGCATTTGTCAAAATTTTTCAAAAATTACAAATTTTACAAAAACGGTACAAAATAGAGTGTTAGTTCAAGAGAAATTTTTTTTCTAGAATTTTAAGCTGAATTCAAAAATGTAATAAAATACCGGGTGTTCTATTTAAAATAGGAGTTAATAAAAAAAAACAGAAAAAAAACAAAAGAAACCCATTTTAAAAGTATTCAACTGGAAAATCTCCTATCTCACATCAATACACATTAAAAATGTAATAAAAATGTAAAGTTAAAAAAAAAATCGTTAGAGCAGTTTTTGAAAAAATCGAAAAAAACTGAAAAATCACAAGAGTAAACATCTACTTCCGGTTATGCGATTTTCTTCAAAACCTTGCTGTCCCATCTACATAGTACACAAAACTTATATATGAAGTTTCAACGCCATACCTCTTTCCGTTTTTGAGATATTCTGTTCACAGGCAGACAGACAGACACACAGACAGACACACAGCAGACAGACAGACAGACCAATGAAAAAAATATGTTTTTTGGGTTCAAGGGACTCTGAAACGTGAAGATCTGTTGAAAACTCTATTTCGAATTTTTGGGGTGAATCCAATACGGAGTTTTTAAACAGCCTCGGCTACGCTTACGCTTCGCCTCGGCCATTCAAAAACACCTAAAAGTAAGCTTTTGCAGCTTGTAATGTAAATAACTATTTTATTATACCTGCATCAGAATCGCCGTTTAAAACACGCTTGAGCGTGCGAAAACAGGCGATTAAAGCTGGCCGAGCTTTAAAGGTCGTCAAGGAAACGACTGAATGCAACAACGGACGTGGACGCGACAAAAACGTAAATAATTCTCGTAACTATAGTAGCAACATTAATATGCCCTCTCGATTTATCACGACAAAAAATATTTCTAAGTTTTTAATGAGTAATTTATTTCCAGTATTGGAGGTATAATAAAAAATAGCGTAAAGTATTCGTGGATAAGTGGTCTTTAAAACACTTGCTCGCGCGTGTTTTAAAGACCTTGTTATCCACTCACACTTTAATATACTATTTTTTACAAAAACATTTATTTGATTGGCGTTTAGTTTTGCATTGACATTTTACAAAACCTTGCCCTGTACCCGTGGACTGCAAATTAGCAGCTGTTCGTAGGCTTATTTCCTTTTCTGGAACATCTTTTGAAATAATAGCTTCGGGACAGCAACTAAACTGTGACCTATAATGTGATAGGGAGTTTACTAGCTATAATGCATTACATAAATTTAGTGAAACACAATACCTCGCATATAACTGCTTCAGGATACCGTTTTTGGTTGCCAGTTTATAAAATCTGTCTGATGTCACCTCAAGGACTGCAGCCAGAATGGACCTTGCATCCCCTCGACCCCTGTCAACCTCAGGGATAGGAACACGAAATGTATTTCCCACTGTAATTTGTGGATGATGACTGTCGGAGATTTTCTTCATTCTTTTACCTTGTTCTAAAGCATCAAAATCCGAAGTACGCTGCTCTTTAATCTTTTCTTTTCTGTCACATATAGCACAAACACACTTTTCTAAATCTATTGAAAATCCACAGGTTGAATGAAAATATTGTTCACAAGTTCACAATTGCGACATTTACTTTTTGTCTAATATGCAGCCATTTTGACACACAACACAGAAAAGGAATTGTAAGTCTTGTACAACAACAATAGGTGATGTAATAGCTTCTTCTAGTAGATTTTCATCACTATTTAAATTGGTATCATTTTCATATGATTTTAAACCACTGCTTGGCATTATGTCGTCTTCAATTAATGGTTCAGGTGCTCCTGTGGCTACATCTTCTTCAGGTAAGTGTAAGACGTTATGGAAGCGATGATCTCTTTTAATTCCGCTTCTTCTTCCACATCTTTTAACGACTCTTGTGGTATACTGGATGTTCCAAGTCCTAACTTTAATGGCTGACCAAAAAGGGCTTCGTATCGGGATTTCTTTATCCCCGAATGATAGGCTTGATTTTTCATTAATTGAATGAACTTTAATCCCCTACTCCATTCAGAGGTTTTGTGGTCTTGCATCCATGTGGTTATCATATTTTCCACATCTTGATTCGCACGCTCAACGCTGCCCTGGCTCTGGCTATGTCTCGGATTTCCATAATAGTTTTAAGTTTTCTGTTATATTATTTACAAATTCCCTTCCGTGGGTGCCCCCAACAACGTAAAAATGTCGATTAAATTATTACCCACGTCTTCCGCCATCTTCGATTTTAATGCCTTTAATACCACAAATTTAGTTAAGTGGTCTTGGTACACCATAATGAATTTGAACTCGTCATCTGGATGAGACTGGTAATGGATTAAATCGACTTGACGCCGGGAGTTAAGGTATTTTAAACAATAAAGGATGTACAACAATTCCCTTTTTTCGCGCTTAAGTTTCTGCAAGCATGGTTCACAAACTGATAAAAAAATATTAACGTCTTTGTAAGTAATATTCTTATATTTCCTTTTCAGTTCTTTGATCATTCTGCCCCCCCCCCCCCCCCATGACCAATAGACGTGTGCACATTACTTAAAATTTCAAAAAGTACTAACAATAATTAACAACAGCACGTAAACAAATTTTGTACATAACCTATCTATTCTAGCTTTCGGCTTGAATCGCGTGTATACCCAGTGCAAACGCAAACGCGCCCACAGCTTATAGTTAGACATTTTCTGGGTAGGACTAGTAAATGCTAACAATTACTAGTGAATGTCAATCATCAATTTTATTTGCCAGCGTTTACTAACATATTAGTAAATGTCAACTTTCACTAGGAATTGCTAACATTTACTAATTTCCTGCATTTACTGTAACACTTATACATTATTGTATAATGTATTTTAGATTTTTTCTTTAAGACGAATTTTAGTTATTCGTAAAGCCTCTGCAGGGTGTTCCGACACCCATATCACTACAGTGCCTTTATATAGACAGTGGCGACAATACAACTAAGCCACACCCCCTCCGCCATATTTAGGCAAATTTCTCACTGTTGTTTATTTAAATCCGTAATCAGAGTCGACTGTGATACGTGTTTTACGTTTGGCAGTACTGAAAACATTAGAGATTTGCAGGTTAATATTTGCGTCAGTCGGTGTCAAATAACAAACAAAACCTAACCTACTAACCTCGAAGTTGACATAGACTGACAATACACTTCAGTACCGCCAAAAGTATAACACGAATCACAAGTGATTTAGCCTAAACATGGCGGCTAAAACCACGTGATGTAGAAAGCCAATCAAAAATAGGACACCCCATTGTCGCCACTGTCTATATAAACGCACTGTACATATCACCCCCATAGTTACGCCACTGCTCCGTATATTGATACTTTTTAGGTGATAGATACTTTTCCAATATGTATTAATACAAAGTAAATTCTAAACTTAGTAAAGGATTTCCCGATATTTAACAAGGTACAAGAACCAAATAACAGAACATGTGCTGCTATCTCTTGTGCACTTGTTCAACCTAAACACGAACACTGTAATAGTGAGAAGTAAATCTAGCAATGCTACAATATTGAGACTATTTAATATAATTCAAGGATCGTGGTGGTAATTTTGATACAAGTATTAATTGAAATCTAAAAATATGTATATGGCTTGCTTAGCGAGAATTGCAACCTCTATTAATACTAACTTTTCAGTGACTTTAAGAGTTAAACAATAGTATTATAGGCAAGGTCGTAATTGCAAATCGATGTATATTAATAGCAACAAGGTAATGCGTTTCTGTATCAAATTAACATTGTAAATGAGATGCCTTCTGTTTACTGTACGACAATAATAGATGTAACTTTCACCTGACTGTAGTTCTGCAATTTCAGCTTAGCAGTTCTTCGTTAATAACTAAGTAGTAGCGGTACGTTTTTAAAATACCTATAATATATTTTTGTGAAAAGGTAGTCATAAGAATGATTGATATAGTCGGTGAACTTAGCTGAATATTAATAAAACTCGTCAATTGCAAATATATTATAATTTATGCTCGTATAAGACACCAAACCATGTAAAAAGTTGTAATTTAGCGTGACGCATACGTGCGTCATGTCGTTGATTGACCCAGAATTAAAAACCGATTTGAATTTAATCACCCCTGCCTATTGTCAGGGACAAACTAGGGCGCACTGATCACAATCATCCCTAATTACGGTTGGTGGCTATATCGTATTTGTTAAACGAACGATAAAATTATTTATTTTTTAAATAAATAGGAGGACTGTACAAAAGAGTTCACTAGCATAATCTGAAATTACAGGAATATTTATAGTTCCGGAGATTTCAATAAAAGAAATAAATGAAGTTGGATGTATCGATGCATAATTTGACATTATTCATTATTTCTTAAATTCAAATTTAGCTCTAACATAAAATAATTTTTATCTATGTACTTATTACAGTTTATAACCCTTGCGAAAGTAGAAGCATACTTTGAAGGTTTGAACTGTTTAAGGCGTAAATAACGATACATATTATAAGCCCACAAATAAAAGCATGCTCGTATATCTACACTCGAGAGTCTCGAGGCAACAATTTGTTGCTTCGTTAAGGTTGAAACTCTAAAATGCCGGTTAATACATTTAAAAAATATTTTACCTGATGTCGATAGGTCTTACTATTTTCGGCATAACTCGAGAAAAAAAAAATAAAATACCTGCTATTGTTACGAGATTTTTTACCGATCCCAAACGATAAACATGCCACCGACTAATCCAGGAGAATGAATCGTGTTCGACTAACCTTAACAGGTGAAGAAATAAATTAAATGGAACCAAGTGGTTATATCTGGCACGTTCACCCCTAGATTCTTGCGACGACAAGCCACTAAGCGACTCAAACGAAGCCAAAAGTCAACACGCAGAGTAACGAATATCATATAATATGAGTTAGTAGAATTTGGGTAATATAAAACGATATATAATTACTGGTACTAAATACAACCATAAATATTTAAGTGTATAAGGATATCCAACACATAAATAGGTAAATATCACAGAATCATGTCTAATTATGGTTTATTACATTTTACGGAGGATAATTTCTGCTGAGGAACCCGTAAAGTTTGTGTAATAATGCAATTTCCTTACATGAGCAATTTAGAATAATGCTTTTACTGACTGAGTAAGTTCTAAACTTCCTCCAAATTAATTGTAAGTTCCTTGTTAAGTGTGTATCTCATGCAGCCGTCTGAACATATTTTTCCCACACTAAATCAAAAATTATACCAGCGTTGTGCCGTAAGTCAATTAGTGGTATTCCCTTCCCATAGGGCATACTCCATATACGCCGTATACTCTCAGAATTTTCTGGGCATACTGCTTATACTCTCAAGCAATTTTGTGAAAACTCGTTAAATGTGCTTACAAATTAGGCCTAACGTCAACTCGAACACTTCTTGAACAATTGTCTGCACCAAGGCTGTCAGTGCTTGTAGGATTTATCTCACCACTCTTCGAGTAGCAGTGAAGGGTGTATTCCGCGACCATACGTGAAGATTTGCCTGCGAGACCATCGATCGGCACTTTCAGCTCCTCGTGGTCAAGTTAAAAAACAGACTAGGAAGAAGATGCATTACGAAAACAATTTTTTGTCTTCTTCCTCTTATTATAGGCCATTGGCCTGTTTTAACCATAAACTCTGTGCCCTTAGGCCTGGTAGGTGGCTAGCCTTGCCCGTCGAAAGTGAGGAAGAGATCCCTTCTTTTAGGGGTTACCGACTACCGCAGGTGTTAGCGTGGTAGCCGGGGTGCGTACGATTAGTAAAATCTTTCTAGAGTCCGTTGGGATATGAACCCGGGACGGCCACCTGAGAGGCGAGCCTTTGCTCGCGGGGCCATCCGCTTACAATTTTTTGTCAATACATTTAATTAGGTTAATGGGTTTTTTCAATTTTATATGGAAAAAATAATAAAAATGTTAAGCTCATTTGTTGTAATTGCTCCCCCCCCCCCCCCCCAAGAAGCAACCATAGAAAAAATTGATGGGAACATCACTGAAGTTAAGTATGGAATTATTAAGTTCAAAACTGTTTCGGTAGCAGTGCAAAAATTAAGTTAGCCAGTCAGCCACTTAATTTAGCTCAAACATGCGGTAGCTGTAAATAGTTTAAAATGA
This sequence comes from Agriotes lineatus, assembly GCA_940337035.1. Classification (NCBI taxonomy): domain Eukaryota; kingdom Metazoa; phylum Arthropoda; class Insecta; order Coleoptera; family Elateridae; genus Agriotes; species Agriotes lineatus. The sequence continues at coordinate 135,638,525 of OW679198.1, read as the reverse complement.
TTTCGTCACCATATGAATCATTCTTCACGTATTAAATATGTTATCAAATTTGATTAAACAACTAAAATTTAACTAGATGGAGCCTGGATTCATACGGCTTGAAACAATGAAGCCAAAATTTAAGTAATTTGGGGTTTATATAATCAAAATAAATAGACTAGATTGGTATTCACATCGTAACCATACCCGAACTTAATCTCCAAAAGCAAATATAAGACTTATTACGCTTAAACTGAATTATAGTATATATTGCTACTAATAGAGCATATAAGTGGAACCGAATGCATCGAATTTTGGCCTGATAACATTCGAAAGTACCTGTCTTGCATTACCACAAAGATCAGTTCATTAGATAACCCACCAATGGGTCGCGTTTGGTGACAAACTCCTCCGAGATTCTCTGATACAGCTAAGCCAACTGATTATGTCATCCTAAATATCCCAGACGCTGGATTACACCGGTTTCCACCTGGTATCAACCAGACCGCCTTCCATAACCTTGCAGCAACTACCGCATTGTACGGGTAAAAAAAGTAGGTAGTCTAAAAAGTCTTACCAGAGCTCTGCCTAGTTCAATATATAAAGTGTTGCAACTAACAAACTCTACAGATGTCTGGTTTAAGCTTCAAATACTAACAAATTGCCTAAACTACAAACATCAAAATTCATCGACCCTTTCTCGAACAACGCCCAATATCTTGCAGTATCTTAACACCAAAGATTGCAAACGGATTGTTCTACGATTGTACTCTAGGACTTTCAAAATTAGTATAATCTTGCAACGAAACCGGATCTTATGGTCTTCGAGCTGAATGGGTCTTATAACCGGCAGGCGAATATGTAGCCGAATTAAA
>OW679198.1:135451161-135637571 GCA_940337035.1 Agriotes lineatus | reverse complement strand
CCTTCTGTTCTCCCTTTCCAGCTGCTTCAATCTTTTGCTAGTCTCTTGCAGTTTATTTTTAATCTCCTCACATTCCTTTTTCATAAATACATTTTCCTTCTTTAATTCCGCCCTATCTTTCTTTAGCGTAAGTAATTCTTTGTGGTTTTCAGCTTGTTTTTGCCTTATTTGGTTCACTTCGTTTGTCAAATTTTGCAGCATCGTTAACATCTTATCCAGCTTCTCTTTCTCCGCTGGTGATTTACCTGGGGTTTTATTCATTTTTCTACATTTGTTTGCGGCCAGCTCTTCTTCTTTCCTTTCGATCTCACTTATTATTCTTTTCTTTTTTGATTTATCACCGTCCGTTGATTCGCTCTTCGAACCGTACATCTTTGTGATTTATGCTATGTTATGCTTACTACCTCAATTCAATCGGTTTAGAGACGTAAACACCGAGTTCAATTTAGCTGTTTATTATTCCTTAATATGACCCTGTACCATTCAAACAAGTAAATACTCGGACATCTATGTTTGCACTTTCTTGCACTTATCAGCGGGTTAGCGCCCTGGCTATCTACGACTGCACTCGTTCCTTGTTAATATATTTGTATTTCGTGTTCACGTTACTGTTAGGTTATGTATTAATACACTGCAATCTACATACTACATTTATAGTTACTTTGTGCTGTGTACCACTGCTAGGCCCTGTTTAGTAAACACTCTACACCAGCGTTTCTTAATCTTTTTGATAAGTGGAACTCTTTTTAATGTTTAATTTTATTGTGGAACCCCTGGTTTGTTTCAATAGTATGGTTTTAATGCAAAATTCTGTAAATGGATTGTTTGCAACCAAATAATATTTATTTGCTTCAAAACGGAATTACAAAATCAACCCAAAAGTTTTTAAAATAACCTATTCAAACAGGACTTTTAAACATAAATTTTAATGTAATGAGTGGTACTGCTTTTTATTATCGCAGATATACCTAATATTAGTCTTTATGAATGAAAGTTGAATTCTGATGTCAGGTTTGGCATCAAGTCTGTTGCGGTATTTATTTTTTGTTGACATATAAAGTATATCTATAATATAATTTTCTTTAATGTGTGTTTGTCTGTCTGTCTGCTGTGGCACAAAATCAAATATTATGTTCCGCGCGTAGCGCGCCGTTTGCTTGTATTATATAATAGCTTTAAATGAAATCATTAATGGCAAGGGATACTACATTTTATAAATTATATTAGATTCAATTACAAACCTGCCTGTCAAACTCAAGGCAAATTAAAAGAGTATAATTTATTACCACAAATAAATGGGTTATTGCTCATGCTTATTTTATCTATCCGCAATAAATTCGGGCTTAGCTCCGTAGAACTTGAGACAAACTTGGTTCAGGGTGTAGCTTCATAAAATCAAGAAAAACTTTGTATGACAAATAATTCGTTGTTTGCTAATTTAAATCGGGTATTAGGTAAATGCACAATTTCCATCTGGCGTATAGATAACCTCTAAATTTGACTCGGCAACAAAACGATCTGTGGTTGCAGCGTAAATTGAATTTTAAAACACCAAATTGGCAAGAAAGCAACAGGTAAATATTAATACTGTGACGTAGCAACTGCTAAGCTCGTTTCTAGTGTAACGTCGGAACCCACGCACGATCATTTTTGATCTATATCTGGCCAAAACTAAAAAAAACTGCGTCATCTTCCATTTTCAAAGGACGGTAACTGAATTTCTCGAAGTTGGACCGATCTGGACCACTGGAATCTGGTGCTACACCTCTTAGACAGTCTTCACTTGACGAACCCTGCGAATTCTGGGGCTGCAGCAAAAGCTTACTGTGAAATCCTACCTTAATTGGAGGCCTCTTGGACGCTAGATACCCTTTTCAATGACGCCGCGGGGATTATGCACTTGGGAATAGCTTGTTGGTTGAAATTTCTACACGTACGGGCTCCTGAATGTCCCCTCTACACGTAGCAGGCACTATTCTTGCTGGGCGATGCTGCTTACTTCTGGAATTGGGCCCTCGAAGTTACTCACACTTGGGCGAATCCTACTGCTGGCTAATCTTCTTCACTTGGATCTCTTAACACTTGGAAACTTATACCCACAGATGCCCTGCACACTGGTTAATAACACAATTGGTATAACCAAAGACTTTTTATTTATAATTTTATGTGATAAACTGAGGAGTTCTATCTGGCCCCAACACAAATTTTACAAGCTTGTTTGGTTATTATTAACAAAAGACTGTCATGTCACTTAGCAACTACATTACCAATTTTTATAAAAGAAATTAGGATTAATAATATGTTTAACCTTATGGACTACAGTTTTGATGTCATGTCTTTGCCTAACTACTAAAATTGTATTTTTCTTAGAATAAATGTTACTACACTTTGCTCTGCCTTTAATTCACTTTTGTTTATAATGCACTGATACACTTGGAGTTAATTTTACGTCCCAATAACTGTCTTTCGATCGGTTGCCTTCCATTTTTCATTGCTCTTTGCAATCATTATTTTGCTACCACTGTTTTGTTTACCTTTTAGCTAATTTGCCGTTTCGTGGCTTACACTCTTAATACATAACGCTCGTATTCTTTCTGTACTTAACAAATCATTCTGTATTATTTTATTCACATTATGTCTGATATTAATAAGCTTAATTCAATTACAAATTAAATTGCATTAGCCCTTCCCAACATTAATCATATCTGAAACTCTGAACGTAATCCTTCTAAAACCCGCTTTATTTTATGCTAACTTTTATCCCTCAAATTATTAGTTACTGCTGCTCACATCAAGTGCACTTATTAATGTAAAGTACTGATTATCTTGCAATAATCTTGCGCCGTGATTTAAATCCTTTATTTTATTTTATTTTTTGAAATTTTAATTACAAAGTTCAATTATTTAATCTGTTACTAATTGGTGACTTTGTTTGTATGAATATGGGCATATACACCGAACTTATTTAATTTAATTTAATATCTTAATTAACTTTATTTAATACTTTAAAATTAATCCTCCATTTTTGTATATAATACTTAACTTAAGAAAAAAATTTATTAATATTGGAGATAAAATTTCTCTGACTTATTTTGATGCCATACTATGCTTAGTTAATATTATTTATCACCTAACTGGCACATAATCTTATTTAAGTTACTTTTTGAATTTATAGTAATACATACTTAATTTCTTATCCTTTTCTTTCCTGTCCTTCTTATTTTTTCCATTCATTTTGATAGTACTTTCTTAATTATAATTTTACCTTGTATATTATAAAACTATAAATTAAACAGGCGTATAACTATACGTTTATTGTAACAAATATTTTTGGTATTGTGATATAAATAGTATTAATCATTGATTTGGATTCTAGAAATAATGAAACTTTAGTATGCGATAACGAACAATTTAGGGAACTATTCGGTGAGCGTAACAATCTTTTAACGTTGTTTCACTTAAATATCAGAAGTTTAAACAAGAATTATGATGAATTGCTTCTGTATTTGGAATTATTAAAGACAACATTTGATGTAATTATACTAACAGAAACCTGGAACATTCAATGTGACCTTAACAATTTTGCAATTGATAATTACAGAATTTACTACAATTTTGGAAATTTTAATCAAAATGATGGAGTAGTTGTGTTTATTAAGGAAACAATTAATGCAAATGTTAATACAATTAAGACGAATTCTGGACTCAATATTCTTCGATTAAATTTTCTGCTTAATAACATAGCTTATGGCATCACTACGACATATCATCCACCTTCCAGCAACAGAGACGATTTTTTGTTAGATATCAGAACAATCATGCAGAACTGTAATCAGCAGTTTGAGATTTTTGCTGGAGATATCAATATCGACATTCTTGATACTAACAGTATAGCGTCTGCGGAATATTTGAATTTGTTGAATGAATTTGGCTTTGTTACATATTTACAAAAACCAACCAGAGTGACGCACAACTCAGCAACTTGCATCGATCATCTTTTTATTAAATGTGAAAACAATTTAATTGAAAATGTATTTCCAGTAGTCATTGAAACTGCGATTACTGATCATTTCCCAATTAGCTTACTTGTCAAAAATGACAATACAACATTATCGAATTTAAATTCAGATTTGCTTAATAAAAAGAAAATTGTTATTGATTATGATAAATTGAGTCATAGACTATCTAATGAAACATGGACTGAAGTAATTACATCTAATGAAATTAATCCTGCGGTAGATATATTCTTAAACAAATTGAAGACACATATCAGTCATGCACACAAAAGTATTAAAATATCATCTAAAAATAAAAAAATTAAACCATGGATGACAAAAGGCATTTTAGTATCATTAAGAAAGAGAGATAAGTTAAGCAAATCAGTAATACAAAATCCTCAAAATCTTCAGCTGCGTGATTATTATCGTAATTATAGAAATAATATAACTAAATTAATACGCATAACAAAAGACAATTATTTCAAAACAAAATTAGAGCAAGTAAATGGGGATTTGAGAAAAACCTGGAATATAATTAATGAAGCAACTAATTCTACTAAAAATAAACCTGTAATAGGTGACATTACAGATAATACTGATAATTTGATCACTGATGATACAGATAAAGCCAATTTCTTTAACAATTTTTTCCGGGATGTGGCTGTTGATATGTCTAGCGGAATTGTTAGTGCTGATGATTGCCAATTTGAAAAAACTTACAATCCAAACTCTATTTATCTGACACCTGTAACGGAAAATGAAATTATTACTTACGTAAAATCTCTAAAAAATTCAAATTCTTCCGGTTCAGACGGCATAACTAATAAAACTATTAAAATTATTGGACAGCATCTTATAAAACCTTTAGTTCATTTAATTAATATGTGTTTTCGCAAAGGTATTTTTCCTAGTCATTTTAAATCAAATTTAATTATTCCAATTTTTAAATCAGGAGATAAAACCCAGGTTACTAACTATTGCCCTATCTCTCTTACAAACTGTATTGGAAAAATATTTGAAAAAGCAATTAAAGATAGATTGATGTCGTTTTTAAATAAATTTAACCTTTTATCCGCGTCGCAATATGGATTTCAAAAACACGTAGGAACAGATGAAGCCATATTCCAAATTACTAAAAACATATTTGAAAATTTAGACAGCAACTTGAAAACTCTAGTTGTCTTTCTGGATTTAGCAAAAGCGTTTGATACGGTTTGTCATGTTACCCTATGCAGCAAATTAGATAGTATTGGAATTAGAGGTTCAGCTTATGATTTAATTAAGAATTATCTAACAGACAGGCAACAAACGGTGTGTGTCAATGGTAAAAATAGTAGTACTGTAACTGTAAAAATGGGTGTTCCACAGGGAACTGTACTTGGGCCTATTCTATTTTTAATATATATCAATGATCTAACTAAATTAAATATTAATGGCAAAATAATATCTTACGCTGATGACACTGCTGTTATTTTTGCTGCCGAGGACCATGACAAGCTGGTTGGAAGAGTGGAAAAAGGTATGGCAATAATTAATCACAAATTAAATTCTGAAAAACTTACACCCAATGTAAATAAAACAAAATTTATTCAATTTACCTTATCACAACTTCATAATAAACATATATTTGAAATTCGCTTACATTCTATGAACTGCATAGCCCAAAACAAGGTTAACTGTAATTGCAATCAAAATATTCAGTCTGTGGAATATATAAAATACTTAGGAGTTCATATTGATGCTAATCTGAAATGGAAAGCTCATATAGACGAACTTGTGAAAAAGATTAGAAAAACTATATACAAATTTAAGCTACTAAGAAACATTACAATTAAATACAATAAAAAGTGTTTATTTTGCATTAGTGCAGTCAATAATACAATATGGTATAATTGGATGGGGTGGATTAGCAAACTGTTATCTGAATACACTCGAAATACTACAAAAACAAATATTAAAAATTATATTTAAGAAAAACCATAAATACTCCACTGAATTATTATTCAATGAATCTAAAATATTGACTATTCGACAATTGTATTTACAAAAATTAGCAGTTTTTTCCTTTAAACACAAAGATCTCTTTACAGACATAACACATAATTATGAAACAAGGTTGAAATCTAAATCTCATGTAGTTGTACCAAAAACCAATAAAGCCAATTCTCAAAAACATGCCTGTTACTTGTGTTCAAAAATTTTTAATAGTATACCAACTCATATTAAATTATCAAATAATTTAGAAACTTATAAACGCAATTTAAAAAAGTGGATTGTGGAGCAGCCTTTGGATTGTTACGCTTTGCTGACAGAGCTTATTGTATAGGTAATAATTTTTCGTTGTTAACCTGAATATTTGTAAAATTTTGATACTTGTTTTTTTTTTTAATTTTATAAATACTAATCTTTATTTTAAAATCTTACGCCACACACACTTAAGCTTATGTGGCTACTGTTAATGTGTGAAATGAATATTGTAAATACCTTTGTGAAATTAAATAAATAAATAAAATAAATAAATTTAATTCTGTGCTTATGTTGACCTTATTCATTTAGTTAATTAGGCAATCAGAATTGCTATGGGCAGTGAACTATTATATAATGTAGTTGCAAATGGTAAAAGTGCCAACACGGCCTTTTGCGACAATTGAGGATATTTCAATAAAAGTTTCGTATTCTTCTGCTGAAATGGTCGAACGTCGTGCATTGACAATAAATGGGTTTTTAATCCAGAATTCAGATTGATATTTAATCTGCTGTTCATTAAAATGCTGATTAAAAGCTTGACTCTAACCTTTCAGATGCTGCATAATTTCTTTAATAAATGTGTTTCCTATTTCAACCTCTTCCTCCTCATATCCATTAATACTAAAAACAAAAGTGGTGATAAGACATAGCCTTGTCTCACTCCAGTCTCTGATTTGAATGGTTTAGTCAGCACCCCTTTATGTAACACTCTACACTGGAAATTATCATATACTTCCTTAATCAGTCGTATTATTTTGTTAGGAAGTCTTATATTTCTAAGTGCGACCCAAATACACTCTCTATTGATGGAATCGAAAGCTTGCTTATAGTCAATGAACAAAAGCTGTAGTGGCGATTGGTGCTCAAGAGAATGTTATATAATAATACGGACAACATTTATATTGTCTTCACATGAGTACCCACGTCTAAATCCGCTATGTTCTGTACGAATAAGACTCTCAAGAGCTTCCCCAATTCTTTTCTATATATTTTTCTTTGCTTCTTTTATGTTTTTCTTGACTTCTTTACTGCACCTTACATAATTTCTTTGTGTTTCTATTCTTTCTTCCTCACATCTTATTTTCAGTCCATGTTCCTTAAGTTTTCTTCTATTTTATTCCATGATTCTTCGCTAATCCATTTAGAAGTTCCTTTTTTGTACTAACAAATATTTCATTGCAGCTGGTTAGAAAATTCGTTTTGCAGCTCTGCCATATGGGTCCCGGGTGGTGTAGCTTGAACAAGCGTCCACGTTCGATCAGTAGAGTTACACAACGCTCTTTCTGGACAGAACTTGGGATGGGAGTTTTAATGGACATTTCACTTTTTTCTCATTATCAAACGTGCTAGTGAATACTTTATTTTTTCTTTCACATTTTTCATGTGATATTCTCATAGAAAAAATCCGATCCATCTTTGAGCGATTACTTCCAAACCCACTAATAGTTCCCAGCAAACTACTATAATTTTCTATTTAGTATATTTGTAAATATTTTGCAGTGGGTTTGTTGTGTTTCTTTTTTCTGTACTATAATGTTATTTGACCTTTCTTTTGACAGCTCATGTGGTTCAAACTTTTTCCATTAATTCGAAAATACTTGTAGTAGTTTTTCTCCTTCACATTTTATTAATTCCAGAGGTAGGTCATTTGCACTCTAGAGCTTATGTTTTTTTTTCATTGTGTGAGTAATTTCTTTCATTCCATTCTTTGCTGGTGGGTTTACTTTCTGCAATTCTTAAAGTGTCGCTAATTTTTCAGTTAATTGTATTACTCTGTTCATATCTTTCTTCCCTCTTGGTCATCTACAATTACATGACCTTTTTTATTTTGCCATCAGAGTTCTTTGCAGGTATTTTTTTTTTCATTCTTGTACATACTGCCTTTTCTAATAACACTTTTCTTTCTTATGCAAATGCAACATGATTATTTGCTTACGTTTATTAATTTTTTTGCAAAATTTCACTGATTCTACATTAACAACTACAACTTGCTACATGCTGATTATGTGATCTTTTATAATAACAGGCCAGCAGAGCTACAGTTTTATACCAGTATTGCCAGCATTGTCGTCCAAATTCCTGCTTCCATAATGCTGGTGGATATGGCCCATGCAGAAAAACCAGAAATTAAATTAATTCTCTGTTTTGTACTTAACGGAGTGTTTTTTCACTTCCAAAGCATCACTGCTTATGTATTGATGGACTATATTAGTCCAGTCGCGCACAGGTAAAGTACATTGAATAGTATCAAAGGCAGAAATAACATTCAAGTTTGTTTTAGTGTCGCCAACACCGCCAAGCGGGCATTTCTCATATGGCTGTCGGTGCTGATGTTTGGCAATTCCGTTACGCTGCTGAGCGGTGTCGGAACTGCTGTTGTTATAATTGGAGTTCTGTTGTACATCAAGGCTCAAGAATATGACGACAAGATGCACTCAGCAAACCTCATGCAGAGAAAAGTTAGGGCAATTTAGTGTTTTAATGACAATTTTACCAGAAAAGTTATGTGATCTTCAAATAGATTATTTTGTGTTCAAATCAAGTAATGTGATATATACCGGGTGTACATTTTAATAATTTCGTACCTTCAATTGTTGTCATGTGAATTTTGTAAATCAAATAGGGGCGTGGTGTGATTACATTCCAATTTGTTGCATTTATCGTAGTTTTGCAAAATGTAGAGCACATAGTGCGTAGACAGAAAATTATAAATATTTGGAAATCACTGAAATCTCTTATTAAATTATTTATTAAAGCTTTTAATTTAATATGGGGTCAGTATTTTTGTTTAGAGCCAACTCTTAGCCTTTGTTTACTGTGTATACACATTATTATTTTATAAATTTTATTAGACATTGTTTTCTCTTGATATTATTACTATTACTGTCTTTGTGTTTCTGAATTAAATATTTGGTAATACCATTTATAAAGTATTATCTGCTCTCTAAGCTTGCTATTTGTACGCAATTTAATATAAGGTAAATGAACTTCATAATGCAGGTATAATCATCACTAATAGGAAAGGCAAAGACATTGTTCAATATCAGAAAATCTTATATGTATTTAATTAGACACATTTTAAAAAATGCTTTTTTACATTTGAAGCCGTTCTGAATTTCGTGTTTAGAATTTTGTTCTTAATAGCTTTAATAAAATAAAATTGTTCAAGCTAAGTGTGTCTATTTTTGCTTGATGATAATCGTTTGTTAATAAATTTAGTGCTAGAAGAACCATATTACTGTTAAGCATTTTGTATTATACTCCCGCCATTCATAAGAATTACATAAATTTGTTGAAATTGCCATATTAGTCCATTTGATTTATCACAGATAAGTTCACCATTTTCTGGAATAAAGATTATGAGTAGAATGGCCTGCTACGTATTGCAGTATTATTTTTATTATATTTTCGAATGAATTACTTAACTGGTGTAATCTGATGAATAGCAATTACCGACCCTTATACCATTATCCAGTGATAGAAATTTTATTCATAGAGCGGAGGCACTGAATCCCGACTCCGAAGGACGGGGGATTTTTTTCGGAGGTGCATGCTTTTGTTAGAAAAAATAGCTACCGAATATTTTATGCAAATATTTCCATAGGAATTTTTTTAATTACACGTTATATTTGGTTAGAGAATATCACGAATGAAAAAAACACAGTAAAGAAAATATGTTTACTGAAAATAATAAAACAAATATCTAAATACTAAAATTTTACGGTTTTTTGTCAAAACTACAGTATATTCAGTTCACATTTTTTTAGCGTGAAGGTTGGCCTTGGGTTTTTGTTGTTAAGTTGCCCATGAACAGAACCGTAATTTTTATTTGGTTGTATAACCTGCATAACCTTCAACAAATTTACTGTCACTTGACAGAGCATAATATTGTTGCCAGATGGACTGCTTACTTTGATTATACCACTCCCTCTAACATTAACCAATGAAAAACGGCAAAATGCATAGTTACGCATGTACTAACTTTTGATAATGTACATAGCAACTGATAATCACATACCTTCCTGATTAATAGGTGATAATCACACGCCTTCACAAACATCATGTTACCTGCTGTCAGTACAATCGTCATAACAACCACATTAACTGTACTTTTATTGACTCGTGATATAATCTAGCCGAATGCAACTCGTGTCTTCTTGATTATCAAATAATTTCTGTTTTCACTCGATATATTGTTTGAGGCAATTACACTCGTCCTTTGGACTCGCGCGATTGCCAAACAATATATCTCGTGTAAACAGTAATGATTATTTGATAATCAAGAACCCACTAGTTGCATTATATATGATAGTATATGTGGAGAAATGTTTAAAATCTGAAGTATTGCAAGACCTTCCACGTATTTAATTAAAAATGTCTCTAATTACACAAATACTGAAACTGGATACATACATAAAAATTAGTAAGTTCCATTTTCTATTCTGCTTAAATATGGCAACTTTGCATTTGAACGTGTTTCATCATGTTTTCTAACCTAAAAGCATTTGGTAACCGTAACCTCGTTTAAACACAACAAAGTAATTTTACACGGCTAAATTGGGGAAACTGTCACGGCCAACCTTCATGACAAAAAAATGTGAACGGAGTTTTTAGTGGAAATTTCCCGGTAAATTTCCAAAAATATTGATTATCAATCACCGTTGCTATGGAAATGGATATTCTCATATATAATGCAACTAGTGGGTTCTTGATTATCAAATAACCATTTCTGTTTACACGAGATATATTGTTTGGCAATCGCGCGAGTCCGAAGGACGAGCGTGATTGCCTAAACCAATATATCGAGTGGAAAGAGAAATGATTTGATAATCAAGAAGACACGAGTTGCATTCGGCTAGATTATATCACGAGCCAATAAACAACGTTTGAATAGTGTATTTTAAATATTAAAAGTACAGTTAATGTGGTTGTTATGACAATTGTACTGACAGCAGGTAATGTGATGTTTGTGAAGGCGTCTGATTATCACCTATTAATCAGGAAGGTATGTGATTGTCAGTTGCTATGTACCTACATTATCAAAAGTTAGTACATGCGTAACTATGCATTTTGCTGTTTTTCATTGGTGAATGTTAGAGGGAGTGGTATAATCAAGGTAATTCAAAGCAGTGACAGCAGGAAACACTTTGTATTTCTTGGAAACAAAAAACTTGGTCAGTATTTAATGTATTTTCTGTTGGAACATTGATGAAATTGGATATTTAAAAAATCATAAATTGACGACATAAATTCATAATGTGTCAGAAATGCTTAGTTCTACATATTTTCAAGTTTATAAACGTACATATGAGGTAAAAAAGAGAATAATCTTGTAAAAGTGTCATTGATGTAGGTAGAAACCAGCAACAAAACGTATGTATTTCTGATATAGGTTATGTTAAATTGTAAGTGAATATGAGAAATTCAACTTTTGTAAAATACAATGTAGATGAATATTGTGGCTGGTACAATGGAGTGCCAATTATCTAACATAAACGGGACTGAATGGTTGCACCCAATCTGTATTGGTTTCTTGCGAAAGAGAATGGTTTTTGTGATATGTTAGATAATTGGGACTCGACTGTATAAATATAGTATGAGCAAAAAGTACATCAAAGATGTCTTTGGAATTTTGAAGTCGTGTGTATTTAACACCAGAAAATTATACCTAATCCTTCTCACTGAATTTTGGTAGACAGTGGTTGACAGTGGCTTATATCGCAACGCGATCAAGATGTCCCGTAGTAAATGCAAAACGGAAGCTTGCAGAAGAAGAAGAAGATCACAACCTCACTTTGTAACAAATGTCAGATGACAGCGTCATATTTTCTGGTGTTATAATAAAGTCCGTTAAAAAAACCTTATTGAGAGGGCTTTGAACTAGATTTTGTCTTACGACTGCATGTCGGTGATTATTTTATCGCCCTACCCAGAATTCAGCGCGCTGTCACTTGAGTTGACAGTTGTCAAAGTGAGGTTGTGTGCGTACGCCATCCATAAAATAAGTTACGACATGGCTTTCAAAAATTACTGTTTGACACGAGGCCACTTGAAACAATTTTTTTTATGCACTTTACATGTCATGTCTTCAAAATTTCGAAGGCACACTTGATGAACTTTCTTTTTGCTCATACGATATTTTTTCTGTGATAATATACATATTCTTATTGCAGAAAAACACAGTTTTTTGTTGATTTTTTTATGTCAACCTGCTGTCACTTGAATAATGTTATATTTCATTGTAATATTATAGTGCAAATTGTTCTCCTATGACTTCCTATATATAGTGTCCCACTCACCGTTTTTATATAGAGAAACTCACTTATTTAAAATGTGACAATGGTAAATTAGAAAGAAATTGTAGTATTATTATAATATTCAGACCTTTTTCTGAAATCTCGAGAAAGAACTGGCATTTTCAAAATGTTCAAAACAGTAGTTATTCATGTAGAGCCATACATTTTCTTGTAAGGCTTATTTGATGACTGTGAACTACTAGTAACTGCTATTTTGAAATACTTTCCAGATCTGGCAATCATTTTTATCATATCATAGAGCTAGAGTCAAAAAGTATTTTACAACGTAAACGTTGAGCATATTTGATAAATGTAAAAATTCTATTGGAACAGTGAAATCTCACAGGTGGCAATTTTAAAGTTATTTAAAACCTTAGAAGTAGCTACTGCATTATTTCGAGACTTTATTTTCTTTCTGTAATAGTATAAATTAGAGTTAAATGTAGTAACAAACTACTAGCAATCTGTAGCTTATCATTGATATATCCAATATTTTTTTATATAACTAATACCTACACCACATTATGGAAATGGTGCATAACTCATCAACGTTTTATATCGTATTTGTCTCACTTCGAGTTTTATAATTATGAGTCAACGCTCTGGTTGCTTTTTGAATGTGTAGAACGAGTTATAAACATAGAAACGTGATTATGTCAGGGTTGTTAAATAAAATTGTTTGCTATTATTACTTGAATAAATTATTTTAATTGTTTCAAGTACCTACATCAACAAAAACGTAATTAAGTGAACATTTGTCAGGTGGTCAATATTATACGAGGATTGTTCAATAGAAAGAAACACGTTTAGAAGCTGTAGCATAATTTCTATTAACTCAATTTAAAAGAAATCTCTATTAACATTAAGATCCAGATTCCCTGCTGGTAAAATTCTTGCTGCGGTTGAGGAAGTTATTCTTTAATGGTCGTCTGCATTTCAACGTCCGAAATGAATCGCTGTCCCTTTAGTGATTGTTTCAATGGACCAAAGACATGAAATTTGTGATAAGAATGTGAATAATGAAATGAACACTTCCTATATTGATGCTCATCTTTTCTGACAGTTATCTGACTTTAATGCGTCTATTTGCACATAAAGCAGTTTCCAAACGCCTCAAATATGTCGTGGACCTGGACGAGCCAAGTCTTTAGTCAATTCTCTTTCTTGTCGAAATTTTCTGCACCATTAAACTACCGCCATGTGAGAACAACTGTAGTCACCATCGACAGCTTTCCTTTTCTTAAGAATTTATTGTGGTTGACGTCTTTCGGTGGTAGGCATATTATTTGGACGAATTTTCTGTAGTAAACACCATGTCCGTGCTCTATAAAAATGTACGCAAAGAAGCAATCGCAAACAAATTTGACAGACACCTCACTAATACGTCAATAAACGATTTCATTAACTGCATTGAAGTGCTATGATGATCAATTCATGCCTACATGATCCCAACGTGTTTCTATTGAACAATCCTCGTACAAGGAGAGCAGGTTTTTATATTGCTTATCTTGATGATTAGGACTGGTATCATAAAGATCATAAAGTTCAGAAGACAAATCACACTTTCTGGTCAACAAATTTCTTTGAATTTCATTTTTATTAATTAAGTAGCTGCGTTTAATGTTCAAATATGCATGGCATAAGTATCGAGTATTATAATTTTAATGTATTAATCATTTATTGTATTTTATTTCCTGCTAAGCTTTTATTTGCAAATTTACTAAAAGTTGTAAAATCACATTTCCTTATTTGTACTGATTTACATCAGAACAGATCTGATTGACGTGATAGTTTATTATTTATAGTTTTATAAACCAAAATTCCTTTAATAAGATTCATTCATTTTGGTGTTGCATGTATTAAATGATGTTGCTTGATGTTTAACTATTGTAATGCATTTAAAATTAAACTCCTGCAAGATTCTTCTCTTTGGTGTATTCAATTTCTGGGATAGACTTACCTTGCTTATTAATAAACAATTATGTAGTGTGCGTTTTTAAATCAACATGTATCAGAGCTGGGAAAATTATTTTACACCTTTGGAGACGACAGTAATTGTAGATAACTTCTCTCTACTTCCAGGTTGGAATTAATAAAAGTATGTTGATTTTTTCACCTGTAGGGTAAGAATTTATTATTATATCTTGCCACAGATAAAATTATACAGTGAATTTATTATAACGCGCAATGTGGCATTCCCGTTTCCATAAGGACTTGATTGTTACTATTGGTTTCTAAGGGTACGCCACGCCATGTATAAATGCGTTTATTTTAAAATGCAATATATGAACCGTAATTTTACTGAAAAAGAAGCATTAGAAAGAACAACAGGGCATGTAATAATTCACATACTTGCTGTAAACTGAAGTCTTTATACTATTTGATCAACAGAATTCCTTCCCCCTTACAATAATATTATGTTTTTACATACTCAGTAACGTTTCCATATTGCATTTTAAAATAAACGCATTTACACATATTGCGCGTTATAATAAACTCCCTGTAAATATGTAATTGATCATCCAATTCTTTTATACTTTTAACACAGTGAATATGCCTGAAATAGCAAATGATATTAAAAAACTGCTAGAGGGAATTAGCGTTACTTAGATATGTAGGCAGATGTAAGGAAATATACTACAGTGTGGAAAAAATGTAAATGTATGCCTATGACGAATTAATAGGAATGTGGAGAAACAAAATTTAAACAGATATAACTTTTCCAGCTATGGCACTAAAAGTAACTTTGAAAAAGTAACTTAAGTTTAAAAAAAATATTGGTAGAGTAACCAAGTTACAAGAAGTATCTTAGTTACTTACTGAAAAAGTTATTTCCCAGGTGTAACCTGTATTCACGGTATAAATGCTTGGTGGATTTCCATTAACGCAAAATATTTCACTTGCCATGTTTCTACATACATTTGCAGACAAAAAATTTAAACATCAACGTTAACCTAGTGCTTGTTTTTATTGGTTTTAAACATTATTGTGATTATGTGTTTTATCTCATACTGACTTTAAGTCACACTAACAGTTAATTATTACAATAAAATGACTGTGATCTGGTGACTAGAAAAAGACGTATTTACAAAATATAAAAATTAGTGTTTCAATTGTTTTTGCCCATAGTTGTACATATTTTGACACCCATCTATAGGATTTATTATTAAAGACAGAAAACATTTGATATACAAAAAATGACAGGGTTTAACCGAATCATACATTTTGACATTGTTAGTTTGACGTATACCAAAAACCGTTTGAGTAAATGTGTACTTATTACATATATATTTAAAATTAAAAAAAGACGATTTAATTGCTATTTTAGTATTTTGTGATGCTCATTTTTTTTCTCTAGTAATAGATTGTAGTGGTTTGGATAAAACGATATGCCTTTTGTATCTGAAGTTTTTTCTATTTCTAATAATAAACCATACAGGTAGGTGTTAAAATATACATGACAGAAAAGAAGAAATTGCATCGTTCAGTTTGATAGAATTTTATGCTAACTATAATAGTTAGAAAGTTTATGGTAACAGTTATAGCAAATATTTTTACTGCTACAAATTTGTTCAGTGACAATTTGAATGTAGCAGCCCATTATATCTTAGTTTTAAATAATAACTCTTTTTGGCTGTCATTGCGTAACAGTGAAAGTTACAATGTGCTTGTTTGACCATATTCAATATTTTTTGGAGAATCAACGATATAAAATACTAAGTTAAAAATGATGTGCTTACAACTATTTGTCAAACGTGTTTGAATTGTTAATTTTTCCAAAAAATAAAGTATATGTGTTAAGGTTGTGTGTTAATTTAATTAGTTTCGAATAAAGATTTTGTATGCAATCTGTAATAATAATGAAATGATATATATTTTTCACAAACTACACAGGGTACGTTGTATAATATTGCGATTATGGTTATTATATTGGTATAATCTTATGTTACGCTTATTGACTCATTTGTTCTCACGGGCAGGGTGGAACATATCATGTGGTATTTTAAAGGTAGCCGAGTTATTAGTACGACGTGCAAATTAGGATTATTAAAATTATTTTAATGCCCTTTTGTCAATTGGCAAATATCTGTGATTATCAGTTTTTATTTTGCCAATGTAAAAATTATGTTGTAGGTTTTATATAACTATATTGTTCTGCACGTTAAAACATCTCTATCTAAATAGTATTTTAGGTTTTACCTATATTTATAAATGTATTCAAATCTGTTATAAGTGATTTCTCATATTGAACGAATGCAACTGGTTGCAATGGGCAATAAATGTATTAAAATAAATAAAAAATTACGTCTCATAATTTAATATCTGTGCATGTGTATAGGATTTTTGTTTCAAACTTTGTATTATTATGTGTTGTAGTAATTTTCCAGGGTAAACACTTCATTCTGTGTTGTAGAAACTGTACATAATGTAATTAGGGAGTATTTATTTCCAGATTATTTATTTTTTATTGCTCATACAGAAATTGTGTTACTGAACTTTAAAAATAAATGTCTCTATGGTTTTTAATTGTAGTTTTATTCGAACTAGATACATAAACGTAGCTGCTCTGGAGCTTTAACTATGGTTTAGGAAAACAGCATTATTGGCTAATTATATACAATACAAAAATGCGAGTGACAAATCTCTACAATAAATTATATTTCACCAAATTTTAGTAAGTAACTAAGAACATAACAAAAATATTGGCACGTGTCAGGCCTGCTCGTATTTTGCTTCAACTAATCTTACTGACTTACTATGTAGGAATACTTAACCTAGGCCTATATTTAACCCTACACTGTTAAATGTCACTAGAAATAATTTACATTATTACAAACTTGGGGCAACATTGCAATTTTAGGCATCAGGGACGCTTGGAGGAACGAACTCGCCAGCAACACTGCCGGAACAACTTGCCGTAAAATAGTTGGTAGAAAATATAGCTTTTTTTAGCATAATTTATACCACATTATCTAGTCGCAATATTAAAATACTGAAACCACAAAAGTTAAAGTTTGTATTATAAAAGTGACTAAACTGTAGCGTTGCATTGTTAAATGTAACATAAACTATATGTATTCTTAAATGAAACTTACGAATTTATTAATAGAAACAAAAGTGTCATTTGAGAATGTATAGTTTATTCAGAAGAAGGTAATAATCAAATTGCTATTATTCAAAGGTCCTTTTCATGAACTGTACAGTATAATAGAAAATTGTTTCCAGCAAATTACTCTGTTTAGCATAAGACAAAACTGAATGTTATCAGAGAAGAATTTACTCAGTTATGCATTTGTTGCTTAGCTATACAACTGTAGGCATCACAAAGTTGTAAATCTTAAAAACTGTTGGAATCGAATTACTTAGATGTAAGTAAAAATAAGGTATAAGTGAGTGGGTATAGTTAACAATTAGTAACATCGTTATATTGGAATATGCAATTGAAACGGTATTTTAGCATAACACATTTCACACTTGCATAGTGTTTTTTTGATAGCGATTTCATACAAATACACCCTAATTTTTCGCCTAATACAAACTATTTGTAAATCAATAGAAATGAAATAATGTGTTTTATTTAAAATTCATGTGGAGAAAAAGAATATTTATTATAGTGTATTTATCAGGGCATCAAACAACCATAAGTGCATACGATCCCATCAGCTGGTCAAAGTTAAAACTTAACCATCATGTTTATTAACTAACTATTTTATTATTGTAATATTCGTATCTGCAAACACGGTACAATCATATGATGGAGGATTTACTTGCAAAAATGCATGATCTTTTACGACCAAATTATTCAAATATTTAGTTATGAGTACCCGGTTGCCTAGCGGCTAATCTTCTCCGTCCAGCTAGCAGCTTATTCAGCCCTCTTGGTTCTTCTGTTGTGCTGGAGCTTGGAGCCGCAGCTTCTGTTTCTTCGCTGTCTTCAGAGGCAGCAGCTTCAGTAGGTTCTGCCTCTTGAGGGGCTTCCGTAGTGGAGGGCTCAGCAGCTCCAGGTCTACGGCGAGCAATGAGGGGATTAACACGTCGTACTTGCACAGATGCACTTGCGGCAGCTTTGGGACGAGCTGGTGCTGCTGGTGCTGGTGCTGCAGGTGCATGTGCTGCGGGTGCATGTGCTGCGGGCGCTGCGCCGCCTGCTGCATTTGCACGCTGCCGAATACGTAATCTATTTAAGGGGTTCTTGTCTTCAACTGGAGCTGGAGAAGTTGCCGCTTCCTGATTATTAAAACAGTGTTAAAACTATTTAAATGCCTGCAATTGTAGAACTTACTTCTTTAGGTTCTTCCGAAGGTGTTTCTTCATGAGATCCTTCCTCAGCAGGAGTTTCAGGTGCTGGTGTGGTGGTTGTGGCAGACCCTGGCCGACCCCTTACGATGTTTATTCTTGGCCCTGGTCGCAGTGGTCTGACATTGCTGCCTCCGGCAGCAACTTTTATTTTTGGTCTAGCTGTGGTGCTGCTGGCAGAATCTTCAGAGTGTCCTTCTGCACCTGCATCCCCTTCAGCTGGAGCAGCTGTTGTGCTGCGGCCACGTCCCCTTACATTAAATCCAGGGCGCGGACGGCTTAACGCAGGTTTGGATGTGCTGCTGCTACTCCCTTCGTCATGGCCGTGATCTGCAGAAGGTTCCGTTGATGTTGGTTGCTTGCGAGATCCTCCAAAGCGTGCTCTTGTTGGCTAAGAAGGTTTTAAAATGAAAAATTAGGATTTGAATATATCAAAGTAAATTATAAACTTTTTAATGAGAAATACTGACCAAGTGTTGGTAATTGTTTGTGTAACGTGATTTATATCTTTTTCTTAGTGCTTCAGTATTGTTTGTTCTTGGTGTTGTGTATGTAGTGTTTGTGGCTTCTGTTTTGTTAAGGTTGTGTTTACCTGAATCTACAGGCTTTCTGTACCTCCTATTAATCTGTAATGTATAATGGAGATCTATTATAAATTATAGTTGATTTTCTACTAAGTACTAGGCTGTTATTGATGTACAGTCATGCTCACATAAATCTAATACAAGCGATTTAGATCTAGTTACACAATTATCTAAAATTATTTGTTGTACAACTGACTTTTCATTAAGTAGAAAATAAAAAAAATAAAGGCAACTAATATTTTATTGCTCCACCATTTGCGGCAAATTACAACCCTTAATCTCTTAGAGAAAACAAACATGTTTGTACTAGATTTATGTGAGCATGATTGTACAATTAGACCTTGATTAACGTTACTGTGTTCAATGTTGTTTTATTATAGTGTGAGAAAACGGTGCTGCAGGAGCTGTGAATGTGTGATATGATGTACTTCATACAAAATACAGACGTTCAATTACCAAGAGTATATGAACTTTGTAGTGTTCCACTATTATTTCTTTGTCTGTTTTACCATTTTCAAATGATTAAAGTCATTTCTTTTACCCAAAATATCAGTGTGCATTAGACAATATTTTTTTATACAGCGTTCCTTGTTTATTACAGGTACAGATATAACAGGTTAGCAGCATATGCACTGATATTACATAATTTTAATATAGCTTCCATATAGAACCATCTTCATAAGTTAGATATTTAATTTTTTTACATAATTTTCAAGTATGTTGGTAGGTATGCGATTTCTCTGATTTTTTAGATGATTTTTTTCTTTTAATGTGAATTATTATTTTAAAGCAAAGATTTAATTGTTAGGATTAAAATGATCCACATTATAAAAAAAGGGTACCTACTGAAATAACTGATTAATTTTGGAATTAAAAGTGAAAACTCAAAGTGGTATATTAAATATGATAATAAATCAAATGAATCAAATTTTTTATGATCGGTTCTTGAATGTGTTTATTGAAGAGCAGGAATTGATAACAGAATCAATACCTAGAGCTGAATTGGAATCAGAAATATCTTCTTTAATTGGAATAATTTTAGTAAAACAATATGGTTATTTCAAGTTTAGATCACGCCCCTGAACCGGTGATTCCCCTGAGTTTGTGAAATACTTTCTCATACATATTTCCATGTTCTATGTTAACTGTAACTTTTATGAAACGCTGTTCGAGTTTTAATCCTGTCTGTACCTATCTAACACATGGTTACTGAATCTCGACACATTGGGAAATCGATTTAAGTTTGTTAATTCTATACAATACGACGACAATATGACATACATTTGAAAACAAGCTTAAACCATTGATTAATGCTTAAACTACGGTTGAAGGGAGTGATTTCAGCGAGCTATGAAGCGCAGTCCCGACTAGCGGAGTTAAATCAAAGTGAAACAAACACCAGAGCGTGATTTAAAAGGTGAAAAGTATGTAGTCGGCTAATCTACGTGCAGTGTCGGAATTGAGAAAAGAACCACCAACGGCAAAATAAAACTAAAACCGCAAACACAGCAAAAGTATGGAAGGTTATTTTCGTTAGGACAATTATCGGTACGGCGCAGCGGCGTAGCATACGTCACAGACAGTGGTTCGTGATTGGTGTGTCAGAATAAGACCAAAGGCAGCCTAAAAGAGCCCATAAACGCAAAATAAGAAAGTGCCAAAGAGATGGAGGAGATCGCGGAGCTTTTACAATCGCTAGAGGCTCAAAGAAAAGGGCTCGCCAAAGAATACGAAAGGTTTTCCAGAGAACTAAATAGAAGGAGCGAAGAAAAGCGCAAAAGTGAGAGAAAAGAATTATAGAAAGAATTGAAATATTTAACAGAAAAGATGCAAAAGTATTCAAAACGAGATAAAACTGAAATATAGTTAAATACACACCAGAAGAATTGAAACAGCTAGCAGGGACAAGAGGAGATGGAGAACAAAAAATGGCTGAATAGTTTAGACTGAGGATAAGAACAAAAACAAAAAGAAAGGAAATCTGGGACGGAAAAACTACAACCAGGGTAAAAAGACAGGGACTAACAATTGCGTCATGGAATACACAAGGATTAAATAGAGAAGGGAAAATAAGACAACTAAAAGAAGAAGCCAGAAGATATAATGTAGGTATATTAGGAGCGCAAAAAACCAACATTAAAAGGGAGACACATACAGAACTACTCGTACAAGGCTACGTTTTGATCAATGGAGGTGGAGACGAAGTAGATACGGGACAGGCTTATTGATAAAAATGAAAGAATAATTAAAATAATAGACTGGAAAAAATAAATTAAAGAATAAGTCTACTAAGAATAAGGGGGCAATATAGGAGAATAAGTATTGTAAAAACATATGCCCCAACAGAAGTAGCAGAGGAAGAGCAAAAAGAGAAATTTTATATAGAACTAGAGAGTGCAATCAGCAAAATTCCAAAATACGACAAAACTGATTATAGGCAACTAAAACGCAAAAATAGTCAGGAGAATAAAATTGAAGCAATAACCTGACCAGAAAGTTTGCATGATAAATCAAACTATAATGGCAATCAATTAACTACATTTGCTGCAAGAAACAATTTAGTAATTAAAAGTACCATGTAAAAATGAAAAAAACATGTACAAAGCAACATGGTGTAGCCCAGATGGGAAAACCGTGAATCAGATAGACCATGTGTTACTTTCGAAGAATTAAAAGAAAGTAACTCAGGCCACATTATAAAAGCAAAAAGCAGAACCTAAAGAAAAGTGTAACAGAAACTTAAAAAAAGGAAGAGATAAGGGATAAATACACCGAAATGGTTGAACAAAGGCTACGAAGAAATAGCAGCGAAAATGAGATAGAAAAGGAGTGGTTTTGCATAAAAATTACCCTAACAGAGTGTAGAAAAATAATCGAAGAAAATAAAATAGAGGACTGGTTTGATCAAGAATGTAAAGCAATAGAACAAAGTAAGACAGCAAAACGGCAGTGGTTACGACAAAAACAAGAGTCCAAAAATCACTACAAAATAACAAGAAAAGTCAAAACAATATGCAGAAAAAAAAGAGAGAAACAGTTTACGAAAAATAAAGAAATTAGAAGAACCATGTAACAAAAAAAAAATGCAAAGGTCTTCTACAGAAATATAAAAGGAGAAAGGAAAGAGTACCAAAAGCAAGAGATAGGTCAAAGAAATGAAGCCGGAGAGCTATACATGGAAGAAACAAAAATAACAGAAATGTATCAACAATATTTTAAGAACGCATTCAGAAATAAAGAGCCAAGGAAAATAGAACAAAAACGAAACACAGTAGAGGAGCTAAAACTGCCAAACTGGGAAGATTTTGGAAGAATATTACTTAATCTAGGAAAGAGTTTGAGACGATCCCAAAAGGAAGATAGGGGATTATCAGGCGGGATTCAGGGAAAGAAAATCAACAATAGATGAAAATTTTCATCATAAGACAAATCCAAGAAAAAATTAGAAAAAAGAGCATACGAATCCATGCGCTGTACGTAGATTTCCAACAAGATTTTGATAGAGTGAAAAGAATAATAGTAATAAAAGCATTGGAAGAACTCCAATGCAATCAAGAAACAATAGCCTTAGTAGCAATGATTCTGGGAAGGACAACCAACAACTAAAGTAACACCGGGTTAAAACAAGGTGACTCCCTATTACCACATTTGTTCAACATCATATTGAGATACATTATAAGGAAATCCAGAATTAATACAAACAAAAATGTGGTTAAAGGTCCATATCAAATTTTGGCATACGAGGACGATGTGGTAATAATGTCCAAAACAAAAGCGAACAATTAAAGGGAATAATATAGAGTTCCTCACTATCACATATCTTGAGATATCTCATATCTCAAGATATGTGATAGTGAGGAACAGGGTAAACGCTGAGATTGGAAGGCTAAAAACTGAATACTGGATTGGCTTTACTAAAAACATGGAACACGACCTGTATGGAGGTCAAAAGAAGATTTGGGGAATGATACGACGTCAAAGACTAGAAATGAATGAATTCACACAAACCCACACTATTACAGAAGACACATGGGTTGAACACTTCAAAAATCTTTACCAGACCAACAAAACACCAAATATGGAAGAAACAGAGGAATTAGAAGTATCAATTGAAATAAATGAAAAACATGTGTGCATAAACATCAAAAACCTCAAAAAATCGTAAATCCCCAGGGCCAGACAAACTCTCCAATAAACTACTAAAATGCGGAGGGAAGGACTTAAACTCGCAGCTAACTATATTTTTCCAAAAAATACTAAACACCGGCACCACTCTAAATCAGTGAAAAAAAAAAGTATAACCATTCCAATCTTGAAAGAGAGGCGACAAGAAATGCCCAGAAAACTACAGGGAATTACGCTCCTAAACTCAACCATGAAGCTATTCACTAGTATTATAAAAGATAAAATTAACGAAAACATTGAAATTTGTGATGAACAGCAAGGCTTTCGAAAGAATAGATCAACCATTGATGCAATATTCGCAGTACGACAAATAATTGAAAAATCGATAGAATACGGGAAACCGGCTTTCATGTGCTTCATATATCTAACGAAAGCATTCGACAAGGTTAGATTAAAAGATGTTATAAACATTATGAAGACAAAACATATACCACATGAAATAATAAGAATAATAGGAGAACTACATAAAGAAACTAGTATCTATATACTAGCGAACAACCATTTAACAGAGGAAATAGCAACACCAACAGGAATTCGACAGGGAGATTCACTAAGCCCTCTCCTGTTCAATATGGTAATGGATGAAATAATCAAGAGTGTTAGAAATGCAGGAAGAGGATACAGAATGGACAAGGGCGAAATAAAAATCGTATGCTACGCAGACGATGCGGTTATTATATCAGAATATGAAAACAACCTGCAAAGACTTCTACATAGCTTCCACACAAACGCCAAAAAATACAACATGAAGATATCCGTACCAAAAACAAAAGCGAAATAACTGGGAATCAAAACCGAATTGCAGAATTACGAAACAACATTAACAAGGCCGGACGAATATCAGGCTGCTTGAAGCAAGTTATATGGAATAACAAGTACCTATCTCAATTTGAAAGCAAAATCAAGAATTTATAAAACCTGTGTACGACCAGTTATGACATACTTTGCTGAAACTAGAGCTGAAACAACAAAAACAAAAACAACACTACGAGCAACCGAAATGAAAATACTTCGTAGCATAACAGAACACACACTGAGAGACACAATCAGGAGTAATGAACTAAGAAGACAGTGCAAAGCGCCAGATATTATCAGATGGGTTAGACAAAGAAGAAGGGAATGGAATCAATGTGTAAGAAGAATGCCACCCAGCAGAATCACAAAAATAGCACGAGACGGGAAGCCGGAAACTCGACGACTTATAGGCAGACCACCCAAAAGGTGGAAAGAATGCTGGACATCAGCATTCCAAGATGAATAGATTGGAAATAACAGATCAAAGATCTAAAAGCAGAAGAAGAAGAATATACAGTTTTGAAAAAGAGGGGCAGAAAGCAGGACTGAAAATAAAAACATAGAAATTACAATGTATGATTATGGGAAACACGAAACAAAACTAAAGCCAAGAACTGAGTGTAACAACAAAAATATCAAAAGAAAAGATAACCTGCATGATGACAAACAGTCTGCCATACTTAGGAGTGGGAGTAAACCAAAGGACAACACGAAAAAGAAATGTTTTAAAACCAGCAAGAGTGTCTCAAGAGCAGCAAAAATTCTGTTGTATAAGACACTCATTAATCCCATCCTAACATATACTAACCTGGGAAAGAAAAATACTACGAAGAATTTTTGGTGGCGTAAAAGAAGGGCAAACATAGCACAGAAAAACAAATAAAGAACTAGAATCCATTTAAAGAAGCACATTTCAGTACAGTGCTAAAATAAAACAAACTGAGGTGGTTAGGACATATGTATAATGAGAAGAAAAAAATATCCAATACGAAAAGCGCTAGAGTACGAACCAGAAAAAAAGTAGGAAGACCAAAGAAAACATGGCAGAAACAAATAGAAAAAGACCTTCAAGAAGCGGGGTGAAAAAACTGGAAAACAGAAATTAACGACAGGAAGACATGGAAGAAGAAAATCGAAGTCATAGGCCAACCTGCCCTGCAGTGCTATTGTATATATTACAGTACAGTTTAATTTAAAGTCTACTAATTCAGTCCTATTTATCAATATGTATTACAAGTAGGATTAAAGATCCAAATGGCGTAGTGAAATGTAAGGATGGAAAAAAATGATAACGAAATATATCACATGAAACATTCTCTAAGAGTCCAAGGCCCACAATGTATTCCTTAAACTGCATTTCCTTTATTATAAAAAGATATTTATGGTTCCAGGAAGTACACTATAACCGTATTTTCACCTACCTTAGCTCGACTAGGCTTTGCATCTTCCTTTGTAACTTCTGATTCATGAGCAGGCTCAGCTGTGGTACGAGCTCCTGGTCGTGGTCTCCCAAAGCTTGGTCTTCCAAAGCGTCCCTTAGGCTTTGAGTCTGATGGCGCTGCTTCTGTACTAGCTGGTGCTGCTGTGGTGCTTCCATGCTTTCTTCTATTTCCTGCCCCTCGGAACCTACCACGGCCGAAAGCTGGTGCCTCTGTAGTTGTAGTAGTTGTTGGTGCAGGTGTTGTTGTAGTAGTGGTTGTGGTAGTTGTTGTACTGGGCGTTGTATATTCAGTTGTAGGAACTTCCGTAGTGTCTGCTTCCAAAGTTGTTACATCAAATCCATCGGTAGTAGCAGTACTATCTTCTGCGCCCTGAAAAGTTACAGTATTAGCATTAATCACTCGTTTACACTCTGAGAAATATCTTACTTCTTCGCCCGAAAGTTTCTGAGTACCTTGAAGAATTGCATAAAGGTCTAAAGCGACTTTGTCCATCGGGGATATCATGGTGGTAGTGGCATCAATGATGGATGCAGTGGAGTCTCCTTCTTCACCGTCTTCAGTGCTTAGAGGCTGGATTTCCTCGGAAGATTTTTCAGCTTTGCTCTCTCCGTCCTCCTGCAATATAAAAATGTTAGTATTAAGTTGCTGACGAAAAACTTGGATTAGTACTTGTAAGTCCATGCGTTCATTAGGAGTTGCACCTAAAAAGCGAACAGGGCCTGACGGGAGGTCTGAAGGAAATGAAGGACCTCCACTGGGCGGTTCGGCTCCTGCTGTTCCCGAGTGTGTATTGAAACTGGCGCTGTCTACAAGATCTAAAGATGGTCTCCGAACGTTAGCACGAGTGCGTCCACGAGATCCCTAATGAAGAGTAGTGAGATGTCTTTATTATAGTTATTGTACTAACGTACTTGTAGAATAGAGGATAGCAATATTAGAAGTAAGTGAGGCGTTTGTGTAGGTATTAATGTTATATATTCTAGAAATGTTAGTGCTAAAGCATGGATGTTTTAAGTAGTAGCGAATTTATATGGAAATAATGTTATGTTGTGAACTATGGTGTTTAATGGATGTCATAGTAATAGAATATAGAGAGCGTAGATAGTACTGCGCTTGAAAATTGATTAATAAGAAAATAGTAAACGATGGAAGTGATTAATATGAGATGAATTTTTAGAAATGTCAGCATAAAGGCAAACAGTGAGGTTTAGCGTTTCAACATAAATCGACATACAATAGACGAATGGTGTAACACAGTAGATGCTCCTTGGTTGTGATACCTACTATATAAACGTGAATATTTCAGTTAGAGAATGAATATATATTATGTATACAGGATAGATAAACAGAATTCTGTAGAATAACTAGATAACTAGTGTTGTTATACTATCGCAGTACAACTTACATTTCGCAATACACAACTATTTGGTATGATGATAACTACTATTAATGCAATTATCCAAAAGTATAGTCACCAAAGATTGTTTTTATTCAATATCGATGTTGAAATCTAGTGTTGGTGTTTATCCTTTAAAAAGTAAATCTGGAAGTTCATCTCTGCTTTTATAATCATAAAGCACCAGTAGTATGTACAACTCGTTATTGGAGATAGTTGATGTGGATTCCATGACTTAGGCATTTGTGTTTTTCTGTTCTTTTTATAATTCTGTTAAGGTGTGTTTGAGTACAATTAAACATATTATGATGGAAGAGTATGGTGGAAATACTCGAAATCCTTTAAATATGAACAATTTTTATGAATATATTTGGGGTAGATGATTAGAAAGCAATAAGAAACACCTTTTTAGATGCTATGCATGATAAATTTACTAAAGTAAACTTAAAGTAGATCTAAGTAGCAGTGTGTCATTGAAAGTGGACGATTTTGAGTATTACTTCCACCTCTCTTACACATTTAACCATTATAGAAACTAACTTTAGTCACCTGTGTTTCTTCAGACACACTGTCTGCTTCCGTGGAGGCAGTTGGGGCAGCTGTTGTAGCTCTTCCGCGCCCCCTTGCTCTAGTAGTACCTTTGGTCTCTTCTTCAGGAGCAGCCGTTGTGCTAGCTATGTTTCTGCTTCTTGGAGGGAATCTAGTGCTGGGAGGAAGACGGTCTTCTCCAACCGTATCTTCATCCTCCAGCTGTCGACCCCGCGTACGCCCACGGCCACTCGGTATCACCTCGTTAGAGGCGGCTTCCTTGCTGTAATGAGTTTTTTCTTCACTGTCTGAAGGTAAGTCGTCACGTGCAGGTCCGTCATGGGAGTTCAGGACTTTCTCTGTCGTTGCTTTTTCGTCTTTTGCGTCTTTTTCGTCTTTTCCGTCTTTTGTGTCTTTTCCGTCTTTTTCGTCTTTCTCGTCCTTTTCGTCTTTCTCGTCTTTTTCGTCTTTATCGTCTTCGTCGTCGTAGTAGTAGTATACGTACTCGTATTCGTATTCCTGGCCATTAGGGCCTTTTTTAATCTGAATCCTGGAGCGCTGCTTTTCGCTGCTGCTCGCTACAAGAGAGGCGTCCTCGATTTTTAGGGAACGTGGGGTCGGCGGTGCTCCGGACGTCAAAACGGGCCTGGGGCTCGTAGGAGCAGCGTCGTGCCTTGCTTCCTTCTTCGTTCTTCTTCTGGAGCCTTTGGTGGTAGTTTTGGGGGCCGAGGTGGAGCTGGTTTTTAGCTCGTGCTTGTATTTCTCTATGAGTTTCAGGGGATCCAGCTTGATCGAGCCTGCTGGAGCGGGGGCGGGTCTGGGGGTGGTTTTGGACTTCGCTGGAGATGCTTCTCGTTTCTGTTTTCCAGGCTTGACCTCATCTTCGGCAGCGTTTTGGTTCAGGATATAGGTGACATATGGAGGTAGTTTATGAGCAGTTTCGAAGGGTCTTTCGTCTGCAGTGGCTTTTTCCTTTCGTGCAACCGGCCGTGCTCCCGAGCTTGAAGTTTGGATAAAGGCAAATTCCTCTGGTTTTGATTGTGTTGCTAGAGGCACCTCTGCGACTGTGAATGCGATCAGGAGGCCCGATATTAGGAATCTGGAAATGGAAGATGGTAGACTTTTGTTGTGAAGTGTAGAATTACAGATTGACAAGGTTAACATTACTTTAACTCATACTTTTCTTAGTTTATTTCTTTTTAGTTGACTTAAGTACTGTTGTAGATGTTACCCTTTTTGAAGTAGTTTTGAATAAAATCCATATTTTTAAAACAAGATTGTTAGTCTATCGACAATGTCATTCATATATCTGCAATCTAGAAATGGAAGATGGTAGGCTTTTGTTGTCAGTATAGAACTACAGATTGAAAAGGTTAACATTACTTCAACTCATACTTTTCTTAGTTTCTTTTTAGTTAACTTAAGTAGGTACCTACTGTTGTAGATGTTACCCTTTTTGAAGTAGTTTTGAATAAAATCTATATTTTTAAAACAAGAATATTAGTCTATCGACAATGCCATTCATATATTATTATATGGCTTACGAAAACGATAATTGGAATATTAAACAGTTTTATTTTGCTTCCTAAGTTGCTGATACCAAATTATCCATTTAACACCCATTGATGAATTGTTAACAAATATAAATTTCTTTTCCTGTGTTGGAATAGTAAATGCCCCTTTTCTGGACTGTTGGTATGCACTCTTGGCCAAAATAAGAGATGAGTCAAAATTTCCATATCTGCCGAAACCGAGCCCATTTGTTATTCCACCTGGAGGAGAATGTGGTCGTAATTGCTTCCCGTTGCGAATCTGCCTACCATGCACATTTAAAATACAAAGATTGGTCGCCCACGCGAAAATTCTTCAGCGTGCAGGTCATGAGCCCCTATCAAAAAAAACTTTGCGCGATCTTGTCATAAAACGAGTTTTTATTTTAAGAGAGAGTCTTGGCTGTTTTGTTGACGACAGTCGTTGGTAGGTACGAGACGAAGTTCAAAATTGTGGGTAATAACTCATTTGGAAAGTGCATTCCTTCAATTGGCATCGTAATGATCTAATAATTGAAATAGGTTTCCTATTATGACTGCAATCGCCTCCTCAAAATGGTTGTCTATTTTTATGTGCCATATGTCAGCAGTATTAAGCAACGTTATGCAAATGCAATAATTAATACAACTAATACAAGGTACATATGTAAAATGCGTAAAACCTGCTAACGTGCGCTTTCTAATGATTGAAATACAATATTTCGAGTTCCTGCTGATTTGTCGCCCTTTTAAATTTAATGGGAAAGTATGTACAACTTAGGTATATGTTGCAGAGCTGAACATTCACTGTTTTTGTCTTTAAATTAATCGTTAAGTAGGTATAAATCCTGAAACGTTTTCCTACACTATTTATTTTATATATATTTTTCTAAATTGCCAGCTGAGTTTTTTTACTTAGAATTTTTTAGCTTTAATTTAAATTTAGGTTTAGATGATGGTGAAAAAGTGAAAGACAATATCTTAAATCAAATTCCAATTGATAGGATATTCAAAATGTATGACTTGAACTACGTCATTTTGAGCGATTAAAGATAAAAAAGTGAAGGCACTAGTTAAAAACTATCAATGATGTCATTATTCGAAAATAAATACTAGTAAAATTCATATTGTGAAATTTTAAGAAACTAAATTGGCGCTGTTGATAATTTTCCAAATGATTATCTAGTTTTTATTAATTTATTTTCTGGCTGTAGTACTATACTATATAGTTTGCTGGATCATATGATAGTAAATACCATTCGCTGCCTTTAGATTTTCAGGTAGTTAAGGTATAATACGGTTTAAGATAACACAAATCTGTTGTCCATCGGCCATGTTTTAAACAGGTCAATATCTGATTCCATCAAGACTAAAATGCAGTTAATTGCACATAAGAAAAGCGAAAATATTAATGACGTTTAAGGCACTTCCCCAGTAAAATTTTAGAAATGCCTCATTTAAAGTAAATTACGATTAAGCTGGTTTTCCAAGAAGACTAAATTAGCTAGCATGAATCATTTAATGCACTAAAGCAGTAAAGGGTTTTTCATATACCGGGTGCACAACCCCAAAATCGCCTTTTAGGTATTTTGCCATTATTTTTATACTACATCCGCAAAATATTTATGTTATCAGTTGGTACGCAATAATTTTATCTTTTTATTGATACGATTACCATTCCTGTAAGTTGAATTGGCGAGCAGAAATCAGCAACAACATTCAATACATGTTAAATTCTTATGTTCGAGTTTGAGAATGGACATCCGGTATACCTACTGGTAGGTTTATGGCTTTAGATTAGAAATAAATTTCATCGGTTTATTAGTAATCCCTATGGTTGAAATCAATTGTTGATAATGAGAATTTTATATTGTACTTAGGCATATAGCACCAGCCTCGACACCGCAAGGTAAATGAGGTTACAGATAATACATAATACATACTTATTTTACAGTTTTTAATTAATGTCGAACTGAATTATAAATTTTCTCGCTTTATACCAATATTTAATTGCATTAAATCATTTTGAATTCAAAGGTGTTTTGGAGCGTTTTATAATTGAACAGATATTGAGCAGATTATAAAACTTTCTGATTTAATCAAATGTGTTTTTTACGTTTCCAGAAATTGCAGTTCTAAATACCTTTTTTTCTATAGCACATGTTAAAGTGTGTTTTAATCGACTCAAAACAAAAGGCCAAGTGTTACTTTAACAGCAAGGGTAGATAACATCAAGGGTAGATAAAAGTAATTTAATTTTCTAACTTTTATTTAAATTAAATATTACTATTTCGTATTATCCTAGCAACCCAATCTAGTTGCTGAAATATTTAAATGTGATTCACTTTCCTTATTTTCTTTTGAAATTGTTAAAATTCTTGCTATAATAGTATATTATGATAAGTATAAGTATAAGTACGCCTTTAAAGCACGTGCGACGAGTTTAAAAGCACGACGAGCTAGCGGAGTGCTTTTAACGTCGCTATTTTTTCTACGATTGTAACAGAAATATAAAACTTAGTTCGGTGACACTTTTTCCGTCACATTGTGTTAGATATTCTAGGTTATGTTGATATTCAAACTTACGGCAAAGCGTGTTTTAATAAATTATTAAAACACGCCTCCAATGGCAACTTGTTATAAGTGTGTTATAAGAGTGCTATAAACGTCACTTTTGACACTAGAAACTGTTCAAAAAGTAATTTTGACACGATCGTAAAAAAATTGTATTATACACGACGATAAAGTTATTACTATCCACTCTTGAATCATTAACTTTATCGTCTTGTATAATAAATTACTATTATTTGATTATTATCAGTAGTAACCACAGTGTAAAGACCAAATTCCCAGTTCCAAGTATTTTACCATTTAAAAGTGATTTTTCTTTCTGACTAAACGGCCTATCGATAAGCTCTGGAGTTCTATGGTCAGCGAATAACCTGTAGAGATTTCTGTTATTGAATTACATGGATGAAAAATCCAGAAAATAGCGTTTTCTAGTGATGCTCCGAGACGAGTTAATTCTCGATTTCGTCTCGTCTAGAAATTCGAGATAGAGATTGACATTTTTTGATCTCGAATATTCGAGGCGATATTAACCGAATTTTCAAATATTCGAGACGCGATTAATTAAATTCTCAATCTCGAATGGTTTCCAATAGTATTTTTAAAACTCTCATAAAACCGAAGTAGAATCGGCCTCTCCTCTTGGAGGGCCTCATAGTTGCCAAAGCCGAATTGGGAGCAGTGGTCGTTGGAGCATGTGGGAATCGAACCGACGTTTTCTGGTTTAGGACCAGAGGTTTACCTGTAAACCTGTTCCATTACCTTGCTCTTTCAAGTACAGTGACATAAATATCGCCAGGAGATATCCGCAACATTAATACATGGAGCATGTGATTATTTTGTTCGTTATACAGTAGCAACTGCCTCAATTCCATACTCAAATAGATAAATTTCGAGAATCGAGAATCTCGACTCCGAGATCGAGAACTTTCGAGTTCGTGATCGAGAATTAGCTTTGTATAATTTTTGAGAGCGAGACCGAGATGGGTACATTCTCGTCTCATCTCGTCTCGTCTCGTGCAACTTTTGATCATATACCATATAGGTAGAAAAGGTAAAGGTTGAGAGTCATTTCAATTCCCCCAACGGGGGGCGGGCTGCTATAGGGATCTTGATTCCCTCTTCAGCCAAGAACGGGAATTATAGGATGGGTGAGAGAAAGGTGGGGTGGAGAATGGAAGAGAGGCCAATAGTTACAAAAAAAGAAATTATATATTTTGAAGAGCCAAACATACTTTATTAGTCTACACCGTGATAATTTTAGTTTGTCGATTGTTTGGGCAGCTTACTTATTACAATATTAACAAAATGCAAGGATAATTAAGATTATTTTGAAATATTTTGTGTTTTTGAATATTTTGCCAAACACTAGAGACGACACCACTAGCCATATTAGTAGAACAAAAACCACTTTAGACACGTTTTTAAGGAGATCGAAAGATTAGCAAAACAACTCATGTAAACAAGATCGGAGAGGAAAAAACGTGTAAAGGAGTTTACACGAAACATTCATGGAAAATTAATCTGAATTATAGCAATTTGCAAACATAGTGGCCGGTGGGATTCAAACTCGGACTCTGACAGCGGTATAAACGATGCGCTAACGACATGACTCAAGTAGAGTGTACATCCTGTATATGTTGGATACAAAATATGCCCTTTTTCATCAAGAGTAAAAACCTGACCTATGTACAAAATATTACTTTTACTTAACTAATAGTTTTTGAACTAAAGCAAAAATTGGCAAAATTTGATTTTTCAAGGTGCTCATCCTGTACGTATTTGGTCTAAATTATCTCGGTTTTGGGCCAGATCCTTTATCTAAAAGACGTGTCTGTCTGGGACACTGTTTCAGCAGCCAAACCGTAAGAGATAGAGAAAAAAGTTATTAAAGTTATATGTTTGGAATGGTCATGTCAGGTCGGGAACCGAATTTCAGTCTCTAACACTAATTATTATCTTAATTATCCTAATCCTAACTTTTTAGGTTAGATTCTAGGCAAATTTTATCAAGGCGAATGCGACTGGTAGTTTGCTACCAACAATGACGTCATATACGTACGTGTGGTGAATACGCGTTCTATTTGCAAAACGGTCTTTTTTGTTTTTTTAAATGAGACATTTGTCTCACTGGGTTGCTAGTAGACATATAATTCGCATGCAAAATATCGTCTTTCTCCAACAAATATTTTTAGTTATACGGACAAGAAACAGGCGGAATTGAGAAAACCCGTTTTTCGTCGTCTAGGTACTCTGAAACGTGAGGATCTGAAAAAATCTCGGAAGATGATTTTTTCGTGATTACAATACTTCGTATTTTAGACGAAGGAAGTAAATACGAGTAGTATTTAACGGCATTCGGCATTCGTATTAGTTATATGTAATTTCGGCTGATATCTACCAAATGTGTCCAATTTTAAGATATGCTATTTTACTATAAAAAATATAAATAACATTTTCTAGTAACTTGAGTTCTGCAAGTAATTTGGTAGTACAGATTAATAGATTTTTAGTTTTGCTTATAAGTATACATTGTTTCCAGACAATTGCTAAGGATCAACTAAAATGATTACAATCCAAAAATTCAAAAAAAAAAAAAATGCGGGGTGGTCTATTTAAAAATCAAAAGTTGACGCAATTTCCTATTAAACCAGAAGTGCTACAAATAGCTAATTTGAGATGTGTTCCTGTAAAAAGTTCTGCGCTTTCTCCATTAAACCTAACGTCAATATTTAATAGTAAAAAAGGTTACCAATGGTGGACAAGTTAAAAAGGCATCCTGTATATACAGGCGCCCATTTGATCGTGTAACAACTAGCTAGGCAACCCATTTAACAAGCTCATGCTGTTCACAGATGACTCTTAATTTTGTTTGTTTGCTTGTTATGGACAAGGTCTCCCATTTTCCTAATTTAGACAATTATTTAAAAATGAAGAATTCGCTGTGAAAATATGGGCATGTTAAATATGTTGCCTAGCTAATTACACTATAAAGAGGGCAGCCTGTGTATAACAAAACTAAATAAGTAAAAGGGAGCAGGAACTGAGAAAACTTGGCATCGGCAGACCAGAGTATAAGAAATGGTATAAAAGGCATCGCCGTAAAGAAAAATGGGTTAAGAATAAAGAAGAAGATTGTATTTTTATTAATTTAGGGGAGGTACAAGGTACAAATTATCGTTTATAGTTTCTTATGCTTATGTTTTATACAGTAATATAATGTATGAAAATGGTGCACCTTTAAACATGTTTAGAACCTCACATTTTAATGAATAAAAGTTTCTACTACGTATACTCTCAGAATACCGTGTAACTGTACTTGCCGCTGTTTTGTATTCCGCTATGAAAAAGGAATTTCAATGTTAGCCTGTCTGTAAACGTTTCCTTCAGTTGCAACCTTAAACATTGTTTAATAAACATTACGAGAACACGCCCAAACGGTGACAGAAGAATCTGTGAGAGGATTACTGTCGTTTATATTCAAAAACCTCTTTCTATTGGGTAATAATAGTTCAAAGGCGTTTTTAATGTTCGGTTAGTATTGTATGGTAATTTCGGGTAGTTTTTTCGTTGTAATGTTTTTTGTGAATAGCATCGACGTTTTAAAAAATCAATTATCATAGAACAAGTAACGGTTATTTCCAACGTTTCGCTTGGCATCGAAAATCGACAGCAAAAATTCTTAGGAATCGTTAATACGTAAAGGTTATCCGACCACCAAATGTCATCTTCCTAGGATGCACATCTTTGAAATTGCGTAACCTGTTTTAAATACCACTAGTTTCAAAAGCGATTCCAACCAATTACCCCAATACAACAAAGGTCACTTAACAACTTTTTGTTATTTTGTACATCCTGCACTTTTTAACATTTAAGCTTGGAGCTTCGATCATCGCATACAAACTTACATAAAAGTGCAAGACGAGTCCTGCAAATGTCAGATGTGTTGCAACCTCTGCAGGTACATCTTCAATGTTGCAAGTGTTGCAAATTTATTGCCGTTGCCACATCGCTATATTTTTGTTTAGATAATCTGACTGAACCGATAAATCGTACAACTGCAAAAGTTACAAAAGCAGCGTGGGCCATCAATATAGCAAAATCAAGGCTGATGTCGGTGTTGGGCCCACTTGGTTTCGTTATCTTCGCGAATTGCGATGCCATTGACATACAATCATCAGCTGGGTTGGGCAGAAGAGAGTGAAAGAAGGAGAAATTCGTCGATCAAGGTCAGATCGCGACCTTCCCGAATGAAGAAAGTCAGCCCCGGGTGCAATTTGTATGCAACCCTTGGTTATTCCAGTTTCTATCCGCAGGCCACTGTACGGGGCACCTTTGAAAAGTTTTCACACTTGTCTTCCTATCGGGTACACGGTATTTTTGGTTTTCTGGGTAAATAGGCTAGAAAAATTAGTAGTCGAGTTGCGTGCGTACACACCTAAATAAATTAGCACTAATTTCTTATTA
This sequence comes from Agriotes lineatus, assembly GCA_940337035.1. NCBI lineage: Eukaryota > Metazoa > Arthropoda > Insecta > Coleoptera > Elateridae > Agriotes > Agriotes lineatus. The sequence goes on along the minus strand of OW679198.1, from coordinate 135,601,239 downwards.
AATAGGAAATGCTCTGGTTGCTCAGAAGGATGCACTGTCAAGGAAAAGCAGCAGTTGGAGGTCTATCGGCTGACATTTGCCTTTTGTATCGGAAGGTGATCGTTGTGTAGACCTTATATATATCTTAAGGACGTGGCCACTATTAGGGCTGCACCTCGTTAATCATGAAGTTGAGCCGAAATTAACTATATTATAAAAATTTCCGGAATCTACTTTTAATTTCGAGGTGAAATCAGAGTGTTAATGAGATTGTGCAGCTAAAGTTCTAATGAAATTGTAACGGTTTAGCTCTAGATATGGAGTTTTTAATGGGTTTGACACCTACTATATTAAAAACGCCTTCTTTACATTGCGCTGCTTTTACAAATTAACACCGATTAGTAATAAAATTACTGTAACTTGCCATTTGCAGCTGTTAATCAAAATAGAAAATGCGAGTTGACACAAATTATGTTTTGTGCAACTGTTTGAGCCAGCAATATTATATTATTTCTTAACCGGTTATTGAATTGCCACCGAATTTCTAAGAGTGTAATTCAATCTTTTTTATTTTTTAAACGATTGGCTGAAAGTGGGTTACGTTTCTTAATATAGCATTGAATTTTTTAAGGTTAATTATAGCTACGCTTAAGCTCTTGCGTTGTAATATCGTGGTCTTCAGCTATGAGGGGGAATTTCATGCATGTCATCTCTATAATCATATAATTGATCTTCAAATAAATTGAACATTTTATAAATATATAGCTTGGTTTTTTGAAAATTTGGCAGTATTGGAGATTACTATCAAAGATTGCTCAAGTAAGATCGCCTAATGTCTGTAGATGATAATGAGTATGACAAACAAACACTTAGAGGAACATTTAATATTTACCTTAAAAGAAAAATGGTGGAAACCCTAAAAAATATGTCCCCTGAACAAGGAGGTATAGCAACGGAACTTATAAATTCAAAAAACTATTGAATCCTAAAAATGTTCGAGAGAGCTATTAATGGAGAAAAGTTGCTACAGGAACGGACAGAAGCCTACCTAACATCGATGTTTAAAAAGGGAATAGGAAAAGCATGTGGAAACTCTACAATGGGTAGGGCGAGGTTTGCAACGGGGAGATCTTGTACGGCTCACATACACACAATCCAGCAATTAACTGGAAAGAAAATTGCTGAAAATAGGTCAGTACACCTTGCATTTAAGACTTAAAAAAAGGCATACGACTCGATACTGAGGAAAAACTATGCAAATTTATGAAACAACTCCCAAATACATTGATGACTCAAACAAAAAATGTCTACCAAAAGAACATGTGTCTATTAAAGTGAAACTGAAGAACCTACTAAACAGTATTAAAAAACGGATCCGAAACTAATTTCAATAAGACAGAATACCTGGTCACAAAAGCGAAAAATGTCACACATTTAGAAATCACAGATGAAGAAGGAGGAAGATTCGTAGATTAATACCTGGGCCTGATGCTGTAACCGGTATTGGTGTCGCAAGTTAAACTGTAATAAACTTGTGGAGGCGATTATGGGTTTTATTACTTCAAATCACAGATGACGTTAAAATAAAAGGGAAAAAGAGCTACAAATACCTAGGATTTACTATTTCCAATGAAGCGACAACCACAGAAGACATGAAGAACAATCTAGGGAAAACTAGATCGCGCATCAAACAACTAATTAAATTCTATTCTGTAGAATACCTACATTACAAAGAATACAAAAAAGAAAATATTTAACACCATAATTGAAATTATCATAAAAAAAGATCATAGTAGAATTACAGCCACAGAGATGTAATAGTGAAGGAGGTGCAACAGGGGAAAGGAAGACATATTTACCTACATCGAAAAAAAATGGCTACAGTAATGCATTCGTCAGAAGAGCAACACTCCAACGGTGGATAACAAAGGTAATGAATGGATTTTGAGCAATTCTTTTCAATAACCTTTTTTGTTAAAACTAAGCCTACTATAATTTTTCAATTTTTCCAGCTATTTTTGATCACAGTAAACTAGAGATTTGCAATAAAATTATTTTTTTTTTTTAAATAACTGACCAAAATTTGAAATCGATCAGAAAACAAAAGGAAGATATTGGAGTGTGAAGGTGGGAAGTGAAACACACTGTATACAATATATACAGTGTGTCCCAAGATTGATGTAACAAGAGGTAAGATAGAATTTTATTTTAAGATTGTGGGATTAGGTCCTCTGAAGAGAATTTTAAGAATATTTTCAGTTTTTGAAAAAACAAGTTGGCCTTGAAAGTGAAGCGAACACTATTTTAAAATTGTATTTATTAAAAATGACGGTTTAATCTAAGGAGGTAGATCTTCCTGAAATTTTGTATAGGGTCATAATGTATCATTCTGAACATATTTTCTTGGTAAAAATTTTGCCGTATCATGAACAGAAAGGGCAGTTTACCTGAAAAGAAAATAGTTTTCGCTGCACTATCAAGGCCGACTTGTTTTTTTTTAACTGGAAATATCCTTAAAATTCTCTTCAGACCAAGCAGGTCCTAATCCCACAATTTTAAAATAAAATTCAAAAATTTTTAGTTCATCTCACCTCTTGTAACATCAATCCTGGGGCACATTGTATGTAAAAAGATTTTTGTGCTCGTGTAGTTAAATAATAGAATTAGTTGGTTGGCTGGGAAAGGGTAAATAATTGATTTCAGCACTTGGCAGTGTTTTAAGCTACTGGCCAAAGAAAGAAAACCACTTGTATAATAACAGTAGACGTTTGAATTTTATTTATTTGCAAGACTTATAAGAGAATTAATAATTTTAGAGAGCAATATTCATATATAATGTTCTTATTTTTACCGAAAATACCTGTGATTTGCAAAATCTTGTCTTGTTTTGAAATCTATGCACAAGAATTTAAGTCTATGTATAGATTACAAATAATACTTGTCATTGTTTTATCTAGATATCAAACTCTAGGTTGTTTCAAGATTCTAGATTAACCAAGTAATTTCTTTTATACAATTTGGACGTTTTCAAGTGCCTTTATCAATTTCTTAGTAACCACCATAAGCAGTTTATATTGAAACGTGAAATATTTTTTTATAACATTCACGTAGGTGACATGGTATATAAATATCTACAGTATGGTTTACTTATAATGGACTTGCTTGTAACGGATTTTGGTATGTAATAGTGCTAGAGCGCTCGCCAAAGTCCCGGCTAAGAAGTCATTTAAACCCATATAAATAGAACCGAATCTTATGGTCTCGCTTATAATCGACAAAAATTTCGCTAATAATCCATTATAACCGATCCGATTTCCGCTGGGAAACAAGTTGAATTGGCTTTTTCACATGCATTAAAATGTGTTCGAACCTTATAACAATACTTTCAGCAAGGAGATGATGCAAGTGAAATTCGTCGTCAATTAAACAAAACACAAATTGTTTTAAATTAATTTTTTAAGGAAAAATAATTCCGAACTTTTAATAATTATATTGTTTTCTGATTTGCAATTTAATTTTGTTTTTAACTTAACAATCAAACTCGGTTAAGATACTAATATTGAGTATCTTTTTTTAAATTTTATTTTGGTACTCAGCCCACAGTCGTTAGGCCAATTATAGGCGTCGCTGCATCCCCTGAAGGCCGTTATAAGCGAGGTCTACTGTATTATCTACGCCCGTGATATAAATGTCACGTATCCTACTCATTTTAAGTAAGTTAAGAACTTCATTACCGCACTCTTTTTTTAAGTAAATAATAGCAACAAACATATATTACTTTATTAAAAATGTAGTTGCAAAACATAAACTATTTGTCGCAAATATTAATAACGCTGAAGACGAAAGTTTCTATTTATCAAAAATGTAATGAGAAACGTCAGGTTATTTTTATACTGTTTTTTATTTTGAGCAGGAGTAAATAAAATATTGTACAATACACCTCTGATAATACATTATTAACATACTTGTGTGATTACCCAACTCGCTTCTCGTCTCGTTGTGCAGATTTTACACGCGTATATTAATACTGCCCTTTTTCAATACCGACTAAAGATCAAGGCCTCAGCTGAATTGGCCAATGATTTTATTTGACTTGAATGTACTCCGCCTCCAACCTCGAGATAGGTGGCTCCCATTGGCCAATTCGGCCTTCTTGTGCTGATGTTAGGCCGAACACTTGTATTTTAAGTATCTATTAAATGCGCGCGTAATCTATGGGGTGGGTTCAGGCTGGGGTAAAATGATCTATGCATTATAGTTTCTAAATTTTAAAGTTTTTGTTAGTTGAGACGACGACTTAAGTTTTTACAGCTATTTTTTATGTATTTTTGTCGCACGAAAGTCTATCCAATTGTTTGAACTGTAACGCATACCAATGATCACCTTATAATAAAAAATGCGCCTTTCCTCTCAAGTATTATTTTCTGTCTCAATTATATACAAGGTGTGCATAAGTTGATGAAAGAACTACAAGTGGTGATGCTGGTCATAAAATTCGAGTCGAAAATCGTAATACTAAAATGTTGGATTGGTCTTCGTGAGCCCTCAAGAGCATTAGATAAAAACATATTTTTTTCGGGTAAAGTACATTTTCTGTTTCAAATACGTCAAAATATTGTCGAGGAAAGTTTTTCAAAATGTAAAATTATGGCCCCATGCAAAATTTTAAAAATATCGGTGGCTTAAGAATTCGTGTTACCACAAAAGTACCTACGTCATCTAGTACACACTGTTTTATAAAATTCATTGGATATTTTTTTAATTTTGCCTGGAACCACACTTTTACATTCTGAACAACCTTCCTTGATGATACTTTGACGTATTTAAAATAAAAAAGCTACTTTAAATGAAAAAAAACATGGTTCGTATCTACTGCTTGTAAGGAGCCCTGAAGGCCAATCTAGCGTATTATTATTAAGATTTTCTACTCAGAATTTTATGAAGAATATCGCCATTCGAAGTTTTTTCGTTATTTTAGATACACTCTGTATACCTATAGCTTTGGTTAACATATACTTCCAAAGAATTTGGTTATCTGGATGTTTACCAAAATACTTGCAGTGTATTTTTTAACGTACATTTTTTTTGATAATGGAATAGCTAGAAGGTATGAAATGGAAAGATAACTGGAACTAGAACCTGTTTTATCTTTATCTATGATGACAATCAGATTTCATTTATATTTATTGAGCAGATAAGTAAGTATAAGCAGTTCTTTAAATTTTTATTGAAACTATGTAATTATCTAATAATGTATATGAGTAAAAATCTATATTACCTACAACATACAAATTAATTTAGAGTCTTCAAATTGTCAAAAGTCTTAATCCAGAATAAGAAAGTCTTGTCTAGAAATTAGGTACTTTTAATTATAACAGAAGACAACTATTAAATATGGATGAAGAGCTTTTACATTCCATGTATTACTTGAGAATCTGTATTTAGACGGAATCAGTTGAATCTAGACGACTAATTTGATAAGATTTATATAAAATTAGGGACAATTTGAATACCTAAATTGATTTTTTATTTGTATGAATTTTGATATTTTATGTCGTTTGTGGTGTCGCACTGGTAAAAAAGTTCTACTGCCACTAGATCTACAGTTCTTTATTAAATCAGCAGATTAGAATTTTTCCTAGAGTTAACGTTTCGTGGATGATGTTTTTACTTTTCATTCACTTTGTATGTGCTTATACATGAAAAGAAATTCACTAGACTTTTGGGCTCAATAATGCTCATTTTCTCAATTTGTAATCAGGCAACCAAGAAATATCCCCGCTCCGTTACTCCATAAAATAAGATTTAGCAACGCTTAGTGGAAATATCATTGAGCCGATTGTCCTCTCAGAAATATTTGTACCCAGTTATCCAAGTCATGTTAAGTCATACTGTGATATTTGTCACTGTCCGTTATAAAAGTTACACCCAAAAGTTTCTAAATATTTTCTAATTGTGTTATGCAATGCCTTATAAGGAACCGAGTATAACTTTACGGCCTGAACGTGACAGCGCAAATCTGCAAATACTTTCAGTGAAAACTGAAGAACTCAACGTTGCGAACCTGCAGGAAATTTCAACGTTCGGTTAAGCGAGAAACCCTCAATTGTGTATTATTTGTTGGCAGTTAAAAAAGAATTGGCAGTAATAATGAGAACTGATAGGAAATTAAGAACATGCCCTAGATAGGAAATTGAGGGAACATGAGGCTATTGGTGATTTAAACATTTGATCAAACAAGAAACCTAAAAGTAATGCTGGCTATATTCCGGATTGTTCTTGATAAGTGGACCGTAACGGCTTTACAGCTGATATTGGCAATTTTACAACTTTAAGACCGGATTTTCCTGACATATAATTGTTTTACGGTTAAATATTGGATTTAGTGGTTTCCATACTAAAAAAATTGCAAATTGCAGTTTTTTCTAACTATTATTTCAATATGCAAACTGCAGTTGGGACATACAGAAGAACTGCCATTTATTTATAATAAATGCCACACGCCGGTGCTTCTTGGTTTAAAATGACCGACTAAAGTTATTGCTTTAAGCAACACTATAATTAAAAAATATGAAGTAAAGCTGGCATTTTCATTTTGTGGGATGTTTATGTAAGGGTGCTTCTCATGAAATCACGAAATGTAATTAATTGCTAAATTGCTTTACATTATTTTTGTAGTAAACTTGCACGCGAATTTTATGTGTGAATTGCATACATTCACTTGCCTGTTAGGTATTTATACAATCAGAATTTAAACTGAATTATGTGTCTGTGACTTTTCAAAAATTAATGTCCAACTTGATAACGGTAGCTATTTAGATATTATTTTGAAGTCGTTATCCAAAAATAGCTGATATAATCAACAGCCGAACTATAAAAAACGTGCTTAAGCAATACCTTCTTCTGTGCAATAAATTTGGGATTAGCATTAATTTACATAGACTTTTTTAATGTGAGGAAAGAAAGTGCATGTTTCTAAGCTTTGTGGAATTTTCGCTAAATTAATTAGATTGCATTTGAATTTCTAGAAATAACAGCTTTGTATAAAAGCTACTGGTATTAAACACGCCAGATATTGATGTGTGCAGTTAATGTATTGAGGAATGTGACATTATTCTGGTTAAATTCTAGTTTTATAGCTTGGGGTTATTTGGCTTAAATTTTTTAAATATCAATTAATTTACCATTTTCAAATCCATTAAGGATCGGTACATAAAGTGGTCGCTTTAAATAACGCAAGCCAACCTCAAGGTCGCTATGTAATTTCACCGAAGCATTCTTTGGGTATTTTTAGTACGAGAAGTGACGCACGAGCCCTGACTGATTTCGATTATCGGGCATTCTCCTGCAGGAGGTCGCCTCAGGAAGAGTTTTCCGCCAGGAGCTGTTTTGTCACGTTAAAATAACAATGCCGTATTAATCGGCGTGAACTTTATAACTCCTCAAGGTTTTTACTTTTACCAGCCTGGGGCTTGGTCTATGACATCCTAAGACAGGTCTCAAGAGGGAAAGTGCCAACGTGTAACTGCGCTGGTAAAACCGCATTAGTTGTCACTTGGAACATACTATGAGATAACTTATTGCATTTTGAAAGCGGCGTGCCTGCGGCCTTTTTTATTTTTAAAAAGTGGCACCTCCGAGCGTCTAATTGCATTTTCAGACGCCGTCGTCAATAGAAACACGTTTCCATTGTTCATTGTTCTCGGATTTTTACCATATTGTGTTAGACTACAAATCGAGTCTCGGGAAGGAGACGATCCTCCGGAGAAAAGAGTAATAAAGCGTTTTTAAATTTCTCTCCGTCGTTTCGGCAACGTAATTTATGCAACGGTCTTGAGCAGCGTGCGGAGAATTATTGGCGCCTTTAGAAAGTATCGATAATAGGTTAATATTCCACATCTGGATCGCTGCGGCGAAAAATTGGGTAAATTGTGCAAGTAACTGGTTCGTACTACAATAGTTTCACGGAAAACCGACTCGTTTCTCAACCATACGACACCGTTTCAGATCCAACGCCCAGAGAATTCGACTTAAAATCGACAGCTTGTGTATTTTATATATGAATCAGGATTCGCGACCTCAAACTTAATTAAGTTTTCTTAAACCAGTTAAACTTAACGTACTCTCTTTCGGCCATTGCCGCCAATCGGCACAATTCTCAATTTTGCTGTTGCGGAATGGCTTTACTAATATGAATTTCAATTTAAAATGCAGGTTAATTTAAACTTTCATCATAATATTTACATGATTTCCTAATTAGTTAATGTCTAACCTTGAAGATTTTACGTTAAGAATGCAAATCACGTGTCATTACTACTAAGAGCTTGAGAAAATGTAGTACGGACTGGGCCCGAAGCAAAATTAAAATGCCCCCGACTCCCTCCAGTCGCTCCTGGCATTATTTACAATCTCAGGATCAAAATAGTAGTTTACTACTTAAACAACCATTGTTTAAGTTGCAAATAAAGCAATATTAAATATCATTGATATTATTTTCACAACTCTACAAATAAATGTGACCTTTAATAAGTATTGTACAACATACAAGCTTGACGCTATAGGGTAAACTTTTGCAAGTATGGCATTTTACAAGTTCTTCAATTTCTGGCTGCTACAGAACAGAAATAAATCACATTATTTGTATTTTGTTTTATCTTAGAATAGCCCCTATAGATTATATAGAAAATTGACATAAATATCTTTACTTGCAGCAAAAGAAAGAACAATTTTTTGTTAGTAAAATTTCATACTTTCCCTCTTCTTTAATGATATAATCCATTTCTTTTATGTAGTGGCGGCTTTTGGAGAATTTTGATGGTAGCTAACTACCGAATGTATATGGACTGGCAAAAGTTAGCATCAGTAAAAAATTTACCAAAATTTACAGGCTAATAATAAATATTATTTTAAGATGGGTTACAATTTACCATAACTGTAATTATTTTGCGAATATTCCAACGCGCAACGTCTCTTTTATCGGAATTGCACACACGGCATTTGCTTCACGGATGCGGTGCGGCATTTCTTCGTCTGAACTCGACAAAGTGAATGTAGATGCCAAAATGTCATCAGAAACTGGATACACGGACGTTACTGCAGGGATCAGGTCAACGCAGCTTCTATCAATTCTTAAAATAGTCTATATTTTGACCTACTTCTTGCCGCTGGCCCCGGCTGAAGTCTATAAATGGTCGAAAAGCTGTGGGCCACTTCGATCTGGCACCAATGCGTATGTGAAAACTAGTAGCGTTTATCGTACAATTTATATTCATGAAATAAAAATTTTAAAATGAGAAGTCTCTTTCAGAATAAAAAAGCCATTGAATGACTGGTTTGTTAAGCTAGTTTATTGTAGCCAGTTCATAATGCATATTATTAAATACCTTATTTTATAAACAAATTATGACATAAACTGTTTTGTAAATTCATGGAAGTTATGCAAGGAACCTTCAATTTTAAGCAATTTAATTCTCATTTTGTTTTATTTAAAAAATAATTTGGCGAGTTTTAGGTCTTTGATATTTTTAAATAAGAAAAAAAAACTTGTGCTACTCAACTCGAGCTGCTTTTAGCTTTTTTATTATTACGTGTTTATTTTATATATTACTATTGACCACATCTACTTTAAAATGTGTTTTTTATGTATGCCACTTATATTATGGAAGTTTTGGTTGTAGAACCCTGGACAATATTTAATAATAAACAATTTCACACTCAAATTAAATTTAAAAAGGACGAAAATAATTCGTCGTGAAGGGACTAACATTTTCATGTATAATAATCACAGTAAAACATTAAAACGAATATTTATAGTAGGCGTGTAAGATTTTTATATTAGCTAATTTGTATGAATAAAATATTAGTACATCGAAACCACCCAGGTCGATTTCTAAACATACAATAATAAAGTGCACACTTAATTGTCATATTCAAATAGACATAAATTATTGTTATAGGCTTTAATGTTGGAAACCTAAACGAAAAGTAGCACTGGGGTGGGGCAGAGTTGTCATGATCATCGTTGCTGATATAACCTTTGGGTAATAAAGTAAATTTTGCAACTTTCAGCCAGTTGCTTTATTAATATTTATTCAGGATTGAGTGACCTAGTGTATAATAATCAGATGGTCTTAAATTAGTATGCCGCGGGTCCGTTTCATGTTATAACTGACGGACATCCGGTATATACCGGTCAAGTAGGCACACCCACAGAAAAGTAAACAGTTATCTGCACGCAATTAGATAGCAGATACTTTATGAGCTCCATAATAAAGTATAACTGCATTAAAGCATATTTAATGAGCGTTATAAAATACGGCACTGTAGATATTTCTTCTGGATTTCCATTAATGTTCGAAAAGATTTGTTTTGATTAATTTATAGTTTATAAAATATGTGGGCTCATATGTAATGCAGTAAAAGGTTCTCGAGTTATATAGCTTGCATATTTATGTATAAACAAGTTAGTTAATACACACGCACGTGATTCTAGTGACAGTTATCTAACTTCTGGTATGGTGTGGTCTAAAACGTTTATAATGGATGGGAAAAGTATTAATACCTGCATCAAAATATTGTTTTGGTAGAAAGCTAGTATACTCCGTTTACATCTTTTTGGCATAAAGGTTGGCCTTGGATTTTAGTTGTTAAGTTGCCCATGAACAGAACCGTAATTTTTATTTTGTGGTATAACCTGCCTAACCTCCAACAAATTTACTGTCACTTGACAGAACATACTTCTGTTGCCAGAAGGACAGTGCATGTTTGTTTGTTTGTTTGTTTGTGGAGAAATGTTTAAAAAAATAAGTATTGCAAGACCTTCCACGTACTTAATAAAAAATGTCTAATTACACAATTACTGAAACTGGATACATACATAAAAATTACGATGTTCATTTTTCTATTCTGCTCAAATATGGCAACTTTGCATTTACAAATGTTTTCTCACGTTTTCTAACCTAAAAGCAGTGGTAACCATAACCTCAAATGTAAACCTCGTTTAAACACAACAAAGTAATTTTACACAGCTAAATTGGGGAAACTGTCATGGCCAAGCTTCATGCCAAAAAGATGTAAACAGAGTCTAGTTAATTGGTAATTTTATTTGCAATTTTATCAGAAATATTTAATTGGATTACAGATTGCAATATTAAAATTGTTTACTCATGACGAGAATTAAGGTGTTTTAAAATTTCTTCAGGAGTTCTAATAAACAGTTTTTGACGATAGGTGGCTTGATTTAATATTTTCAAATTGGTTTTCAATTTTCAATAAAAAGTTCTACCCGGTTTTGCAATATATGAGTACTGTATGTTCAGTTTATTTCTATTTTCTGGTCCACTCCGTGCAATATAGAAATTTTTATAATTTGTAATCATATTTTAATAAAGTTCAAATGATTTTTTAAAAATAATTTTCAGTGAAGGTTACTGAATATGCAGAAAAAAAATATAAAAATAAAGTTGTTTACTGTTCCAAACTGTATTAAATATTGCACTTCTACTATACTTGGTGCAAGGATACAATTTATTCATGTCGGTGAGTCAGCAATAATATGTTATCACGATTAATAAAAATAGATTGATCCCAATTAAACATTTAGTTTCATTTAAATGAATATTTTTCTGCGTTATATAAGAAATTTGAAAACGCAGTTCGAATATCTGATACAAAAAGTCTAATTACAGAAATCAGGTAACCATGAAATAGACAGTGCAAGCAAAAACCAGTTTAGTTGAACGAAAATATTGTCAGCCGAAATTCACATAACCAAACTTGTTCTGTAAATTGTTCTGTTTATGCCATGTCTGCTTAGTTTGTATTTAGGCTATTTTCTACTTATTTCTCTTTCAAAAGATCACTTCAAGATAGTAAACTCATACCGGTTATAAAAAATAACTTTTGTAGAAATAGCTAAGTTCATAGTTAGCGTAGAGTGCCAGTGGCGTAGCAACTTCGATATTTAAAGTGCAGACTAACATATAAAATATTATCCTTAAATTCCAAAACTTACATCTTCAAATAAGAAGATGTATTATTGAAAGAAGAATAGGAAATATTGACTTTGTTACAATCTATATCTCGTTATGTTCAAATTAAGAAAACTAAAATTAACATACTTCTCATCAAAAACATTTAAATACACCTGTCAAGGCCAAATTTGCACATTGACCGCTCTAACTTACTTTTCTTGCCAAAAACCTTTAAATTCATTTACCAAGGCCAAATTTACACATGCAAAGTTATGTATGTAAATACATGTTAGCTGTGTAGTTCATGCTGTACACTTATATCAACATATAGAAGAGCTATTTGGGCCAAAAGTAAAATAACGATGATTGATGTTGGTTTCCGAACTGTTCACTTTCAGTTAATTAATTTTTTATGTAATTTAAAAGTCCTTATTCTGAAGATGGTTTGAAGATGTGATAGTCCACTTTTTATTTATTACTTACGACCTACTGCTCCCTATATCATCACTAACATGTTATTTTTCACTTTTAGAAAGTACTTGTAAGTAATCTGCCCGAAAACATATTAAAATTAGTATTCAATCAACAGCGGATTTTAATTCAAATTAATTAAAGCTCGGGAGGCAGTGAAGTCGAGCAGTGAAGAGAGATAGTTGCTCCGGCGATAAAGATATGAAGGTCAGGAGAAAAAAGTAAAACAAGCACACACACCACATAAACAGACTCACTAAAGGGCGAAAAAAATGGCTAATAAGAGAGAGCAAGGACGGGAAGGTTTAAGAATTTTAATACTCCGAGTATGTAATTATACCGTAGCTGCTGCATCTATGCTCATTTGAAAGTTTGGGAAATAAACCAAATAAAATTGGGTAAATTAGTAGTTAGCCGTATGAAGAGTATCAGAGCAAAGAATTCGAGATAGATGGACTAGTAATTTTAGAACCGTAAATCAGGAGAAAATTAACGTCGGTGTGGAACTCGGTTGACTCTTTTTACGCCCGTTCACTTTCATTTACTGTGAAATGGATATCGTGTTTATTTCGTTATTTTTTACTACCATATTACGTTATTTTGCAGCGTTAAATAGAGAATTAGCATATTTTTTGAATAAAATTGAAAAATGTTAGCGACTTTCTAAAAAAAGGGGGATGGTTTATGAAAGCAACATTTAGAAATATTTTTTCTGCACAATGTTTGAAGTATCTTAGAATCTGAGTTTCTTATAGGATCGTCTTTGATTCCTGAAGCGATACACTTTAATAGTTTGCAATTATTAATTTTTCACATTTAAGGAATTTAAAGTATGTAATTAGAACAAAGAACCTCTTAGATCAGCAATAATCTAGCAGCGAATTGTTACTACCCGGAAAAGTATTGCATTTCATTCAGGGACAAATCTCGTTTTTGCCCAGCTTAGTGTTGCCTGGGCAGAATCGGAACAGGCTTCAAGTTGCAATTGCAAGTGCCAGATTGCAGTTGCAACGCCGCGCAAAATCGGAAAATAAGAAATCAAGCACACTTACAGTATTCTAGTCGCCATATTCAGTCTTTGCAAATATGTCCTTAATTATGTAACTAACAATAACTGTATAGGGCGGTCTGCACCGCACTGTGAAACACTGAGGTCCCGGACTCCACTCACACACACATGACCACTGCACACCAACGAACTCCAGCAGGGGCAACTTTCGCTGACGCGGCCCCAAGTAACCGGCGGCTAACCGCGTTCATACCTTTTATAGCCGCTCCCTTCACCCTGCCTGCACGCCACTGACCCATATTGTGTTCCATATTTTGGCCTCCTGCAGGATCCCGCGATTCCGGGAGTCCGGGGAAGCACTTCTGCCCGGAAACTGCAACGGGCGATGAGCAGATGTAACGGCAAGCGGGAACGGATATTATCATACGTTGATCCAATTTAAAGCTAAAACTGTGTGGATATGTTTTAATTAATGTGCTCCTGACATTGTCTGAATCCTGCGATTCTGGAGATCCAGGAAAACACTTTTCTTCGGAAACTTCAACGGGCGACGAGAAGACTTAACTAAGTGCAGGCTGTGCTGTTTATTGCTAGACGTCAATTTAATTCTGAGTCTAAATGTTTAAATTTAAATTGATGTGCCTTTGACTTCGTACAAAATCCTGTGATTTTGGCGATCCGGGAAATAATTTTTGTTGGAAATTTCAACGAACGTTGAGCAGACTTAATGGCAAGTTGGGATGTTTATTTTCATAGGACGGTAGAATTTAAGGTTAAAATTCTGTGGAAATATTTCAATTCGTGTGCTTCTAACATATTAAAGAGTCCTATGATTCTTGATATCAGAAAAAAAAATCGGAAACTTCAACTGCCGATGAGAATACTTAACCACAAGCTGTGCTGTTTATTGCCATAGGACGATCCAATTTAGTCGAAATTTTGTGAAAATGCTTTAATTGGCAAGCTTTTGACACCGTAAAAAATCTGGGTTTCGGGAAAAGAATTTTTGCTCGGAGCCTTCAATGAGCGGTGAGAAGACTTACCGGCAAGCTCCGATGTTTATTGCCATACGTCGATCCGATTTTAAGTCAAAATTCATTGGAAATATTTCATTTGGTGTGCTTCTGATATCGTAAAGAATCCTGTGATTCTGGCAATACGGGAAATCATTTTTTCACCCTCAGACTTTAACGGACGTTGTGAAAGAAGACTTCATCGCAAATCGAATTTTCGTTTTCAAACATTGATCCAATTTTAAGTCAAAATTGTGTGGAAATGCTGACATCGTATAGAATCCTGTAATTATGAGGATTCGGGACAGCAAATTTTCCTCGAAGACTTCAACGGGCGGTGAGAAGACTTAATGACGAGCTGGGTGGTTTATTCGCATGCGTTGATTCGATTTAAAGCCAAACTTGAGTGGAAATGCTTTCACTGATGTGGTCCTCACATCGTACAGAATTTTGTAATTATGGGGATTTGGGTAAGCATTTTTTACTAGAAGACTTCAACGGGCGGTGAGAAGACTTAACGGCAAGCTGGGCTGTTTATTGGTTGATTCAATTTATAGTTAAACTTGTGTGGAAAGGCTTTAACTGATGTGCTCCTGACATCGTACAGAATTCTATTATTTTGGAAATTTAGGAAAGCAATCTTTCTTCGAAGACTTTAACGGGCGGTGAGAAGACTTAACGACAAGCTGGGCTGCTTATTGGAATAAGTTGATTCAATTTATAGTCAAACTTGTGGGGAAATGCTTCAACTGATGTGTTACTGACATAGTAGAGGGTTACTAGAAGAGTTCAACGGGCGGTGAGAAGACTTACCGGCAAGCTGCGTTGTTTATTGCCATACGTCGACCCGATTTTATGTCAAAATTCAGTTGAAAAATTTCCTTTGGTGTGCTTCTGATATCGTAAAGAATCCTATGATTCTGGCAATACTGGAAATCATTCTTTCACCCTCAGACTTTAACGGACGTTGTGAAAGAAGACTTCATCGCAAATCGGATTTTCGTTTTCAAACATTGATCCAATTTTAAGTCAAAATTGTGTGGAAATGCTGACATCGTATAGAATCCTGTAATTATGGGGATTCGGGACAGCAATTTTTCCTCGAAGATTTCAACGGGCCGTGAAGAGACTTAACGGCAAGATGGGTGGTTTATTCGCATGCATTGATTCGATTTAAAGTCAAACTTGAGTGGAAATGCTTTCATTGACGTGGTCCTAACATCGTACAGAATCCTGTAATTATGGGGATCCGGGTAAGAAATTTTTTTCTGGAAGACTTCAACGGGCGGTGAGAAGATTTAACGACAAGCTGGGCTGCTTATTGGCATAAGTTGATTCAATTTATAGTCAAACTTGTGCGGAAATGCTTCAACTGATGTGCTCTGACATAGTAGAGAATCCTGTGATTATGGGGATTAGGGTAAGCATTTTTTACTAGAAGACTTCAACGGGCGGTGAGAAGACTTAACGGCAAGCTGAGCGGTTTATTTGCATACCTTGATGTAATTTAAAATCGTAATTGTGTGGAAATGCTTTAACTGCTGTACTGCTGTCGTCGTACAGAATCCTATGATTATGGGGATTTGAGAAAGCAATTTTTCCTTGAAGACTTCAACGAATGGTGAGAAGACTTAATGGCAACCTGGGTGGTTTATTTGCATACGTTGATTTAATTTAAAATCAAAATTGTGTAGACATGCTTTATCTGATGTGGTCCTGGCATCGTACAGAATCCTGTTATTATGGGGATTTGGGAAAGCAATTTTTCCTTGAAGACTTCAACGAACGGTGAGAAGACTTAACGGCAAGCTGAGCGGTTTATTTGCATACGTTGATTCAATTTAAAATCATAATTGTGTGAAAATGCTTTAACTGATGTGCTCCTGTGATTATGGGAATTCGGGAAAAAAATGTTTACTCGGTGACTTCAATAGGCGGTGGAAAGACTTAATGGCAAGCTGGGCTGTTTATTGTCATAAATTGATTCAATTTAAAATCGTAATCGTGTGGAAATGCTTTAACCTAAGTGTTCTTGACATCGTACAGAATTCTGGGATTATGGGAATCCGGGAAAGCATATTTTACTTGGATACTTCGACAGGTAGTGGAAAGACTTAATGGCAAGCTGGGCTGTTTTTTGGTATAAGTTGATTCAATATTAAGTCAAAATTGAGTGGAAATATTTAACTTGGTGTGCTTCTGCAATCGTAAAGAATCCTGTGATTCTGGTGATTCGGGAAATAATTTTTACCTAGAGATTTCAATGGACGTTGAGAAGACTTGATGGCAAGCTGGGCTGTTTATTAAAATATGCTGATTCAATTTATAGTCAAACTAGTGTGGAAATGCTTTAACTGATGCGCTCCTGACATAGTACAGAATCATGTGATTATGGGAATTCGGGAAAGCAATTTTTTCTCGAAGACTTTAACGGGCAGTGAGAAGACTTAACTGCAAGGTAGGTGGTTTATTCGCATGCGTTGATTCGATTTAAAGTCAAACTTGAGTGGAAATGCTTTCACTGATGTGGTCCTGACATCGTACAGAATTCTGTAATTATGGAGATTCGGGTAAGCATGTTTTACTAGAAGACCTCAACGGGCGCTGAGAAGACTTAACGGCAAGCTGAACGGTTTATTTGCATAAGTTGATTCAATTTAAAATCGTAATTGTGAGAAAATGCTTTAACTGATGTGCTTCTGGCATCGTAGAGAATCCTGTGATTATGGGGATTTGGAAAATCAATTTTTTCTCGAAGACTTCAACGGGCTGTGAGAAGACGGCAAGCTGAGTAGTTTATTTGCATACGTTGATTCAATTTAAAATCATAATTGTGGGAAATTAATTGGTATGCTTTTGACTTAATCCTGTGATTCTACGTATTCGAAAAACCATTTTTGCTCGGAGACTTTAATGCTCGGTGATATGATTTATCGGAAAACTGCGCTGTTTATTGTCATACGTCTATAAAATTGTAAGTCAAAATTGTGTGGAAATATTTCACTTGGTGTGCTTCTGACATCGTAAAGAACCCTGTGATTCTAGTGATCCGGGAAATATTATTTATCTGGAGATTTCAATAGCTGTGAGAAGACTTAACGGCAAGCTGGGATATTTATTTTCATAGAACAATATAATTTAAAAGTTGAAATTCTTTTGAAATATTTTAATTGGCGTGCTTCTGACATCATAAAAAATTCTACCATTCTGGGTATCCGGGAAGCATTTTTGTTAGGAGACTTCAATGAGCGGTGAAAAATTTTACGGCAAGCTGTGTGGTGGATTGTCATACAATGATCCAGCTTTAAATTCGACATTGTGTGGATATGGTTTAATTGATGTGCTGCTGACACCGTTGAGATATCTGTGATTGTGGGGATTCCGGAAATTATTTTTACTCGGAGACTTCAACGGCCGGTGGAAATACTTAATGGCAAACTTGCCTGTTTATTGTCATAGGCTGATCCACTTTAAAGTCGAAATTGTGTGAAACTGTTTTAATTGATGTGCTTCTCACGTCGCATAGACTTCTGTGTTTCTGGGGATCTGGGAAAACCAGAAATGGTTATTATCATGTATTGATTCAATTTAACGGCGAATTTGTATTGAAATATTCTGCAGTATTTCCTAGTTTCAGGGGTACAACTTCTGGGTAAAATTCAGGAAACTGGCGACTTCAAATAGCTGTGAAACAGATTTAACTGCCAATAGAAGACAGGATTTCAATTCGCTTAATCCTGAAATTCTGTAGATTTGTGCTATTCTGCAACAACATTTATTATCATACATTGATTATATTTAAAAGTGAATTTATTTGTAAATATTTTAATTGGTTTGACACTACCAGCTTATAGAATTTCACGATTGTGAGGGTTCGGCAATGCATTTCTTCCTGGAGACTTCCATGTACAGTGAGAAGACTTAACACTGTCATTAGGCAAATGTTACTATTGTTATATATTGATTTAACTTGTTTGTAAATCCCTTAATAAATTTGCTGCTCGCATTTTCTAAATGTTGTCAATTGCAGAAGTTTAATAAATTACTTTTCTTTACAACCGTCAAAACCGTGTTATTAGGATTAAGAGTGGCACTTTTTGGACAATCGGGACTTTGCCTCGTGAGCTGAACTTCTCCCCTTATGGAAAAAATGCCACTTTATTCACTTGTACCATACATAACTATTAATCTTAGGAACTAAAAATGCAACTTATGCGGGGGTCAGATTACCAAACTAAAACGAGAAGACTTTTGTTTAACATCTACAGCGAAGTCATCTTTAAAGAAGAATCAGGCCATAAATGGTGAAACTGTCAAAAATGTGAGATACGCAGATGACACAATCCTGCCAGCAAGCAACTTTATAGATTAGTAACATTTTCTTGGAGAATTACATGATCGCTGAATGATTCTGGATTGAAATTCAATTTTAAAAAGACTAAATGGGTGACATCTTCAAAGTCCCTGTAAAATTAAATGGATTTAAGCATTGAAAACACCATCATAGAAAGAGTACAGACCTTTAAATATCTCGGAACTTGAATGGAACAAACAATGGGAATAAGAACTACAATAGAAATAGAAAAACCTTCTTTTGTGAAATTGAAAAAAAATGCTTTGTAGTCGGGATATCAACATTGGACTAAGGGTGCGGATGTTTCGCTGTTACGTTCAAGAAAAAATACACACATAAGTTTTAAGCATTCGAAATGCCGTGTTATAGCAAAATGTGGCCTACAGCTTGGATTGATAGGGTCATCAATAGAGAAGTTCTAGAATGGATGAATAAATAATGTGAAATTGTATACACTATAAAAAAGAGAAAGCTCGAGTACTTAGCTCACATAATGAGAAGTTTCAAATATGCACTGCTCCAGGTCATAATGCAGAGGGAAATAAAAGAAAAAGGGAATGTTGGCAGACGGAACATATATTGACTGAAGAATTTGCGCAATTTATTTGGTTCTAACAATATCGAATTATTTCGAGCGGTTGTTAATAAAATTTATATAACAATGATGATATCCAACATTCCATAGAAGAATAACTGTAAGAAGAATAAACTCTGAAAAGCACTTCTTTCTGGGGTCTTTAACGAGCAGTGAGAGAATCTAAGTTTCATTACGCAAGGGTTAGTGTGATATTCTAATGTAATTTAAATAGAAATTTTTCTGAAAATGTTTTCTTTGGCTTGACTCTCACATTTTGTAAAATCTTGCGATTGCAAGTTTGAGAGAGTCCGGAGATTTCAAGTGCTAGTAAGAAAACCTAACTGCCAGTAGGCAGCGGTTATTACTGTACATTGCTTCAATTTAAAAGTGAATTTGTTGGGAAACATTTTAATTGATTTGATCCTGACATCCTGCAGGATTGGGCACTTCTGCTTGGAGACTTCAACGGGCGGAGAGCACACCTAACTTCCAGTAGGCAACATTGGCTTTAACTTATTGATTTAATTTAAAGACGAATCGATCTGGAAATGTAGAAGTAATTGGTTTGATCCTAATACTCTTCAAAATTGAGCGATTGTAGGAGAGTAGGGAAAGTTTGGGAAAGTACTTCGGCCTGGAGACTTCAACGGGCGGTGGGACAAATCTATCTGCCGATCCTGTCCATGCTTACCACCGTCATAAATAAAATAACAACGTAATGGCTGCCTTTTTAAGAATAGCCCAGTGGAATGCCAATGGACTCCAACAACATAATGAAGAAATAATAGTTTTCTTAAACTTAAATAAAATTGATATACTGTTAATCTCAGAAACGCATTTCACAACAAGAAACTATTTCACAATACCTCACTATGTAAATTATCATACAGAGTACGCTGACGGAACAGCCCATGGTGGGACAACTATTATTATACGGAAAACTATTGCTCATTATGAACTGCCAAAGTATGAAGAAGAATTCCTTCAAGCCACGACAATGCAAGTTCAAAATTTACCTGGTCCGCTAGTACTGTCCGCAATTTATTGTCCTCCAAGACACAGATTTACTAAAGAAAAGCTTATCCCTTTGATAAACTTGGATGCCGATTTATAGCAGCAGGCGATTACAATGCTAAACACACTCACTGGGGCTCCAGGCTAATAACAACACGAGGAAGAGAACTATATAAAGTTATCACTGACGGAAATTATTCATTCCTCTCAACAGGCGAACCTACGTACTGGCCAACGGATTTCAACAAAATTCCAGATCTATTAGATTTCGTTGTCATGAATGGAGTTTCAAATAACTACCTTGGTATTGAGTCAAACTATGATCTCTCATCGGATTATTCTCCTATTATAATTACTGTTAGCGAAACCGTTATATTCAGAGAAATGTATCCAAAAATGTGTAATCAAGATACAGATTGGCAGGCATATCGGGATTTTATCGAAAGCAATCTAGAAGTTAATATCAGAATAAAAGAACCGGAGGAACTGGAAAGCACAACAAATCATTTAATCAAAACAATTCAAGAAACAGGATGGTATTCTACCCCATCAGTTCACCGCAGACAGCGGCAATCAGTAAATATTTCACTCGATATTAAACAAATGGTAGCCCAGAAACGAAGAGCACGTGCTATATGGCAGCGTACACATGATATTCATGACAGAGCAAGATACAATCGATTAAGTAATCAGCTGAAGAAGAAATTATGAGAAGCTCGCAATGACAAATTTCAAACATACCTCGGCAATCTGTCAAGATATGACTATTCGCTCTGGAAAGCTAGTAAAAGCTTTAAAGGGCCTCAGATCCCAAATCCTCCTATAAGAAGTCAAACAGGGCAATGGGCCAGATCAGATCTAGAAAAGACGAATGTATTTGCTCAACACCTAGCTAACACTTTCAACCCTCACACAAATGAGCAAGACGAAGAAGTGGAAGAATACCTAACTGCGCCCTTGCAATTATCACCACCAATCCAAGCTTTCTCCCCAGCAGAAATAAGAACCCAAATAAAGTATCTAAATAACCGAAAATCGCCCGGATATGACCGTATAACAGCGAGGGTACTAAAAGGACTCCCAAGAAAAGGTATAACACTGATAACGATAGTATTTAATTCCATCCTTCGTCTAACACACTGGCCTAGTCAACTAAAGTTCTCACAAGTAATAATGATACTGAAACCGGGAAAGCCACCTAATGAACCTGCGTCATATAGACCAATAAGTCTATTTCCGGTATTACCAAAACTATTGGAAAAATTAATAGTCAAAAGAATTCGAGCAGGAACTTTTCTTGAAGATATTATCCCTCAACACCAGTTCGGGTTTAGAAAGGAGCACTCTACTATTCAACAATGCCATCGTCTAGTAGACATGATTTATAAATCATTTGAGGATAAGAAATATTTCTGTGCGGTTTTACTTGATATTCAGTCAAGCTTTTGATAAAGTTTGACATCAAGGACTACTGTTTAAAATTAAAACATCCTTTCCTCACCAGTATTTTCTCCTCCTCAAATCCTACCTGGCAGATCGTCATTTTCAAGTAAGAATTGGTAGTGAACTCACGGAAATCAAGACAATAAATTCTGGTGTCCCGCAAGGTAGTGTCCTTGGACCACTCCTATATCTAGTGTATACCGCTGATCTACCTACAACACGAACAACTACAACAGAAACCTTCGCCGATGACACCGCCGTTCTCTCTTTCCACACTACCCCAGAAACGGCAAGCCAGTATGTACAAGAGCACATTGACCTTATTAGCAAATGGATGGAAAAATGGCGCATCAGTACAAATGAAAATAAATCCGTCCAAATTACATTTACACTACGGCGACAACTATGCCCGCCGATAGTAATGAACGGTATCGAAGTCCCACAGTCCAGACAAGTAAAATATCTAGGAATGCACTTGGACTAACGACTTACTTGGAAAGGACACATAACCAAGAAAAGACAAGCAATGGACATCAAATTTAAAAAACTTTACTGGCTCTTGGGTAGAAAATCTAATCTTTCCACTGAAAATAAATTACTCATTTACAAAACAGTTATTAAACCCATATGGACCTATGGAGTCGAACTGTGGGGCTGCTCCAGTTCATCAAATGTGGATATACTGCAAAGAGTTCAGTCTAAAAGCTTGCGCGCCATAGTAGATGCTCCGTGGTATGTATCAAATCAGACACTGCATCACGATCTGAAAGTACCGTACATCAGAAAGGTCATTACCAAATACGCTAATAACCACATACGCAAACTTGAAACTCACCCAAATACGACTATACAACCGCTAGCGGATAACATAGACCAAAGACGACTTCAAAGGATATGGCCGATAGATATAGCAACCTAGACGACTTAGTCATAATAAATACTGTAAATATCACAAATATATTACTATTGTAAGATAACTCCATTGGGTGTTATTTTTTTCATGCCATGTATATAGCCATCACATTAGCTTATAGAATATCTGCATATGTATGTATGTAATATAATATTCTGATGGCTAATAAATGAGATAAAAAAAATTTCATAGATCCATTATTCAAAGACTTGTATCTATATCTCATTTGTTTAGGGTCCTCCATTCTATATAGGAGGTTTAATAGGGCATAACATTGTATAAATCTTGTTCTAATTTCTATATTTTTTCTATTCTATTATATTCGTTTTTCTTGCGTTTGGTCGTTGTTTTCGTTAATTATTCCTCCCAAATACTTATTAATTTTTTTCAATGTGGGTATTGTTTATTGTTAGATTTGGTGCAGTATTCGGTTTTTAGAATATCCACAAATTTTGTTTTTTTAAGATTGATTCTTGGATCGTATTTTTCACTAACAATGGTCAACTGCTCCATCATCCTCTGCAGATCAAAAATGATGTTCAGAAATTTTACCGTACCATCGGCATATCTGACATGTTACCGGTATTCCATTTATACTATTTCCGCTATTTCTTCTTCTAGAGCTTCTTGGAATATAGCTTCGGAGTATAAATTAAACAATAAAAGTGAGAGTGCACGCTCTTGCCTTACTCCCTTTTGTAAGAACGATGAAAACGGTTTTCAGACTCGCGCGACTATGGTGTAGCTCCTAATTTATAAATGCAACTATAAATTAGTTCACTTCTGGGTAGAACCATGGTGTTCGATGTATCAGTTTCTATATTGTGTTTATTTGCCTTGTTCGTGGTGCCTCCTTTGAAGCATGTAGTATGATATATTTTATTTTGGTCTATTGAGTTTTCGGACTTCCGGTTTAAAAATATATCGTTTCTTGGGTTTTTTTATAACATTAAAAAACAAGAATATAAATTTCAAATAGTACACCCAATCGTAATTATACTATTTGCTTCGTAAAATTGAATCCATTTTGTATAAAAAATAAATGAAATGTGTTTGTGAGGGCAGCTTTATTTTCTAAAATCAATGTTAATGAAGAAGTGGTGTCAAAATATTAAAAGAAGACTCAGTGGGCATCTTTAAGTCATGTTAGTAGTTTAAACCATATTTTTAATTAATTTCACTCTGTAACAATAACAATGAATGAGAAGAAAATTCAATACGAACTGTAAAATAGACGAAGCTAACCCTCCCTTCTTCTTTCTAAGTAAAAGTAACTGAACATTTTTGCTATGAATTAGTATTTAACTAAGAAAATCTTTTCCAGTGTTTATGAATAAAAAAACAAGAATTTGTATTTTAATTATTGTTAGGGTCAGAATGCGTCTATATAGGTTTTGCAGGTTATTGAGCGCGGCCTGCTTAATTTTGGGGTTTATGGCGCATGTTTTGAACTTTCTTGTCGTGATGAGTTTTTATCGTTGCGCAAAACGATAAAATAGCCGCTCGGCGTCTTGATTGGCTTTCTTAGTTGTGTGCTGCGATTCCGAGCAGTTAAAATTCCAGGTTGGATCGCTCAGAGTTAAACGGGCTTTTGGCAAAGTTTTGCTGAGTTAGCCTTCGCTTTATGTAGCGGTTTAATGTTGCTCTGGTGACTTTAAGAGAGAAATGCTTCTCTCGTCAATTTTGGCGGATTTTGGTTTGCAAGCTGTTGGAATTATTTTGGCACGGGGTCCAGGTTTGGGGTAAGTTCATTTTATGCCTCTATCGTACCGCATTTTTAGAGGTTTTATATTCTATCTTGAACATTCCTCATAGTTGAAAGTTAGGAGCCCTAAATAATCCTCAGCTGTTAATGCGAAGTTCGCACCGTTCCACGTGCACGTGGCGTCCTTGATCCAATTACAGCGCGAGCTCGCAGTTGCTTCCTTTGATGCAGCATTATATGTTCCAGCTTTCTAATTTGCCTTAGTTTGGTATCCATCCTTTTATCGGGTTATACGTATGCCATCCGACTGAAGCCTGGAGAAGCTCAACGAAAGGGTTTATATAACGTGTATTGTTTTTATTTCTTTTAACACCATTTGGATGTGGTGTACAGTGATCCTGTGTATTTAGTACCTTTTAACCGCTTTGCTACAGGTCCTGTCTAGATTCCCTGTGGGTTTTACATTTGTTATTATACTCTTGCTGTCAATTAAAGTTTGCTTAACGATCTCCATGGGTACCCCTCAGGACTCATTTGAACAGGTAAAATATAGATCGTTCCATACTTAAAATTTAGTACGGGCAGCATAGAACAATGTAATTCTTATGGGAGTTTTCTGCGCGACGTCGCCATTTCCCGTCAGCTACTGGCGGTCTAAGTTTACCTGATGACAAAAGGATGCGGATTAAAACGAAACAATCCATTAGCAGTTGTTATTAAGTGTCCAGAAATACAAAATGATTGACAAGTGTCTATTTATTTCCAACGAGATTTGTGCTGAAATGTGGCAACATCGTTATGCATAAGACCATGTTCTGAATTTTAAGTCTGGGACGATCTTTAGTACCATTAATGATTTTCACCCCCGAAGCCTAGTTTAGTCTCCGCTACACTTTTAATCTGTTGTTGGTTGTACTTCACGTAGTCTCTATTTGTAGATTTTATAATGTTGTAAATGTTAACTTACTCGCAAGATCAGTTGAGTGTATGTGTTTCAAGGTGCACCTTGTTTTTCAATATATTTATAGAATACTGTACTCTGTACTACTGGCTCTGTGTGCTATTTATTATCTGTGATTATTATACATTGATATTAGTACATCGTCTTGTTGTTGTTACTGCTACCTGCATTTGTGTGCTTTCTTTCAGAGTATTGTGCTACTTTTGAGTTTACGAATTCTCTGTGATACTGAGTACTGTGTACTGAGTACTGTGTACTGAGTACACTTGTAGTTATATAAAGATTCGCTGGCGCCCGTCTTCGCGATTTAATTAACTTTAGTACTTATAATGAATTGAACACCGCCTCTTCTCAGGTAGTCTGGCCTGCAATTGTATCCTCCTAGTCACTTGATTTTGAGCGACTTAGTCGACGATTCAAAATCTGGTGTCAGTATGTATTCGTAATATTCAGTTTCTTAAGTAAGTTGTATCGTGTTTTTTGAATTCGAAGATTCTCGAATTCTTAAAGGAGATCAAGATTACAGCTGACATTTTAAAACACTAGATATTTGGAATCAGAATTCTCAATTTCAAACATTTCTAAATAGGTGGACCCGAATATCATTCCATATGGCGATTTTAAATCCCGTGGGATGAATGGACTCGGACAACTTTCGTCCGTCGCCTTCTAATTAAGTTGCGAATTTGTGTCGAAACATTCTAATTAATGTGCTCACGCAAAACCTTTAAAGAACTATTATTACTGGTACAATGTATCAAAGAAGCTCCTTTTTAAATATAAGCACCGTTCTATTAGCCGAATTTATAAATTTCAGGTTGCGAGAACAACTAAACGCAAGAAACACAATATTAGCAATAAAATTAAAATTCTATACAGGATGCCACCAGGATGAGAACTCTTAAACATCCGCATCCTTTTTAAGAAACGCAGAGAAATAATGAACTATTGTAGACAGAGGGAAAGTAATACGGAGTTGGAATTTAATTTACAGCAATAGCCAGCAATTGAGATGCATTTCGAGGTATCATACTCATGATTATATGAGATTAATGTTTACATGGCTCTGATTTGCAAGTTTGACCTCATAAATTAATTTCATTGTCCAGGGGTAGCCAAAATATTGGGTCTTTCGCATTTGAAATTTTTATTTGCCCTTAAACTTTACGTCAAACTGAGGTTTGAGCGTTGGCGGCATGAATCACATAAAAGGCAATTTTTGGTTTTCTCCATACTTTTTCTCTGCTGGCGTTCGAACACATTACGCACAAGTAGAACAGTAGAATGTGACTTGAATGCCATTAAATGCAAATTATGACGCCAATGACAAATGAAGGAAGTGCCTGCGACTGTTACAAAAATGCGTTTATGCTCGACGCATTCATTATTAAATTACAGTAAAATTCTTGAGTCATTTAACATTAACTATGATTTAATAATATCGGGAAATTTTCTAATAACAGTTTGTGGTACTGTAACTTCGACGAACTTTTAGAGAGTTGCCCGTAGTCTTCAGAAAACAATCGAATAGTTACATACAAATAAAATCGACAAGGCAATGAAATAAATTAATTTCATACAGCAAACTCGCAAAAGCTGCCCTCTGATCTATAATATGAGCATTACACTTACTACCCAATGAATCGTAGAAGACTAACATTAAATTCTCCTTGGGAATTTCTTTACATGTGTTCATAATGCTTTAAATGGTCGCACATAATAATCTAAAGCTTAAATCGTGGAGGTCATGTAATAGGACCTCTACGGCTAACCTATCTATCAGAGTAATGTGGATTGTGCTATGTCACTATTTGTTTTCGACAATAAGCTGGTCTGCGTTAACACCTTCGCAGTAATGTTAAGGTAACTTTACTACGACCTCAGTATTTATCGTGTGCAGTATCTTATGTGGGTTTAGCTATAAAGAACTCTTTAAAATAATTGCAGAATTATGATGAACATTTTGCTTTCGAGATAGGATGCTCTGATTCGGATAACTCACTTACTATCCACAGAAAAAAAATAAAAAGCCCAACAGGACAATTGTAGATTGGTACTGTAAAAAACCAAGAGAGTTTTGAGGAATAACGATAACAACATTAATAACAGTACTGACAGTAAACAACTAGCAATGTTTGTTTCAATAATATTTTACGGTTTTTACAGTTTCTGTTCATAGTATCCTCTGCTATCCAAAATTTTGTGAGAGGTTGATGGTTATTAATTCAATATTTCTAGCTGATAATAATACAATCCATCAAAATTAACTATGTAAAAGCATCAATTGAGAATATTTTTATTGAAAAGTACGATCAAATGCTTGTTGAGGACATTGATCTCTATGTACTTCCTCAGTGATGACTTGAATCTGCTGAACATATCGTGACACCAAAAAACATATTTACAATTTAATATCATTATATATACGTGCTCTATAGTTAAAGTATATTCAGCTTTGAAGGGTTAACTGGGTGAATTGGGGTTCTATGACTATTTATCTCCTGTGGCTTAAAAAAAAATCTGTAAAGGGTTTTTCATGAAACTTCCCTCGCGCGAATTACATCAATTTAAAAATAAATAAATGCCGTCGCTGGGATTCGAACTCGGGCTCCCAGACTCGCTTCCTGGTGTACCAGACGATAGCCGATTACTAATACTGCTAGTCCACGCCGACAGAGGAGTTGGATCGCTTCTAGCTCTATATAAGGAGGCGTCGATCGTTACATATTTTTATCCATTTTATTATATTCATCCTGCATCTGTTGAGTTCAAGTTTCAATGAGTAGGGTCTGTAAGTATTAGCAAAATTATAAATTTGCTTTTAAAATACATTTACTTACTGGGCTATCTTTCCTCTACCTTCCAAAAGCTTTGAAATCATACTACCATGGGCAAATTGTACAGAAATGACGTCATATCTAAGTTGGAGAGACTCTTCGGACACCATAGACTCCACCCCTTGAACGAATTTGATACCCAGACGTCTGTATAGTCAGTGGTAAAATTAGATCTTGTCTGCGAAAACATAAAAAGAAGAGCAAACACCTCGCTATAGTCGTACATCAATCAGCTATTAAATTTTCAGCAAAACCCGGAAGACCACAGAATGTGATTTGTAGCGACTAAAATGACGGAGTTGTTGGTCAAGTTTGAATGCAGCCATTTTGTACATATATGTTTTTAAACTATCTTTTCTTTTTTCCTGAAAAAATACTCTATTGTCATTTTCAAAAATATATGTTACGGTTTTCACTTCTGGTGTTTTTGCAAATATTATTTTTTACGCGGCTATACTGTATCCTCTGTCGTGGCCTTGTTGTGAAAGAAATTCCACCTTCTACCCAAGAAGTCTTTGGTTAAAAAGTAAAAATAATCAATTTTATCGAATTACTATTGTAATGTATACCAACGCAGTGAAGGATAAAAAGAAACTTCAGTATCGAGAGGTACATTATGTTTTTTTCTAAATCGAGAAATACCGAATTTACAACATTATAACCAACTTTTGTAGGTTATGTTGACATCAGTTGACGTTTATCTGTCTCCCCGCCACCTACAAAAAGTAATAAAACAATGAATTACTTCACTGTCGATTTCTCGTATTTTAATGGCTTAAAGACTTTAATGATTACGAAAAACATTTATACGGATTGTTAATTTCATCCCCGTAACACCATTCCGAAAAATTTAAAAATATATCTCAAATAAGGCTTTTTATTGGTAGAAAATATGTGTCAATTTTCAATTTAATAGCCTTTGCCAGCTTTCAGAAAAATTACAAAAATCTAATTTTAACCTCCTAATATCTTTGTAGGGGTTGATAACAGAATATCAGCATATTGATTTATTTGTCTTATTTGGCCATTTGAACACATCCTCAAAATATTTTTTTCCTGTCGACTCACCCTGTGCAATTAAGTGAATTCCGTATGTCTCTGATATTAGTAGAGTAATAACATTTTAAATGAAATAAAACTTTATCTTTAACGTGTCCAAATGCTTAAAAAGATTTTCCATCGTCGATACTGCTGTCATTTGGTTTAGTACCTATGTAGGAGCTGGATAAAATATTTTCCCTTATGTCAAAGTTGTCAGGCCATTTTATTTTTATTTTAAATTCAATAGGTATGTAACCATTTGGAGCAGTTTCGATACAAAGTTGCCGAGTTTGCTTGTATATAGGTTCCTTTTCAGTCATATTCTATCGTGCAATCCTTCAGATTTTTGCATCTAACAATTCTGAAGGTAACACGCACGTAGCTTTTAGTTTTCTAAAAAAGGTTCAGCGCAACCGCGCTAATATCTATGCCGTCGTATGTGCAGCTGTTTTAGTTTCGTCGCGCTTACGAGCGCTTGGTTACAGCATTTTCAAAACACAGTCAATGGAAGCAAGCAGGACATCTTCCTAAATAATTTTAACTCCTGTCGCATTCTACCGATAGCGTGCTGTCGCGCCTGTTGCGAAATGCGATGTGATTGGCTGCATCTGGCGAGGACGCTTCAGGTGTTTGAGCGCGAAACTAAGCGTGACGTCTCTTTTCGCATTAGTCAGTCGCCGGCCTCCACACAGTACAGTCGTTATAGGGCCAGTTTGTCGCCCCCTGCGCTTCGTGCGCGTGTGGGGGCTGTCGTGTTGTTGTGCTTTGTTTGTAGGAGAAGTCTCTCGGCTGTGTAAGTGACAAGGTGTGCTTTTGGGTGCTTGTGTGGTGTCCCTCTATCGATTGCCTATCCCGCTCGTTAACGAACCGAAGACCTAGTTGGCTGATTGTTTCGTCTTCTTGTTGGAATCTCATATTACGAGTGGAATATCTAACGGCCGCGCAGGTTTTTTTGCAGCCGCTTAATCAAGGTGTTGCCCGCTTCTTCCCGAATAAATCGGGGATCCAATGGGTTCGCACCCACTCCACATCGACCGACAGCTGTAGCGACTGGTGCACTATCGGCCACTGCAATTAGCGCTTACGCAACGAGGCCAAACCGCTAAATTAAAGGTATTGTGCGCTTCTATATTTTTGCTATAATCGTTCCTGTTTGACGCCAAACGGCCCATTAGAATATATTAAATTAAGCATATTTGCTAGCGGCCGCCTAAACAAGACGCTGTCCGCACATTTCTAATTTTAACCTTTGGGATTACGAGCCCCCCTAGATCTTTGAATTATGTTTGCCGCCAACCGGCGTCGCCGTTTATGCGTTGAATTACTCGTACATGTTTAAGTAATATTTAAAGATAAGGAGTCCCCCATCTGGGCTTTCGTTCTTTTTAGGTTTATCCCTTGTATATATTGCAAGTTTGTTGTATACGCTGACCACGTCGGCACTGCTGTAAATTTTCGGCCATGAATTTGGTTCAATAGATCTGTTTACTGTATTTTACTTATGATTATCCCTTGTATTTGTGCATGCTTATTAACAGGGTGACTCGGTCACTTGTGAGGTGAGACCCGAAAGCTGTTTATAAGCGTTGCAGGTAGGTCGGCGCGCTTGTCGCTGCACTGTGAAAAGTCCAGAATTTGTACTCAAGTATCCTGCCCCGTTTAGCCTTCAAGGTTCGGTTAAGCGTGGACTTCCCCGATTGAATCTTGTAGCGCCCATTTATTTCGTAACACCCTATACATACCATCACGTTTGACCTGTGGTGTATCGTTTCTAGGATCACGCCCATCTCCCTGGGCGTATCAAGCCGTGGCCTTTATCTTGTTTTGTGCGATATCCAGGGTAAGTGTGGACGTTTCCCGGACATGTTTAAGTATTTGGCACACCCTCACTTGTGAGCGTCGTTAAAACAGTTTG
Source organism: Agriotes lineatus (assembly GCA_940337035.1). Taxonomy (NCBI): domain Eukaryota; kingdom Metazoa; phylum Arthropoda; class Insecta; order Coleoptera; family Elateridae; genus Agriotes; species Agriotes lineatus. The sequence goes on along the minus strand of OW679198.1, from coordinate 135,570,035 downwards.
ATACTGTAACAAAGTGTAATGCAGCATACCGTATGTATGATACATTTAATTTAAAAAAATATATTTATTTTATTTATTTATTTATTTATTTCGCACTCAACCAACAGCCGTTAGCCCAATTATAGGCGTCGCTGTGCATTTATGGGGACTTCCAACCCCACTAACGACTGTCATGATGTTTTTATAACCGCCGGGACCAACTATTTCCGTGACATCCGTATCACGAGGCGCCGAGAGATGCAGCCGTGGAACTCCCATCTAAGTTCTGACCAGGAAGAGCGTTGCTTAACTCTGCTGATCGAACGTGGACGCTTGTTCAAGCTACACCACCCAGGACCTATTATCCAGATATCTAATGAATATCATTTGATATAACAGTTGTATGTTTAAACTGGTGCAGTTGTAAGGGCAACCAGAGGGTTTTCGAATGCAGGCTTTCACGGCCGTTGTCTATAATGGTAGGTTCTTTCGAGTTATGCCGTGGTCGTCGATTTGAACTTGACGTTTTGCTGCTCATGCTGTCAGCTTCTTCAGAAGTTTTCTAAATACTGATGTTGGTACCTTTTGCTCCTGGTTATATACCGAGGAGCCGTGACGGTTGGCTGCTCATGTAGATCTAGTATGTTATTGGAACTTGTCGTTTTTCCGCTTGGTTGCTCACAAATAGTTTAGATTTTTAATAATTGTTTGGGATTCACGAATAATACGAGGGAAGTATTTTTTAGTCCTGGCTAGTATGTTTACGGAGTTGTAATTTATTCTGTGATCTCCTGGTCCTAATACGTGTTCTGCGATGGCTGGTTTTTGTGCGTTTCCAAATCGTGTTGGGCTCTGGTGTTCTTTTATTCGACATTGGATGCTTCTTCCCGTTTGTCCGATGTAAGATTTGCCACAAGTACATTGAAGGTGGTAAACGCGTTCTGTCTGTAGTTTGGGCAAAGAATCTTTGTTGGAGGGGATCAATTGTTCGACCTTTCTTATTGTACCATAGCGGACTCCAATGTTTTTCTTATCTAAGACCTTTCTTATTCGGTCGGTTACTCCGGCGATGAAAAAAAGGAAGGCGTAATTAATAGGTTTAGGCTTATGTTCTTTTGGTTTTATGGTGTATTGGCACGCTTTCCTGATGTCTCGTCGACAGTAGCCATTTTAGTGTAAAGCTTCTTCCACATGTCCCAGTTCTTGTGGTTTACTGTCCTCGTCACAAATAGCGTTGGTCCGATGAATAAGAGTCTTGATAAATGATCTTTTTTGTTGGGGTTAATGGTGAGACGAAGCATGCAGATAGGGGTCAGTGTGAGTTTTCTTTCGATACACTGTATCGCTTAATCTGTTGTTAGTGGTTCGTTTCAGTAACACGTCTAGAAAAGGTAGGCGTCCATTTCCTTCAGGTTCCAGAGTAAATCTTATTTTGGAATGGTGGCTGTTTAAATGTGCCAAGAAAGCTTCAAGAGCTGTTTTTCCATGGAGCCATATAACGAAACTGTCGTCGACGTAGCGGAACCATAAATATGTTAGCAATGACTGGAGATAAAGGGGATCCCATAGCGGCTCCTTCCTTTTGCTAGTAGTACATTCCTTCCTAAAGAAAGTAGGTCGTCGTGAGGCACATCCTTACTAACTCTGGGACATTTTCTCGGAGTCCTTGAGGAAGGAAGCATTGTTGTATCAGATTTACTGAATCTTCTACTGGTAGGTCGGTGAACAGGTAAAACTTCTGAAGAAGTCAAGTTTAAATCGACGACCACGGCATAACCCGGAAGAACCTACCATTATTAACCAGAGGGTTGTTTATATTTTTTGGGTAACAAAATAACTTAAATTTATAATCTACGAGAAATAGTCACGTTAAGGGTTAAATTCTCTTAAATTGTGGAAAATTATAATTGCTGATTTGATACGTAGTAGTAATATAGCATTCTCTACGATCAAATTTGACTTCAAGTAACAAATATTATTCAAATATGTAATTCAAGATTATTTGATTGCATTTAACTTGGTATATTACTACGAAACCAGTAAAACCAGTGAAAGTGAGTGTTGTGATATGCTGTTGAACTGTCTATCCAAGTAATAGAATTTTCAAAGAGCTACAAGGACCTTTGATTTGGTCGGGAACAACCAAAGGAGGTGTTTGCTGACTAGAATTTATCCAGTTAGGAGCTGAGGTAGAGTATTCAGGTATAAGATAAACATTCAGAAGGTTAGTGCCCATTTATTACAAAAATTAAGAAATTATAAAGCAAGTTTGGTGCGGCAAATCATTAAGATATTGTAATTAGCAGTAGAAATTAATTTAGAAAAATTATTTTTCTAAATTCAATAGTGATTCGAGTACTCGACGTTTTTCGACAATTATATTTTGCAATTTGTTGGAATTAGGTTATTTTTAGAATTTTTATTTAAATCAAGTTTGGATATACTTAACATTTGATCAAAGTAGTTTTGACAATATGTATTTTATTTTGTAATGTCAGATCAAACTTCAATGTGCTACTAACAAACTGAAAGTATGAATTTAACTGCGTGAAGTTGTAACGCTAGCTTCCGCATAAATTATAAACAAACATTAAAAATGTATTTAATTTATGCATCGCCCATCCAAACGTTATCACGGGTTGCATCTTGCCGACGTCCGATGAAGAGATAAAGAACGCAGGCCCGATCTGCGCTGTAGTCGATCCTCGCACTGCTCTCCCACCTAAGGATGTCCAAAGTGGATGCTTTGATAACACGACGGGAAGCATATAAAAGCAGTTTCCGTGACCAGTTCACGGAGATTCCGGTTTCGCCATTATTTCGAGACTTTAGTTTATTTGTCCTCGTTCTGTCCTGTTCCTGTCCCGTCCGAATCAATATTTTGCCCTTATTCCCTTTCCTGGAAAATCTTTCTGAGACTCTGGACTTACCTGGAATCAATTTGAATCTACAACCCGTTGAAGGTGCCCGATTCCTGATTCGCTAACCTGAAGATCCGTTCCGAGATCAGTTTGAATCGATGACTCTTTGAGAGTGTCCGATTCCTGATCTGTTAACCTGAATATTCTTTTCGAAATTAGCTTGAATCGGCGGCTCCTAAACGGAGCCCGTTTTCAGTTTTGCTAAACCTGAAGGCTCGCTCCGAAACCAGTCCGAATCGATAACTCATTGAGGGTACCCGATTTCTCGTTTCTGTTAATAAACACGCAGAAAGAACTCACGGTGTAATTTGCCCAGCAATAAACACAACAAATATCGAATTAAAAAACTCCTACACGCCGCAAAACTCGCGGCCGTTTAAACACTTATTAATTACTTTAACTGCAGTCATTTACCTACCTGAGGGTTGCCTGAGACGTAGAGAGCCGTCTACCTCGAGCAGGACTGATCAGTTCCCTTGCAGTCATCCCTGTCGAACAAGATCCCTGCACGACAAGCTCGAGGTCGTTCACCCGAAGTCAGCTGATACGCCGGGAAGAACACGGCCGAATTTCGCTTTCGCTACAAATCAACGGCGAGGTAGCGATCTCTCGTGAAGTTCGACGGCCTTTTTAGCCGGGCTCCAGGTGTAAGAAACACATGAAATAACTTAATTGCTTTTGTAATTATAGCCCGGAAAACGACAAGATCAAACTGGGAAATTCGAGGTTAAACACCGTTTAGACCGATTGTCTTCTGGGGTGGTGCGTTCCACAAAGCAGTCGCAAAAGTCGTTCAACGAGCCGGATCCGTCCGCAATACATCGGTGCAAGGAAGGTTGCCGCGGCTACCAAACCAAACGAAGAGCGAAGATCCAGGCGAACATATTATTTTGTATAATATACATTTTATTTTAACATTCGAGTGAATCTACGTTTGTAACTACAGCTAAATAAAAAGAAAGCTATCTAAGGTAATTTTCTGGTGTTTGTTTGCTAATCAAATATATATCTGAGGAAACAAATCTCTCCGATTTGAGCTAACTTGAGGTAGTACTTTTGACGCCCTTAGTAAGGGGGTGAAACGTCACAAAGTGCCTAAAACTTGTATTTAATTTATAAAATCAAATAGTTATTACATTTTAAAGGTAATTCAGTATTTAACTATTAGAAAAAGTTGTTAGTTGCAGATTAATCCATTCAGCTGGGAGTTATGAGTCCGATTGCATGGACTAGTCGTGGCTTAAAAAATAATAATTACATGACATAATTTTAAATGTCAAATTGAGTTAGAGTTACGTCAATTCCTATTTATTGCATTAAGATGTAAGGTAAGTACTTGATAGTATTTATCTTTTAATAATTAGTAAAAGGGTATATTTAATTTGATAGGAAATAGGGCTCAAAAGAGGGAGCTATTACACTTTGACTCACAACTTGGAGCTTGACATTAATACAAATAACACCGCAAGAAATAGTTATATTACAAAAGACACGCAAAGTTCATGTTTTGATAAAACGATATTTAATGTTCCAGTTTTTTAGGTATTTAGAATTCGAATAAAATTTGTATTTTTGCTACACAATAAAATATCAACGAACAACTTGAAGAAGAAGATACATAAAAATTGGTTTTACCTTTGGCATACGGTGGACGACATTGCTCCGTGATGAATTGCTCTCCCGAAAAATGCGTCTTTACTTAAAAGGTTTGTGAACCGCTGTAATAATGCAGAAATGGATTACAGATGCTATTGTGGAATCAAATTTTGAAGGCGAAAATGAAAAGGATTAACAAGGAGTCTTAAAGGAAACAGTTGAGTACATGAGTTAAATTGGATAAGTAATCGACGTGGGCAGATAGTATAATACCTGTCGTGTAAAAAGTAGATGGAACGATGGCATGTTTTTACCCATCGCTGAATTAGTCCAATACAACGCCACAGTTATTTAATTACTATAATAGTAACTATGATAGGTCACGAAAAGTGGAAAAATGCCGAATATGAGATGATTATGGTCTCTGCACGTAACGATATCTTTTCGATATACATATATCGTAACCCAATTGCAAGAGTAATTTGTGTCGATTCTAATGAATTTCAAGCTAAAAAGCTGATATTAATTTATCCCCATTGCCCATTTTGAAATAGCGTTATTTAATCTGGCGGGAATGGAAATCTAAATCTCGTGAATGATGTACGATATTATACGTTTTAAAACTCAAAATTCTGCTTAACAATTGCAGTAATAAGAAGCTATGAATAAATTTGAATCATATTTTTCTAGCATTAATTGATCTTATTTTCGAATTAACTCTGAAGCTTTTTGGTGAATTTTTTAATCAACATTTAATTATACCTTGATAAACTCATTTCTAGAACCTGGTTTTTATGGATCATACATTGAACTCTCAAAGTTCTGAAAGTGGCTTTTGCGCTTACTGTATGTATCTAAAAATGGATATACTGTTGTTAAAAACGTTTTCTACATATACATAGTTAAATTACTCTTTTTTTAAGGAAGAATACATGTAATTTTGGTTTGTTTACATCTAAGACTTGACAGCATTAATAGTTAGTACATAAGTATTGGAAAAATCAGGTGCGTCGATTCCAGGACAAGAGCTCTGGAAAATACGAGTACCTTGAAGTTAAACACGTAAGAAAATAGCCTGCTCCACATACGTGACCTAATTTCAATAAACAGAATAGCTATATTGAAACAAAGGGGCTCGGAAACTACCACAAAACGCAATTTCCGAAAGCATTAGAAAACATATCGCGATTCAGGCAAAAGAGAAGTCTGGGCTCGTTAAACATTAAGTAGCTTTTCTTAGTTTCTTATAACGTCTTATAAATCGATATTCTATAATAAAGCATTAGAAAGGTGATACCAGACTTTAGTTTTACTGCATTGCATCATTCGCTATCAGGAGGCCCAAATACCCCATCTGTCAAAAAAGAACACTAATAAAATTTTCTTCAAAATGATTAACGATTGTGATAATTTTTACAAAAGACATTTCCTTCTTACTTATAAGTGATACCCCTTAGTCAGTATCTGTCAAAAAATTATAGGTGGGGAGATATCTGAAGGTATGAATTTCATTACAGTACTGAGCTTATGAGGTATAAAAACTGGAGTTGCACGATATTTAGTAATACTAGTATTCAACTTATCTAATATCTGTGTAGTTTTTAGCGGCTTTTTTCATGAAAGAAGAATCTTAACTTGAGGTACGAGGAAAAAAGAAAACTTTTTGCCGTTTTCGAACTTTTTTTATAATTCTGAAATTCTAATAACAACTTAGGTTCTCCCTTTGTAGTCTCCTGCCAAATCGACACATTTGGTCCATAAATGTTTCAGCTTCATAATACTTGTCTTATAGAAATTCGCATTTTGACCCTCTAATCACGAAGTTACCTCAGTTTCTAAGTTGAAAGCGTCCCTGAAATGAACGAAGGTGAGGATTCGAGATTCAAGGAATAGGCTGGGTGTAGAAACATTTCATTCTGTAATTATGTTCGTTATTGAGTTGTTCAATTTATTTATGTCATTTGTTGATATCTCGTTTAGTTTTTTGTTCATATATTCCAGAAATAATTACAGAAGCCCAAGTAAAATTTTGCGCACGAGATGGAAACAAAGAAAGAATCAGCATCGAGACAAAGAATAAAATAAAAAATAAAAGGAAACTAATACAAGATAAAACGAAGCCAACAAGAAATAAACTCGAACAAAGAAGTATCAAAAGCTATCAGAAAAGATATCAGCAAGTATAAAAATGTTAAAATAACACAAACTATAGAAGAGAACAGAAATATGAAAGTACTACTACGGAAGCTAACGGTTGGCAAAAAAGAAATGATAAAATTAAAACACAAAAAAGGGACAGTGAAGTCAAATAGAGAAGAAATGATAAACATCGTAGAAGAATTCTACGAGACATAATATAAAAACCAGTTGACATTAAAGCCAGAAGAACACGCTACACTGAAAATTAAAAATCAAGGATCGGAAGATATTCCCGAGATTTCTAAAGCAGAAATCCACCATGCTTTAAAGAAAATGAAAAATGGCAGAGCACCTGGCGACGATAGGACGTTTGTAGAATCTTTAAAATTGGGGAGACCTTCTCTTATAACAGAAATAAAAAAACTGTCTTACCTAAGTTTAAAAAAACAAATCATCTCCACCCAATGGAACAACTCGATAACTATCCTAATCCATAGAAAAGGCGATATAACGAATCTAGAAAATTATAGACCTATCAGTCTTTTAAGTCACTTATATAAACTTTACACCCGTATAAACCAACAGACTAGAGAAGAAATTAGACTTCTACCAAACAAGAGAGCAAGCGGGTTTCCGCTCTGGCTACGGGACCAACGACCATCTGCAAAGTTTCAAAACCCTCATTGAAAAAGCTATAGAATACAATCGTCCCTTGAAAGCAATTTTCGTAGACTTCCAAAAAACGTTCGATACTATAGAACTAGTATCAATCCTACGAGCACTAAAAGAATGCAGAATCGACTAGCGATATTCCAATATCTTCTTTGTTCTTTATATTGTAATGAATGCCTTGATTTGTAAAGGTTATTTTAAATTAGAAAATTAATCATTAGGGCAAATCAACACACAATTCTCAGGTTGATTTTTATACTGTGCTCACTTTGCCTGTCAGTAATTTAAGGCTATTTATAATGAAATGTATTAGCTGATGTTCAAAATAAAATGGTTGAATGCCCCTTTCTTACTATTTTATTGAACTGCAATATTATTTAAGCTAGCTCTTGGCAAACACAAAACTGTTTATCTCAGGTTGGGTTTAGAAATTCACTATATTCACAAATTAGTACTTCATTTTATATTATTCGTCTTTGAGAAGCTTATGTACGCGGTTCTGGTAGATAAAATTTACAATTTGTCAGATGACACAAAATCTTCGCAAGTGCAACAGCGATTAAATGAATGTTTAAACAAATCCTGAAGTTAATTAGGAATCGTCAGGTAATTTGATTCAATTATCGCTTGGCAACAAAATATCCACTTCATTGTTACAGGAATGACGTAGATAGGACGCCATCCAGTCACTTGTTCTGCTGCTTGGAAATTCGCAAATTTCACAAAATTTAATAACGCTATGCAATTTTTGGATTATTACGGCGTAGCTGGACCTTTGGATATGCAATAAGCCTCTTCAGCAAAGTTCAATCTCGTATTTTACTAAGTTTCCCGAACTCTGACGCTCAAGTTTACAGATAATTCCTACCTCGTACAGATGTCCAAACTTGGCACGAAGATGATCGGAGATCACGCCGCTGGAATTTTACTGCTGGAAACGTTCCCCTGGCTGCAATTTTTACTCAGGATGCTCCTGCAGACCCCGCTGATGTGATGAAGTGCAGACCTCTGGCTTCAGCTGCTTAATTGTGCCGGAATTGAAGTTCTCAAATTTTAGTCGTCGGCGGCCGATACACTCGGAGATGACATTGGAAAAAATTATAGTTTTATCGTGGCGGAAACTGCCACAAACACTGCCACAGCTGGGTAATGATGGGTATAATAAAATGCAACACTTTTAAAACTGGTAAACACTTTTATTCTCGTAAAAACATTAATTTTAAGGAAGTACAATTTCGCCCAAACTGTCTTAATTTCTAATTTCAATGGTTCTCCTTTTTTAATTTACAAAAACGCATCGCGTTGCTATGTTACCGCGATAATTTTTGTTAATTATAAATTAGTTTTGATAGCAAAATACACAAATGGAGTAACGTTTGATTACATAAATCTTATATTAACATTTTCTTAAATTTAAAAGAAATTGTCCTTTGCTTATAACCTTCATTGTTCCTTCCGTTACGCACACAAATGTTTTAAAATCACAGCTCTGCTTTTTCACTTTATCTTATTCACCCTCAGTTAGGCGCGCACCGCAACGTAACGCGCTTAGTCGCGCTAGGCCCGGTAGACATAAAGCTAGAAATCACACGTTTTGTCGATTATTTCTATGGAGTTATGATTGAATGTGCTTATAATGATTACTACGAAGGTTACTATGCCTATATACACATAATTCTGTTAAACAAATATATGTGAAACCAGCTATTTGAGTGAGAAAAAAACCGACCAAATGCCATTTTCAGTGGAAATTAGTATAAACAGAAATCTTTACGTTTAATAATTGGATTACTAGTAGTTCAGGTATTTAGTTCGAAAATACTTCTATATTATTGACATACCTGTAATATATTTATCTGTAAACGTAATGATGAAGTCAGTTCTTTGTGAAATTGTTATAGTTAAAATATTTACCTCAAAGTATTTTTATTGTATTTCAAATTACACAACACTTGTAAAGCACAAAATGGCTAGATTGATTTTGGATAAACATACTGTTAGCTTTTTACTTACCTTTAGGTCGTCGCTCTTTAATTATTTAACTCAACAATTGAACATTATATAAGTGTACTTGAGGCCCGTCTACTAGCAACAGTGAAGAAGTTGCGAATTCTTTAATTAAGATGTTAAAGGGAGCGCCAACAAGTTAATACTCAGGTACACTGATATATGTCAAAAAACTTGTAACTTTACTGTATATCTAAATAAACAATTATTGAACTCAATGCTTGTAATTAAAATGAAAGAGAGCAATATTCTTAACTAGTTTTATTATCAATCAAAACTTGAAACATCCAAAATTAGTCTATTATATGAATGGGACGCGGTACCCCTCTTAACTTAAACTACTAGTCTTTCTAATTTTTACATAGGGTTATCATATGCAAAATATCATCAAAAGCACTTATCTGTTCGTGGTTACACTGGTAGACGTTTAATGAGTCAGATTAAATGTCAGCTTGACAGCCCCAAATCGTCAGATATCACATGCGGCAAGTAGGCCTCAAAACTGCTTGGTGACTTACAGCAGACTAAATTTTCGGTAGGTTTTCACGCCTACACTTTTTTGCTATAATTCGAAGTTCAAGATAAAATGTGGTAGATGCCAAAATAACTGTACCTACCTTGTTAAACAGGCAATAAACTTTGCGAACGTTATTCCGTGGTTTCCGAAATCGCTTCTAAGCTCGAATTTACATTCGTCGGAAAAATGATTCTCGCTTCTTAAATCTCCTACCAGGACGGCTAGCCAGTAACACTCCCTACTATAGCTAAACCATATGCAATGGCGAGATTATCATTTATATACCACAAAACCCCTTGCACTTTCAAATGCTGTCATACGTTTTTTTTCAAAACAAAACCGTTGTTTTTCTTTTTCCTCTGGTAACGACCAATGCCAATCTGATACCAATTCTCACGAGCTATCATCGCATTAATCCCACTTGATCTCTTATTCAACATATACATATATACAATTAAACAATAAAAAAAAACTATTCAGAATCTGTGTATATTTCTTTTTCTCCTTCTGAAGTTTTGTTAAAACATTCCTGGCATGGTTTTTTGGTGTGTAGACCCAGGCACAAAAATGTATTGCACTTTTCACACGAGTACTGAGTTTTACATTGATTTTTGCTGTTTGAGTAATACGGTCCGCAATATTTCGTTTTGTTTCGAGGCGTTGCAGCTGCTGCTACTTGTTCTTCTTTATCGTTTACTGGCTGCAACGGTTTACATATTTTTTAAAGAATTTGCAATTCATTTGGTAAATTTTTCAATACGGATCTTCTTTGTAACTGGGGAGTTACTAAACACAGAGCTATTTTCTTCAAGTAGTTTCGTCTAGGAAAATATTCATTTCCGTTTCCCAAATGAATTACTCTGAAGTTAATTCTAGCGACATCCAACATGTGGTAAAAATTACAATTGGCCATCTTCTTGTTGATCGTGATGTGTTGTAAGTAGCACACAATTTATCAACAACATCCACACCTGATTTTGTTTCATTGTAAAATTGTATTATTTCTGGTTTTTTATCCGTTTCAGTTGATACCGAAGAACTAGATGTGTGGTAACTTGACAGCAATACGACAGTTTTACCTTTTTTTTTGACACATATGGCACCAATGTCTCTAGTTTTGTGTATCCGAAAAGGCTATCGTATTTATTGCGATTTTTTGGTAAAACAAAAGAGACGGGTAGTTCCCGTCTGTTTTTTCTCACGGTTCCCACATATGACAATTTTTTCTTTTCTAACTCTTTGATCAGATTTAAACTAGTAAACCAGTTATCGGCAGTTATATTTCTGCCAGTCTTATAAATTGATTCCGACAACAAAGTACGATATTCTCTACAGAATTACTCAGTCTATATGGCCCCTCTGGCTGCTGACCGCAATAAATTTTCATATTATATGTATAGAAAAGTTTAGCATCACTGAGACAGAAAATGTTGGTTCCGTATTTACTAGGTTTTGAAGGGATGTACTGTCTAAACCCACAGCGTCCGGAATACAGGAAGCATTTCGTCGATGGCAACATTTTGCCCAAGGTGGTAATGTGACTTGCAGTTTTCAAGGAAAAATCAAAAATTTCTCTGACGGCAGTCAATTTGTCCATTACACATCTTTCAGCCCGTGTAGTTTTATCATCAAAACGAACACATCTGATGAGAGTTCTAAATCGCTTTTCCGACATTGTCATCCGAAATATATCTATACCAAGGCCATCTGTTGACCAAAAATCGGCAAGACTTTGATGACCGACCCGAAAAACTCTTATCAAGTATAAAAGATCCAAAAATGCCTCCATTTTTATGCGATCAGTTTCTCTACAGTCTCTTTCACGCGTAAATTTTCTCTTATACTATTTACATAAATATTTGTTTTTTCTATTAGCAAAGTCAATATTCTGTCATCAAAAAATAGTCGCCAACAATCTACTTCGTTTTTGACATTTTTTGCAGTTTGGCCAGTGACTCCAGGTAATTTGAGTAAAATGTTATGCGAGGGTGTTTGGATAACTTTCCAGGGGATTTTCCTCCATTTAGTACTATCCCGGCCTATAACAATAAAAACGAGTTAGTTTGGTACAACTCTTTTTTACATAAAGTAATATTTTAGAGATGCAACTTTCTCAACTAAAAAATAATTTAGACTATTCAAGTCATGTTAACTATTAACCAATCATAATTTAGTATTTTTGTTATTTGCACCAATTAGCGTGAACTATATTGACAATTTTCACTAGTGAAAATAATCGACAATTTTCACTAGTGGTATTGTGAATATTTTAAACAAATGTGGTTTTTATTAGAAAAAGTGAATATTAGTGTTCTGTTACTACAGAAATTGTTGCTAGATTTACTGAAAACTAATTTGAAAAAGCAGTTTGGTTCATTGAATAGTCCCTCGAATGCCATTCTTAGTCAAAGTTAAGTTGAATATTTTTGCGGTGGTATCACTACTCATGTGCATTGCGCTTAGGATTAGGACTCGTGCTAGCGCACTCGTCCTAATTGAACATAAGCGCAATGGACATTCGTGATACCACAGCAAAAATATTCGACATAACTTTGACTACTCATGGTATTATAAGTGATAGTTTCATCTGAGCGTGACAATTATACTAATGATATGAGGATAGTACCAAGTTGAAGAAGTGTGTATATGAAAGTAAACGCATCTCTCTACAACAGGTAAACTACATACCAACGCTAAGAGAATAAGAATAAAAAGAGGAATTAGACAAGGGACACTATGTCTCCAAAACTCTCCACAACAGTCCTAGAACACGCATTCAAAACTATAAAGTGGGAAAATAAGAGAATGACTATCGATGGGGAAAGATTGAGCAACTTAAGATTTGCAGAGGACATATAGTCCAGTCAGTAGGGGTTTTTGCCCTATAAAAGGTGGAGTAGAAACTATTTTTATATATGTTGTTTACGTCGACATTTTAATGAAAAATTGAAGTTTTAGACTTTGGAGGGGCTCTGCGCGAGCCGCCATCTTGGAATAAAGGTGCTAAAACCAGCCTTTTCCCAAAGACCTCCGCAACGGTTAATCCTACGTCAAAGAACTCCAATTCAAAGTTAAAGAAGACAAGATTCTTGACATTTTTTATATATAACTATTTTTGTAAGTCTAATATGAAAGCAGTTACAGCGGCGAAAAGATGAACATTTCTCTAAAAAATAGTGTAATTTCTCATTTTTAAAATGTTTTTCTTGTATTATTTCTGGTTATTCGTTACGTAGTTATAATAATTTGATAAACGTGAAGTAAACTCATTTCCACACCACCATGAGGTAGAGTTAATGGCCCTTTTTTATTGTGATATCCCCAGTAGGCCTAATCCACAGATGTTCCAGTTTAGGGATGTTTCATGTTCGTGATTATATTATTTTTTCTATAGCACATGTTAAAGTGTGCTTTTAACAACTCAAAACAAAAGGTCAACTTTTACTTTAACAGCAAGGGTAGATAAAGTAGCACTTTAACATCAAGGATAGATAAAGTAATTTAATTTTCTAAGTTTTGTTTAAATTAATTATGACAGCTTCGTATTATCGTAGCAACCCAATCTAGCTACTGACATTTTGAAATGTGGTTGACTGTCTTTATTTTCTCTTGAAATTGTTAAAGTTCTTGCTATAGAAAAAAATATTGTATTATACACGACGATAAAGTTATTTCTATCCACTCTTGAACCATTAACGTCTCGACTACGTCTCGACGTTAAACGATTCACTCGTGGATAAAATTTAACTTTATCGTCTTGTATAATAAATTACTATTATTTTGTTTAAATTTTAGACGATACCGGTCGGTAGATGTTGACGTCTTCATGAGAGTGTTCATCCTCGATGTTATCTTCGAAGTCATTGCTCCTGAGACTCGAGACTTCCATTGATGAAATGTCTTCATCTTCGTCCCCACTCTCGATGGAAACTTCTGGTGCATTTTTATGATTGCCTGTTACAGAATCCACACATAATAGAGCAGTTTATCTCACTTTCCTTGCAGCCATATGCTTCGCCGCATCTTTTTTTTTGCAATTGCATAAAATTAATTTTAATAAGGTGTCGGGTGCTGGATTCTGTCATTGTTACTGAGTGAGCCCATTGGTGCCAACTTTCCAGCCCCAGTCTTGTGCATTTTTTCGAATCCATACCACTGTTGGACCTGTTAATACGTCCTAACTGCATGATACCGTGCAGCGTCCTTTATTGGTGGCAAAGAAGCAAGATTAAATGTGTTTCTTGCACTTGATTTTGTTGGTAACGGACTTCTTCCAAGGTATTTTCTTCCATGTCGCCGCCATACAAAGCAACGAGAAAGCGTGCTTCCGCATCTGCGATATCATCTGGTTTGGCATCGTGATGTTTGAATATGCCTATAGTGTCATTGAGTCTTGTGCTTTTCTGGACAAGCGAACAAAATTTTGTTTTTCCTTGGTTGTAGACGGACGACGTTGTGTCGCAACCACTAAACGCATGGAGAAACAGAATGTTCTCAGATGCTTTTTGATATCTAAAACTATTTGCAGAATACACTCTTTCAACAATTTTGCCTCTCCCAGGTTTTGCAAAGGTAAATGTTGCTAATGCCGTCAGCAGAACTAGAAGATCGACGTCTTTTCCAATGACGAAAACAGCATCAAATGTTGAGCACAAAGAAATCGCCGTGTTGACAATCAACACATCAGCCTGCTTAACTGTAATACAGTAATGTTCGAATGTTTTTTCAGCATGGAAATCAGACGGACTTTATTCTTTCCGTTTGATAGAAATCGTTCTTGGAAAACTAGAACCGGCGTTGTTTAATCGAAAATAACATCCGCAGACATCTGCTTTTTCGATCGGCGAAGTCTTTCAGCAGTATTGGTATTTTTTTGCCACCATCAAACGGATATCCATCGAAAACAACGACTGCATGTACGAATATAAGTGACTTATAGTTGCATTCATAAATTAAGAACTATTCCATAGCTATAGTAGATGAAAATAATTTTTGATCATACTTTGTATTTTTCTATAGAATGTTATTCTGATGTATAAAAATATTACAAACAATATAGTGTAAGTTGTTCGTACAAAATGTACCAACAAAAATAAGGTTTAACGATATTTTCAGCCGCTGTAACTCGTTACATATTACACTTACACCAAAAATTAATATACAAAATCTTGTCTTCTTTAACTCTATACTAGACTTTTTGACGTTGGAACAACCATTGCGGAGCTATTTGGAAAATACCAGTGGTTCGCTCGGCTTTCCTCCAAGGTCTAAGACTTGGATGTTTCATCAGGATCCCCACCTGAAGAACATATATAAAAACCGTTTCTACTCCACCTTTTGTTGAACGAAGGCCCTTTTTTGTTCCTACAGACTGGACTAATAGTTTTATTATCAGATAACTTAAGAGAAGCCAAAGAAATGCTAAAAGAACTACAACAAGCAACACACAAAGTAGGATTAAAAATAAACTTCAACAAAACAAAAATGATGATCAACTTAGTACCTAGGGAACCTATAAAAATAGAGGACGAGGTAATTGAAATTGTCGATAAATACACCTACCTAGGTCATGAAATTTGAATTAGTAAAGACAACCAGACATGCGAACTCTCCAGAAGAATAACTGGATCGCAATGTCCCAGAATCGAAAAGATTGGGAACGTCTAGAGGAGGCTTACGTCCAACAATGGACAGCAGGGGACTGAAATAAGAAGAAGAAGAACAAAAATTTCGAAGCTGAGTTCAGTCTCTATTTATGTCGTTGTAACGCATTTGTGCGACGACGCATTGTCGTACTATAGGAGCACTCCTTTTTGTATTCGTCCACGGCGTTTTATCTGGATTTGGGCTCGCAGTTTGGTCAGAAGGTACGTATTTGTTTTTTTTATAAATCGACATATTGTTATGGCTACAAATAATTGTTTTTCCATTAAGTAACTTTTTAAACTTTTTTTCTCTAAACTGTTACTATTAAATCGAACATTGTTTCATTCTAGACAAATTACTGATCATGAAAATTTGCCAAATGTGTTGTTGTTATTTTATATTTAAATTAAATGCGTATGTACAGTCGGCGCCTTAGAAATCGGGACACGTAATATGTTGTGTTGTAATATTTGATTTATTATTATTATTTTGTATTATTTTAATTTTAGTATCAACCAAAGGACGAAATATTTGGATAATCACATAACAATTAAAACCATAAAAACTGCAAAATCCCAGTTTATACACCTAAAAATACATGTAAAACGTATCACAGTATTGAGTATTGTCCCGATTTCTAAGGCGCCGACCGTACTTTTTAAAGACGGAATATTGATTTATTCCTAAGGTATCTTGTAAAAAACGCTTAAATTTTAAAATTAAACCTGAATTTATAGTCGTACCTGAAGGCATAATAAAAAATATAGTCTACCACTTGGATTGCCATTTCGTCAAGAAGTAGCGTGTATAATAGGTCGTAAATAGTTGATTTTTAATAACAAATAAAAGAAGTAATTAATTGTTCTTATGAGGTAAAGCTAGCCGATGGAGATAGTTGAATAGGGTGAGGTCCTTAAGTGTCAATTGAAACTTTCTCTCTTCCTGTCTTTCTTTGCCATTAGCTTTTGGATGACTCTATTGCAACATTGTCTAATTTATACTACGTATGTGCAAATTATATGCTGTTACTGTATGAGGACTACAAGTATTACTATATTATAAATGCAACCACAAGCGACATGACATCACTGACGAGTGAATTATATGATTGCAAAAAGGCCAATATTGTTTTCAAATTGTCCTGCCTCAATAAAAAATCTGTAATAAACTGTAATACATTTTTACAGTTTCTAAACAATTAATATAAATTTTACGTTCTACATTGATCCCATATCTAATAACTGCTTTAATTTTAATACACAAACATCTTGGAATACAAAATGTTGGTCGAAATTTCCTTGGCCATACAAACATTGCTATATACGGCGATCATTAAATGCATGGATAAGGGTGACTATGGGTTTTCAACTGCACGTCTTAGCTAGTACCGTTAGCAATATAACTAGCTGTTGCCCTTTTTCCTGGATAATCAGAAATGTTTGTCAGAATTCGTTTATACAAGCTTAAATACTGCATTTCCATTCAATATTTACTTTCTAGAACCAGATTTCTTATGGGAAAATTATTTCAATAAACACAGATTAATTTAGTAAGTGTAAAATTGAGAAATCAATTAATTGTAACGGAACTATGTTAACACATTTATATTGAAATACTGGGCGATCTTGCAAAGAAACAAAATTAGGTACACTTAGGTGCAGAAGCCGGCCGCCAGCTCAGCGATTGGAGGCGTGTAGTTCTTAAAAATAAAACGGTAGAACAATAATTAAGCAAATGCCCAGAGCGCCAACAAATTTTGGATTAACGGCGAATGCACCCCGGTGTTCTAATGAGAACTTGTAAACTCAATACCAAGACTATATCATACTTCCTGAAAGATAGCTCCAAATAAATTCAATCAACCGTAACTAAACTAACCCTGTATACTGGCATAAAGATCATATAATTTCGAGTAAATATCACAGTACAGGTTTACAGTAATTATCACAATAAATAGCATCAATTAGAATGGCAGAATCGCTCTACATTACTTAATCACAGGCTACAACATACGTCTTATGACGCAATACAGCACTTTACAACAAATTAAAAGAGGCAGCTCCGCAAGCTACTTAGCCAGCAGATTTCCTAGTCTCAGTTCTGGAGGAAACTGAACGCGGTGTCGATCTCTCGGCCGAAAAGTTCATACTGCCTTAGGTGGTGTTTTCCAGCTCAAACGGCGCCGGCGCTGTGGCAGCAAGGTTAAAGTGCCAAAACCAGGAAGCCAAACGCACTCCCAATACGGGTCCTTGTGCCCTATATAAGCGCTGGCGACAAGGGAAAGCGGCTCCACGGAGGCTTAACACCGTCGACTCGCAAAACACCTGCAGCAGGTCGCCGAGAACACGGGAACAATCGAGCGTCGCGCCAATTCAGCGCGGCGAACGGGCACAAAATTGCGTTGGCTTAGCTAAGAAAATCGGCATTAATTATGCCTGGCACTGCTTGCTGTAGAAAGGGAAAGAGGCCCGAATAGAATAAACGAATACAGGGGGCCATAGCGCATCTAAATTACTCAGTCCAAATGACGGTTTGGGCACATGGAACAGCTAGTGGTTGCAATTACCAAAAACGAATCCGCACAAGGCGCAGGAAAACTTCCTTTAATGAGCTCGGGGCATTAAAGCCACGAAAATGTGAGGACTCGCATATCACCACAGCACAGCGGAAAACTTACCCAAAGGCCTACTAAACATCCTCTCGGCTTTTCACAGATAAAAGCACATCGAGGTTATGGCGGCCAAATGTCCCAGTCGCACGATGGGCGCGAGAATACCATTCGAATTCGAAATTACGAAAGGCGGTGTAATCTAATCGTAACAACTAATTTAAGGCATTAATTTCATTTTCACAGCTGCCTTTGTTCACATTTTGTATGATCTTATATTATTATTTAATTGGATAATGTGGCATGCAATTTATAAGTAATAAGTTTTCTGAGTTTTATGTTTTACGAAGACTGTGATACAAACTTTATTAACCTCTAATGTTAAGGAAAGTTTAACATTAACGAAAATGTCTGATAGCAACTTTTTAACGTTTATTATTTTCAGACTACTAGTTAATAAAGTCCGGAGAGTGGGCAGTGGGCATAATTTGCTAATTAGTGGAAGCGACGATAAACCAATCAATAAGAGCATTGTATTGAATAAATTGCCAAGTTGCGGTCCTTAGAACCATGCGGAGCGAGTGAGCTACGACGAAGTAAGCTGAAAGAAACAACGAATGTCCGAACGACACAAAAGAAATAACATCGGCTAGCAGAAAATGACTGTTTACTTACAATAATATCCAAACAATGCCCAAGGGTAGAGATGGTGTAACAGCATACGGGTGACACGAACAACTACAGCACAATTCCAGAATTACAGAACGAATTATTTAAACGACGGCTACTGCAAAACGTTAAGGTTACGAACAATGTAATACTACACCAATAATAAGAAATTGATTCAGCTGATCCCGCATGGACTCGATTTGACGAATGTAGAGCCCTAAATGAAGGATTACGATTAATGCTCCAACAAAGCTACGGGTTAATTTACTTTCACGTAATATTCTCGATAAGGCGTTATTGAGCCCGGTAATTTTACATAAACATTAATTATTTTATCTGTTAGATTCCAACATTAACCTTCGCCATAATCGCCGATTAAATCAAGAAAATACAAGCTATGAAGTCGGCCACCTGTGAAGTTTTGAGACATGCGAGATGCGTCACTAGGGAGCCGAATTCGGAAAATCTCTACATCAGTAATGTACAGAACGCAGGTGTCCTATCTTTCGATAACCGGCACATGTAGCTATCTCTAACGGCAAATTCGAAGGCGTAGACGAGAATCAAGAAGTTGCTGGGCGTCGGTGCACAGAAAGTGTATGTAATAAACAAAAAAACGGAAAAAATACCTGAAACAAATACAACTGGGTGTTAGTAGAAGCAAAACCAATCGTGAAAATAGCTTAGCTTCAGGTATAAAGCGGCCTATAATCATTTTGCTTTGCAGCGAAACTACCACATTATTAAATATGCGCCTGGGGCAGCCCTTTCGATGGATGGCACGAGTACGTCAAGCGGCATTTGAAGCGAAAATTGGAAAGCCGTGGATACCGTAAAAAAAGGAAAAGCGGCCGAACTCTACCACCTTAATTTTGGGTCAAAACCACATCGAATTTTTTATCTAACTCCTACTAAAGCAAATAGATAGTAAATACATTATTATTATTATTTTAGAATTTGCAGTAAAACCGGCGAAAAATTCATACCGGGCACCTTCAGATTATAACAACTCTTTTTACTTGCTTTTTTTGCTTTTTATTAGCAGGTTTTATGAAACGTGAACAACACCAGTTGTCTGAGTACTTGCATATTTCTTTGATACTACAAGAAAATATTAAAACCGTACAACTCTAAAGTAATATTTTCTATATCTGAGTAGTTTCAGAAGACATTTAATAGTTATTTGTATACCAAGGCACTGAAGTTTAGCTTTTTATCAATAATGTAGATTTAGTTGCAAAGGCCCGTAGGGCCGAGGCAAATAAACCATATGAGGGATAAAAAAGAACTTCAGTGCCGAGGTGCACACTATATTTTTGTTTCTAAATCGAATAATTTTGATAATAACATTGTTTAACCAACTCGTATATGCTATGTTGACCTTTACTATCACCCATCTGTCAGCAACAACCGCGAAAGTCGTAAAACAATGGATTATTTCACTGCCGATCTCTTGTATTTTAATGACGATTTCGGAGATTTTCACTACCAATTAAAAAAATGAATTTTTCATACTATACTTAACAGAGCAGATGATGCCATTTCTTAAGCAATAATTTACTTTTGTGTTTTCTTAGGAGATATTTCAGAATTTTGAAAGCCGTAGTTATATCATCTTTCGAATAATAGGTTCTTGCACAAATACATACATATTACTGTGTTGTACTTAGTTAAATAAAGGACTTTAATCATCCTAGCAAGTATCTTGACTTGTATAAATTATAGGAGATACATTTGCTATTAACTTAACTATCGTGTTATCTTTTTTAATAAATTAATTCTAAACACTTTTTATAATGCTGATTTAATTACTGAGGTCGCTACAATACTGGATATTATTTAACTAATGGGAATTTAATTCAAATATGGCGATCCAACATTACAATTTGCAAAACCAGTTCACTATTATTCGACAATTATCTGTGATTACGTAATTAAAGCGTTGCCTAGGTAATAACAATTGCAGTAAGTAAATACATATAACAAAAAACAAGCTTCTGCCGGAAGTGCACATAAAACCAACGCTACGTTTTGAATTCACTAAATTCAATCTTCTAAGATGGTTTTCTAACCTTTCTATTGCTTTTGCTATCGAACTTAGGGCTTAACTCGAGCCCCAGCAAGTCCCACGATGCCTGGGTCTCTCTTTCATCGTTGGCCTGCCGATACACGCTGCTTACGCTTGCAGAACGTCTCCTGTAGCTCGACCGCTGCGAAAACGCCTCCAATTCAGCCGTTCCCTCACACCTAAGACCCAAATTGCTTCCCAAAAATGTCGCTATCTACCTCTAGCTCACAGAGCACCAATGGCACTGCTCCAACCTCTTACACAATTTTGGAAAAACCAGTTAACACTTGATGCACAAATTAAACTTCTGCTGATGTGCTACGAATTACTGCAACCAACTACAGTGTACTCAAAGGATATGGAATTAATTTTAAAACACACTGAATTTTGAAAAGAGTATTTATTCACATATTAACAATTATTTATCGGAGAAGCCAGAATTAACACCACTTCACAGTTTGGCTTCCTTTTCTCAATGTTTGTCTTCGATCTTACGTTGTTTTACATTATTTTCAAACCTACTCTGATTACATTTTGTTTTCAGATCAAGACTAACACTATTTTTAATACAAATTATTATCAAGGGCAATGCTATTTTATACAATTTTGAAAAATTAAACTAGCACATTTCTGGAACATTTTCTAATAGTATATTATATCATGAGGGACTCAAGTGCATCATCAAATCCCGCGAGTGAATATTATATATAATAATCAATTAATTACTCAAGTGATTTAGGCGCTTGAGTCCCGTGTGATGTAGCCTATTTTTTGCACTTTTGGGAACATTATCATCAAACATTTGAAAAATTTGGAAAATGACAATTACAATTTTTTTATTTATTTAATGACTCTACAAACTTTCATACAATGACATTCAGTACATTATTTAACAAACATGATACGGAATTATTCGTGAGGTCAAATTGAAGATAGAAATATTTATACCTTGCGATTTGCCGATAACCAGGTAGTGATACCTAAATATGCAGGCTACATCAGCTACATGATTAGAAAACTAACCAAAGATACACGAAATGGGTGCTTGAAGTTAATCTAGCGAAAACAAAATATATGGCAGTCGGAGCTCAAGGCCAAGACATCGTTACAGAAAAAGGAAGGATCAGTTTAGTCGACCAGTATATAATTACCTAGGGGTCACAACAGCATTATTTGGTAAAGATTAGAAAGACATGTTAACTAAAATCGGCCAAGAAAGAAGAATAACTCGAGAACTAAATTATATTTGCTGGAGTAATGAGGTCTCAAAAAAAACAAAAAAAGGCGATTTTGTTATCCCCGAAGAGCACAAAAAAGGGGGGTGGTAGAATAATACTTACGTTAATTGCTCAACGAATCGGAACAGCATTCAAAGCACCAAATTGCCTCACTCAGCCAATGCCTAGGTAAGTCACTACCAATCGCTAATTAGGGGTCGCCGATCAGCTGCAGCCGAAGACGGCCGTGGGTTCATTAGATGGGGGGAATGGCGCCACCAATTTAATGGATAACAAAAAAAGATAACACAGAGATAACCCCCTAATTCAGAAATTGATAGATTACGCTACAGCTAAATTGGAACACTGTGGATTAAATAAAACGGCGCAAAACTGAAGTCAAACAATGAAGTGCAGGGGAGACAAATTTGTTTTATTTACTCGTAAAGCCGGATACAATAAAATACATATAAGTAAAAGTTTAGGGCCGATATAAAAGCATATAATGCCCCAAGGATCCTTGTTTACAGAATGGGGTGGCCAATTAAAACACCAAATCATCAAAATAGCAGAAATTCCTGGATGCTCCCGAGGAGTGACGTTAATATAAAATTGTAAGTTACAAGCGGGCAACCGCCCCAGGAATTTCTATAGCGTGGTACATGTAACAATTAATATCACAATTCGTAGCTAAAGTGAAAGCTACGGCGAGGGGAAGCCTCGTACTTTACAGATTAAAATATGTAATTAAAGTGATGCGTCCAGACCATGATATAATTATTTCGCGCTGGTATATCGCGCTAATCTCAATTTAGAAACAGATTACTTTCGGCAGTCCATCGATTGAGGTACAGAAGCGCGTACAGTCACGCTTACTCGCTGGCTACCGCAAGCACAATTAATAGAGCAGCAAGGTTACCTTGAGCTGGTGCGAGACCCTCTTAGCGTTGATAACATCGCAGGAACGGGCTTCCGGGGGTTTGATGGCTCACCAAAAAGGACAGTAGCTCGTCAATTAAGCGCGCCGAGATAACGCTATCACAGATCGCATCGAGCCGCAAGTCGGTATTCTCGGAGTTTTTATTTGTACCCAATACGTGGTGGGGACTAAGTTATTGAAATAAACGTTAGCGGGCAATCGAAAAGGGGCTGAAAACGGTCATACTCACACTAAATTCCCCAAATGTTTTGCTCGGGAAGTTTTGGCGTCAAAAAAAGTCTGCACCAGGCAGTATCTCCAGATTTAAATTCAGAGGAATGGCGAGACGCGTACAAATCCCCTAACCAAAGGGTGAAGTGCCTAGACATCAATAAGCACCTTCTCCAAAATTGCGACCTCGAACAGCACCAGAAACTTCCAACGACCTTATTCGATCGAACGCCGGGACAAGATGCCAAATTTTCGGGTCCTCGAACGTTCAACAATGTGCAACGGCGGCGTATCAAAAATGCGCAATATCCGAACGCCATTCGAAAAATATCGAACATACTCGTACAGTAAAGCGAAAAATTGATGGTAACAAAATATCGAGAAGACAGTAAAGCGAAAATTGACGGTACCAATTTTTACGACGCTGATTGAAAGTTGTGGCTTTGAACTGTGGGTAACAAATAAAAAAAAATCAAACAGGTTAACAACAACTTAGATGAGAAATTAAGAAATCAAAGAAAGAATGGAAGTGAGGAAGACACTCGCGGATGCTCCAGAAACAAAGAAGTTGCTCTGGTAAGGACATATCGTATAAGACGAATGGAAGAACAAAGGCTGCCCCGCAATGGGTATTAACAGAACTTAGAAGAATACGAAGACCACGAAGTAAATGGATGGATGAAATAAGAAAGGTATTGAAAAAAAGACAGTTGAAAACAATATCCAATCCAATAAAATCGCTTTTTTGATAAAAAGTAAGTTTTAGTATGGCTCCAAACTTATTTTTGACCCTGATGATCTAAACTTCCGGTTTTGATTTGAAAGATACAGAATCGTCCTAACGACATCTCTTGATAATACTTTGATGCGTGGATGGAAGTAAATAATTTTGTACAAATTGTCTTCAAACGCTTTGGTACAGACAGCTGCCATGCTTGAATTCACTGGAGTCTTCCACAAATTTGTAGAATTTAAAGTCAGTTCTTAGTTAGAAGGCACACGTTCTTTTACGGTTTGGTATGAAACTAAAGATAAACATGCACTTACAATGTAAACATTCAGTATTTAATTTTTGTAAATACTTAGAATAATTTTTATTGTTCGTAATAGAGTTGAGGCAATTTTATTAACTCGTAATTTTTGTATATTCTCTGCAGGTAACCGTTTTTAACAATAAGGCTTTGGAGACCTAAGAGAATTGAATTGAAAGCAATATTGACTAGGCGCAGATTTGTTATCTTCTTGTTTCCCTTTTTTATTTATTCTTTGTGGCTTGGGCCTTGTCTTCTAACCATATTCTGTTTTGCGTCTTTTCTTTGCTATCATACTAACTTTATCAATGTACTCCCTCTTTGTTACCCGCATTGTTGATGGTATTTTTCTATCAGATTTTGGACGTTTTTTCATCTCTCTGTTCTTAATTCACGCAATTTATTCGAGCATCTTTCGGGTTCCGTACGGGTAAAGTATATTATACTGTCAGTTTACTTTTTTCTATTTCTTCCACTACTAGCTTTTGGTCTAGTCCGCTATTTATGCTTTCGATCCTATTTCTTTTGATTGCCACTACAGAGATTTCATTTTTGCTGCTGTGATTTGCGATTCTTGGTTGATCGTTATAACTCAGGATTTCGTTCTTCACAGCAGTGTAAAGGTACACAGTAGACTCTTAATTATTCAGGACAATGACCACGAGGAAGGGTATGAATAGCTATTGTAAATACACAAAAATAGGAATATACGCAATAAAGACTTATAAAACTTAAACAAACTCTATTTCTTACAAAAGATTTCTTTTATATGCAAAACAAACCAATAAAAACTGTCTGCTGCATATCGTTTTATATAAGTACGTATGTGGAATTATAGGTTGCCCATCTTGCTTATTTTGTTCGAATTTCTTCTTGCACTTCATCATATTTCTTCTTGTAACAGGTATAAGTTTCTCCTACACCTTGTGTCGAATGTGTATTACTTTGGATATTTCGATATTAAAATTTTTATGCCCTTTTCGAAAATTCTCTCCCAAATGCGTGTGTGTTCGCTATTATCAATATGTCACTCAGGTCATCTTGGGTCATTACTAGACTTAAATTGCAGTATCTGAGGATTATTCTTTTAGTTTTAGCTTTACATTGTTTAAGTAAGTATGTATCTAGCCAAAATGTTACAAATAGTAGCCCCTGTCGTTGTTTGACTCCTCTATTCATTTTGGATTTTGTCCAGCCTAATAGGTTTTTTCGGTAATAACTTTTAATATCGTTACGTCGCCGTTAGGGACATTTTCCGTCCAATATTGTTCTCTGTAGCTTGTGATATCAATAATACATATTTATTATTGAGTACACTCTGCCATTAAATGAATTGTTACGGCGATTTTATAAGTTCAATAAACGTTAATAAATTGAAGCAAGGTACGTACGTAGCTGCCCGATTGCAATGACATCATCCACGCCGAGGTAGTGCTCTCGGTTAGAGAACATTACCTTAAGCAAGATTTGATAACCCAGTGGCGCCCGTAATCCTACTAATGTGTTTCTACGTCTCTTCCAATTACGTTAAACATAATTACTTATGATCCTTAAAATAGACTCATCTTATGTCTCATTTAAGCTGGCTGTACTCTTTTTGCTTGTTACCAGATAGCAATTATCGTTTTCACTTGTATCAGTTGCTCTGATGCTGTTTAGTGTGCAAAATTTATAAGACCAATATTCTGTTTATCAACTTATTGCTCGAAATGCAATATAAGATTATATATATTTTAATATGAGACTGTAGAAATTATAATTATGTTACGAGCTAAAAGTTACTTCACGTATATCCTTTGAACTTACCGCTTCGTGATTTTTGCTTTGGCAGTGAGTCGGCTGAGCTGAATGGGCTTCAGGCTTACGAACATGTAAGATTTCGACTTCTTCCTTTTTGCTTCCCAACTGTGCAAGTGTGTGTATGAGCTTGAACGTCGCTTTCTATGTCGGATGCGAAATTATCAGAATGACTAATTGGCCGTATTTTTTTGGAAAACCGAGTTTTCTTTATTAGCCCTAATTCGCCCCTTTCGTTTGAGCCGCACTGTTCCAACTTTTGTGGTATTTCCAGCTGTTCTTGTAGATTGTATTAAATACTACCAGTATCTGACTCCTATACCTCTCTCTCTCTCTCTTTCCTTCTTCTGTCTCCTGTTTCTTAGTTATTTCAGCAGCGATTTGTTGCGGGAACCTTGCTGCGAGCCGTTGCCCAGGGAGAACCGAAAATTTCATGGTGGGACAATTACTGGTTGCTAATGTAGATACATTTTAATTGTATGGGCTGTGCTACTATTTTTCGACTGTGATTTTTTAAATCTGGTTTGAGCTTTTGCTTTTATAAATTTTAATTCGTGCTTTTTAACGATACGAGACCAACGCTTTCGGCTGGAATCGGTCGGATGCCCTAGAATTTTATTTTGTTCTTGTAAATCTTCAATATTTGTTGTCACACGTTACGTTTCCTTTGAACCAATTGCTAACGCTTTCGATTCGGATCAATCAGGTCTCATTCGAAGTTATGTTGGCTTTTATAATGATATTCACCATTGAATCTTTTAGTCTGTTTATTTCATTACTTGCATTTGTAATTTGACATTTATGCTGAGAAGTCAGTGATATTTAAATTAGATATAATAGTTTTACCCTGGGTGAACCCTACTAATTTTTAAAATTTGGTAAAGCTGTTGGTTATTATATTACTGACTATTATATCTGTTAGTTACCATAAAGTTCGTCTTGTTATTGGTTATTGCAATCTTTCTGACCTGGCCTTTAAGTTACTGTTGTTTTAGATTACCTAGCAACCGACTACCTTTCTTTAGTTTATGAGTTGTCGTTTCTATCTCTTTGACGCCTCTAGCAATTATAAAGTCACTTCTGGCTTTGTTACTAAACCCAGCCGTCTTTGCTGCATCTAGTAAGCCTTCGGATGTGTCCATGTATTCTCGTGATAATTTTGAAATTAATTCCACTTTTTTAAATTAATTAAAAGCTTAACAGGTGATGCATTAGATTCTCATAAACCCTGCTTCAATATTTTACCAAAAACTTTAATATACTATAAGAGCTTATATGGAAAGATATTTTAATATTATTCAAATATAATAACAATACAAATAAAGGCTATTTTAGATGTACTCTTTGTAAACATTAACAAACACGAATTTATTGTATCGAGAAGTTATGTTTCAGTTTTAATAAATTATTTCTTTCAATGTTCAGTCTCTCCTGCTGAATATATTTCTACAAAAACTGAGTGAACGAGAAAATTATATGGTTGTTAAATTGAATGTACACTTAATTTTTGTATTGCAATTATTTTTAAAAAGGAATTGTTAGTAACGTTTAATTTTACAACAATAAACTTTCACATTTAACCTGAAAGTTGACATTGACATTTTATGTCTGCTACTATTACCACCATGCTTTCTTCAAAGAATCTAAATCACGAGTATATGATGCAAACTAAGGATTATTTGCATAGAAAATGAATAATTTCGTGAGAATTTTAACATCTCTTAAACCAAATATTATTATTTGAATATTCAATTACTCCTAATTTGCAGAAATATTCCCATAAGTTCTGTAACCCATTCCGCTTAATAAGGCGAAGTTTCTTTGAAGTTTTTGGCGGTAGTTGAACTTTGGCCTTAAAATTCTATACTATATTTAGCATTATTCATACTTGAGTCACCAAAAATTCCTCCTTTTTTGTTTAACGTCTTTACGTGTTTGTAAAAGTTGAAACATCAAGTTGTTTGTATCAATATTTATTAGGTGCCAGTTTATGTCTTTGTCTTTATGGGACATTTTTGACTATGAATTAGTTTTTTTTTACTTCGTTGGGTTTGTAGATGCATTTTCCTATTGTCTAGGATTATAATTTAATTTGTTTTTGCAACATTAATATTTATATTTAACACGTTCCTTGATGGAGTAGACGTTAACTTCAAAATTTATTTGCATCTAGTTCGGACATCAAATAACTGGTGTTTTTCTTCTGAAGCCTGGTTGACAATTCGCTATTCTTATATTTTACTAGACCAACCAATATTCTGATGTATATAATACAGCTTCTAATAGTTTTCTGTTCATCTTCGTTAATTCCCATACTTCCGATCCGTATAGAAGAATAGTTTCTATTAATTGCGTTGTGTTATTTCATTGTTAAAACAGAAATTATATGGAAAACCAAAAACAGTTCTGGAATGCAGTCAAGAAGCTACAAGGGAATAATGCAAAACAAATACAAAACATAAATAACCAAAACGAAGAACTGCAAGCGCACGGCCAAAACATTCTGAAAACATGGAGAGGCCATTTCGCAAAAAGTTTAAAGCTGGAGAAGAGGAGGAAGACGTAGAAAAATAGTAAAAACTCAGGAAATACAGAAGACAGAGAGGAAAATGCTGAAGAAGAAATAAGTGAAGAAGAATTAAGAAGAGCCCTGAAGGAAACCCGTAATGGGAAAGCAGCGGGCGAAGATAACATGCCATCGGAATTATCAAAAAAGGGAGAACCAGCCATACATAGATGGCTACAGAAAATAGTTCAACAAGCATGAACTACAGAATCAATACCCCAAGGACGAGAAAGAAACATAATCGTACGAATCCACAAAAATGGAGATACAACAAACTGCGATAACTACAGGACCATCTGCTTAGCATCAGTAATATTCAAATTATATTCAACAAAATTGGAAATACGTTTAAGACCTTATATAGAAAATAAAGTAAACGAAGAACAAACAAAATTTCGACCAAACCGACAAACGCAGACCTGCATATATACCCTCAGATCGATAATAGAGAAACAGTAGGCAGAAACATGGATATAAGTACATATAGCTTTCCTAGATTTAAAAAGCAGCGTTTGAACAAGTACCAAGACAGTATATACAGATTGGTGGTGGACAATGTGAATATAGGTAATCAAATGAGAAAGAATACAGTTGATTTGTTTTTAGAAAACACTGAATTCGGGGATACTAGATTTTAAGTCGTTACGTCTATTTCTGTCTAATTCATACAAAGTCCATAAACCGTATTCTAGGTTATGTGACTACCTGTGTTCACATTATCCACGACCAATCTGTAGGTGATGTAATAGATAAACTGGGGACAAATCCACATTTTCAACGAGTAATTAAATCATATACAGCAACGTGACGGAATAGTTAGACTAACTGGAAAGACATCGGAAGATTTTAAAATAGAGAAGGGAGTCAAACAAGGCAACAGTTTAAGCTCATTTCTCTTCGTGGACTACATGTAACTGATAATAAAACGAGCCAAAAAGCATTCCAAGCTAACAAGACTAGGGTCTCACAACCTTACTCCAGTACATACAAAATACCTTGTATCGAGAGATCCAAAGAAAACTGATCCTCAACGGGCTGTGGAAATTCAAATGTATGAATATGTTGGTGGCACTGTAAGTCTGTGTCAAATTCGATGTTAGCAGGTTAGGTTTTTCGTCAGTTTTGACACAGAATGACGCAAAATCTAACCTGATAACCTCGAATTTGACATAGACTTACCGTGCCACAAACATACTATTCATACGTTTGAATTTCCACAGCCCGCTGAGGATCACTTTTTTTTTAATCTCTCGATACAAGTAGACGATGTTTTAATAGATGATAAAGTAAATGTGTTACACATAAACATTGGAAATTTGTCTATAAGATAAAAGAATAAACATTAAGATCGATCAAGACATACGAAACAAAATAGGTAAGGCAAATAGAGTGAACAACGTTGGATAAGCATAAATCCAAAATAATAGCTACGGAAACGAAATAAATACCTTCGAACTATAATAGGAAAAACCAGAAAAGACAGAGTATGTAACAGAAGCGTTGGAGATGAACTAGATTTAAAATCTCTAATAGAAGAAATAGAGGAAAAACTGGTAAACTGGTATGGTCACCTGATTCGCATGAATGGGAAAAGAATCCTCATAAAATTGTTCAATATGAGATCTGAAGCAAGGAGAAAGCGTGATAGACCGAGAGTGCAGCGGGAATGAACAATAGATGAAATGACAAGAAAATTAGGGAATACCAGACACCGTGAGGTATAAATGGGAACAAAGAGAAAGAAGACGAAGAGTTAATTTCGGCAGCCCAGAGTAGCTATTTTCTTTACTGTTGTAGTGCTTATTTAGCTTGTACTATTCTGCTTGTCGAGAAAATAAAAGAAAGAATTAAAAATTCCACGTGAAGGAAGATAAGGGGGTAAACCAGACAAAGGTATGGTTAAACAGTATAAGAGAGGCCACGAAAAGAAGAGGCTTATAGAAGATGAAAATTGGGAGGATAAGAATTACTAGTGTTTAGATAAATTCGGTTTTTAAAGATAACTGCAAAAGGAAAAATCATATCAAGGATTTCTATGCGTCATTCTGTTAGACTCTTAATTACCCAACTTTTTCCCCATTTAAACAAATTTGTAGCTCTTACTATTAACGAGATCCCGATACTGGTCCTCTTTATCTTGGACACACTGTATATGGTAAAAAAAATGAATATACTATTATCTAAGGAACTTACCGAATGGAAAAAGGGCGACCAAGCTTGAAGGGGACTGAATATTGCTACGTTGTGGGTGGCTATATAAAGAAACAACTTTATTTTCTCTCACTTATTATATAGCTCCCGTTCTTGGCTGCTATAGAGACACAAGGTCCCTATAGCAGCCCGCCCGCCCTGTTGGGGGAATTGAAATTACCTTGAACCTTACCTACCTTACTTTAATTATAGCTATTAACGTATCTAGGAATGTTATGATTGATAACATCCTTGGTTTGTTCAATAGTTTACCGGTTGCGGTATGATAATGGTTGCCATGTACGGTAAAGGGATATTACAGTACCTATACAGTTATTTCAGTATGGTAATGGTTGCATTGTACGGTAAAGGACTAGTACTTACCGTACAAATACAGTTATGACTTAGTTGCCAGCCTACTTTTGTAAACAAAGGCTTAATATCCTGAAACCGGTAAATATATTTATACACATATATTTTTTATTATACCTGCATCAGAATCGCCGTTTAAAGCACGCCTGAGCGTGCGAATACAGGCGATTAAAGCACGCCGAGCTTTAAAGGTTGTCAAGGATACTACTGAATGCAACAACGGACATGGACGCGACAAAAATGTAAACAATTCTCGTAACTATAGTAGCAATATTATTATGGCCTCTCGATTTACCACGACAAAAATTATTTCTAAGTTTTTAGTGCTTAATTTATTTCCAGTATTGCAGGTATAATAAAAAATAACGTAAAGTATTCGTGGATAACTGGTCTTTAAAACACTTGCTCTATTTCGAGCACTCCGGCTACGCCGTCGGGCTCGAAAACTCGCGCGTGTTTTAAAGACCTTGTTATCCACTCATACTTTAATATACTATTAAAGATTAAAAATTATAAATTTAACAAACACAAATACATGAATCAAGTTCATTTATCTTGTGTCAGTACGTATATTATTTATTTATTGCTGATACTGCAGCTAGGTGAACTAATTCCAGTTATTTTGATTTGCTCTTTATTTTCTGTAAAGTCTGAAATCTTTCAAAGTTTCATTGTTTATACTATACTTAAGCTGCCGTGCAATTGGCTGACAGTTGTGGAATGTTCTTTATATGTCACTCTCAACTTTCATGAAATGTATCATGCATAATTCGTCGCTTTGCCAGGTAGATAAATTTTGGCCGGTCCAATAGATTGATATTCATTTCAAGAACAAAAACGTGGAAATTGTATATCGAAAATAACGATCTTGTTGGTGTGTTCGCAAATTGGACACTTGGAGTAGGCGATAGAAGTGGTACTTCATCTAGGTCCATTTGCATATGAAGTACAAGTAGTAAGATTATAAACACGATAGTAGCAATAAAAAATGTTAAATACTTACAAACAAGTTTCTAATAAATTTTTATACACTTCAATGTTTACACAATGCATACGGGTAATTTATTCTAGTGTGGCACCACCCGATTGCATAGTAAATGTTGGATGGGATGGATAACGATTATAAATATGTGACCTAGCAATTGTAACTTATGGCTAAAATTAAAACTGGTATGGAAATTACAAGTAATTATTGTGACTGAGCAAATTTTAAAGGTCGCAATGAGGTCATCTTTAACATGACCTGTAGCTAGTTTAGAATAGATAATTTATTAGATGGGCACCACCAACATCATCATCATCCTTTCCTCATCATCCTCAGCTTTCGGATTATGGCTTTATCTTTTTCTCCCGACGTTACGGTTGTGTGTAACTTTACAATTTTATGCCAGTTGTAAATGTAGGCCTTGACCTTTCGTTTTCCAAAATACGCATATTGGTAAAATGTTTGCATACTTTTGAAAATTCCCAATCTACTTTTACGACTATAATAGTGTTTATCTCTGAAACAACCTTTGACGAGTCTAAGGAACATCGTTTCGATCGCTTGGATATAGTATAATATAGTGTTGTTGAAAGCTATCTTCCATTTCCGGTTAGTAGTAGTACCTTTAAAGTGTTTGACATTATATACTGTACCAGAGACTGACTATTGATTTCTGTTCCAAATCTTTAAATGTAATATTTCTTCTGTGATACTCCTCATGTTTTCATACTATTATATCTGTTCTTTCTAAATTTATTATTTCTCTTATTTGACCTGTTCTCATATGACCTTGTAGTACTAGTCTAGACTTGTCATTCATTTGTGACAGTACCTTAGGCTACTGGCGTAAGCAGTTGCTTTTCTGTTTTATTTCTAATATCGTTACTCCATAGTTATTAGTTTAGTTGACTCATAAAGTCTCTTTTTTACTTTCCCATACCCATAGGTATAGGGAAGTCTTGGAATCATGAAAATTATGGAAATCGAGATTTTCACAGAAATATCCGTTTTGGGCCACTAGGAACCCAAAAAAGTGGTTTTTAAAAAATGTCTGTCTGTGTGTGGGTGGGTGACGCTCCTACAGCCGAAAGTATTGCTCCGAATTTGATGCGGATAACGATAGAGGGTCATAAGACAAATCTGTTAGTTTTTTGCCGAACTCGCTAGGTTTAAAATGACGGGCGCTATGATTTTTTGAAAATTTTGAGTTTAACGCCCTATTACTCAAAAACGGATGAATCGATTCAATTGATTTTTTTTTCTAAATAGTATATGAAGGCTAACACGAGGTGATATAAAAAGTGTTTTGAAAAATATTAAGGGGCCTAAATCACAAATTTTCAAAATTTTGGAAATTTTCTAAAAATCATTTCTTAAAAACTGCCCACAGGAATTTGTTTAAACTTCATACACTGATAGACCCCGAAAAGGGCTATCGATCTGTTTTTTAAAGAATCTCATGAATTATCTGTGGCGCCCTCTACGAAGCTTTGAAGTTTGAAAATTTAAACCCCTTTAATTAATAAACAAAACAAGATAGGTAGCTGGGGTTTTCACTGAATTGCTCAGTGCATAATGGAGCATATGAATATGTAAAAAAATATTACACTCGTGGATATATGTAAGCGCACCGGCCCCCTCCCCCCTCTATTTTTGAAAAATAATTTTTTTATTCTAACAGTTGTTATATTTTTGCGTCAAAGAATCTTTTTCCGCGAAAATAAAAAAATCGATTTTGTATGCCCTAGAAAATATAATTTCCAGGTACTTAGAAAATTTCACCTCGGTGCTACAGCCGTTTTGAGGAAAATAATACATAAACTAGCACAGTGGCGGCTTGTCCACTTGGCGCCATCTACAGAAGCTCGGTGGTCACGTTTTGAACTACACATTCTTTTATATTTACCCGCTATTTACGTGAAAGTGTAAACGCTTATCACGGTGAAGACGTGAGTCATCGAGTTGAAATTTTGATATGTTGTAAAGACTGTTTAATAAAGATGATATGAACAGTTTCCAGTATGGGAAAGTCCAGGGAGGTAGTCACGTCCACTTTTTCATACTTAGTGTAACACATCTTTGTCATCTCTGCGAACTTGTGAAAATAGGTTCTAAATATTTATATTCGTGGTATACTTGATACATTGATCAGAGCCTATGTTGTCCTACAGCCTACAGCCATATATTGTGTTTTTCAGTGTTTACCTAATCCCCATATATTCAGTTTAATTTTCCTGTCACGTATATAATAACGTCAATGTTTTCCGCAAGAACTATTTGAATGTCAGCAAGTTTAGACGTTCATTTTGCTGCATTTGTTAAATACCCGTTTTCATAATGTTGTTAATAAAATTATTAAATAAAGTACATATGCAAAAACAAGGGTTGTTGATTGAAACATTGATTAATATGAGATAATATCTACATTATCTCTCTAGGGATAAAATGTGTTATTTCTGTCACAATTTTCGTAACCTAGAAAGTGATTTCTATTTCTAACCGTGAAAAAACTAAAATTTTCCGTAAGCAACAATTTGTATATTACCAAAAATAATTACACTCGTTGGCACCATTTTGAGAGCACACTTGTCTATACAGAGTTGTTCAATTTCGAGGCGTATCATTTCGAAAACAGTAAAAAAAACATGGTTTAATTAGGGTAAAGTTGCATATTGAAATGCTTGTAATGAAGCGACTTTTGAGCCCCATCGCGTGGGCACCAAATTGTAACGGGCCGTTTGTTGCGTTGCGTCCTTTCTTATTGACAGCTAGTTCTATAGCAATGAGATCCCTTTTGTTATATTTATCTCAGCTCGTAGCTAGGAAAACCCTTTATGCAGCGAACCTCAAACTCGTGCAAAGCGCTTCAAAATTGTAGTCAAATAAAAGGCCAATCTGTCTACACAAATGAGCAACAGGTATATAGTTTCTGTAAAAAACAATTTTAACCAATATTAGAATAATTTTCTAAACAACGAAGCTATTTCTACTGCTGCTTGTGAATAACTGTACGCCATGAGTCACTCACCTTAGGCTATGATTGTCGACTTGGATTTTTCTCTCCCAGGTATTCCCCGTGGTGTTTTTATTATTGCGTCAAAGTAGGGCGCAAGCGCTTTCTTTGTCGGTTGAGTGAACTTTTGAATCGACAAACAACAATGTCCAAAGGACTTTGGAGTCTTGCGTAAAGTTAACCGGTCGCTGAAGATTCTTCCTAGCTCTTACAGTTCTCTTAGGCAATGCAGAAGTCCTTGTTTTCCTCTGGTGCTGAGCCACATCTTCAAAACTAAGGTCACCCGGCGTACACCTATGCCTACGGCACACACACACACACTGCCAGTTCAAAGCAAATCTCCCTGATCTGACACTTAAAGCAGCTGTAGGAATAATGTAACTAATATGCAAATTGCATTACATGCTTTTTATTATTTGTAGATGTGATGCGTTTCTTTAGTACTTTGCACTGGTTCATAAGTGCTAACGCTGCTCTGTTAGCTTTACTGTTTCTAATTAGTATAGTTTCATTTAATTATTTGTGGTTATGGTTATTGTCATACCTCCTGATATAGCCTCGTCCAACCAATTTAACAGCTTAAGAACTATTGTACTGAATCAGAATTAAATCGTTTCCAACAGGTTAGCATCCAATACACCGATAAGTCGTCTCACTTGTTGATTTTCACTATTTGTTCATTTATTCTTACATGATTGTCGTGTTATACAGGGTGTTATGAAAATGAGTGCAAATATTTTAACCCGTAATAGAACTCGCTAAACCGAACAACTTCTCTATTTATAATTTTTTCGAAAACGCCCTCAAAACGGAGTTAAAATTCAAAACAATTTTACTCTCAAAATGCATACCCGTCTACGGAATAATATTTTAATTCAACGGCACAAAACACAAAAAACATTTCTTTGATATGCAAACCAACAAAAACTGCATAAGTAATGATAAAACCTTTAGTTCACATCTGGTCACTAACGTAATTTATCAATTGAAGTAGGTAAGTTATTGACCGCATGTTTTTTGTGCAAGAACTTTGCAGTTTTAATATGCTTGTGTCGTTCGCCTTTAACTTAGATTTGCTTACCAAGCGGCTCTTCAAATTTAGGGGAGATAAATAATTGAAAAAATATTCGATTAAATGAAAAACGATAGATAGAAAAGTTGTTCATTTTGGTGAGCTTTATCACTGGTTAAAATATTTGCACTCATTTCCATAACACCCCGTAGAGAAAGGAGCTGTATATTACTTATATGCTTCTCTCTATTAAGAAAAACATCACTTTAACTAACATTGTAGTTCCTAAAAAAATACGACTGGTGTATGCATTCACGTTGTTGTTGTTTTTTTTTAATTTTTAGAATTGCCGCGTGTTTTTTGTGCCTTGATCGATGACAACGGCGATACTTTAGTTTCGGTGGCGGTCGCGACTTGCAAATGTGCGACAACATCATATTTTGAGAAAAGTTAAAGTGGCCACTAATGGAAAACTACGATATAGAAAATATTATTAGCGTGTGGAACATCGTCAAAATGTAATTAAAATTCAACTTGAACGTTCTATACCCCTTAGATAATAAAATTAACAAATGTTGAATAATATGTTTTGTTTTGAATAATCCAAATAAGCTAATTTATGAACTATAAAAAGGACAAAACGTAATATGTCTTTTATGATTTTTTATATCGCGTTTAAAAACACACGTTTTAATCAATTACTTCTAATTTTTTAACTACTGTATTTCTATAAAAATCATATTATCATATTATTTAAACAATGCAAATAAATGAAAAACACTACAAAAACATGCGTTCCTTAGACTTCATTTTCAGACGTAAAGCAAGTCTTAAATAGTTATTTATGTATCAAGGGCATTATAAAGATTTTATGCTCCCTCGAAAGCGACAAATTTACAAGTCCGAGGTCTCTGGCTGGAGGGTTTGAGACGCGCCCCAGGGTATAAACAAACATCAAATAATACAAAGTATATACAAAATTTTATGTCTTACTAGTGTTTCTAAATAAGCTAAATAATGGATAATAAAGCTTGTATTAGATGATCAACTGTTGCTGTGAACACATCGACGGATCGAGGTTATTGGTCAGAAATTTGACACTTGTCATTTCTGACAGCTCACGTACCATAATAACTCACAAAGCTAAAAATTGGTGTGAATGTACTTTATGACCTACTGAATGAGAATCTGTGGTGTTGACAGCACTTGCGCGGTGAGATCCAGCCGCCACCTTGAAAATAATTAAATAAACTTATATTTTCAGAGAAAAATTTTAGTTTGAAAATTAAGAATAACATGTATGATCAAACATTTGTAGATACCTGATATGTGGACTTACTCTAATTAAAATAATTTTTGCATTTTAAAATCAAAAACGTATTTAATAAAGA
The DNA here is from genome assembly GCA_940337035.1 of Agriotes lineatus. NCBI lineage: Eukaryota > Metazoa > Arthropoda > Insecta > Coleoptera > Elateridae > Agriotes > Agriotes lineatus. The sequence goes on along the minus strand of OW679198.1, from coordinate 135,532,489 downwards.
AAGCAAGGTAACAACTTTTGTCAGATTGAATGGCGGTTGAAGAATGTTCAAAATTATGTACAAAATAGATAACAACATCTTAATATTTTTAAGAATACTGAAAAGTTAGAGGAAACACTGAACAACGTTAATTACCTTAATTCACAAAGAAAAATATGGTAAAATTTGACTGCGCTATAGCCCTAAGCAGTCTGATTATTAGTCAGACGCTTACCCGCTTGGCTAAAAAGAGCTGTCGACGTACTTGCTCAGCGTAGCATTATGAAGCACGCGGTGACAACAGGGCCGATCGAAGAAGTGCTCTCGATCGGTGCTGACGAGTACGGGACACACGTACCCAGGAAGGTACGCTTTTATGTATAAGAATGCCAACAGAAGCATGTTGAAAATAAACGCACGTTATAGGAAGGCTGCTGAATATTAATTGACGTCGTTTTGAAAAGAAGGTTGGTGACTTATTAGTTATTACACTCACGTACAACAACAAAATTTCTCTAATTAGCTTATTCTTTCTTGCGTCGTGTCAGTTTTGTTGTTGTCAGTTGTTTATATTATGCCACGTACTTTGTCTGCGTTGCAATCTTTGAAGGTGTTTTGTTTCATATTTCGATGTCATATACCTACTTTTGAAGTTTTTTCTGGAATCTAGCAGTTTTAATTTTTGGCTATTCTCCGTTAATTTAGTGATGATTACTTGTATCATACGATGATCGCTATTTAGATTTGCTGTATTAATTACACTTATGTACCTAACTATATTTTTGTTATTATAGATATAATATATAACCTATTTAATTTTTGCTTGTTTATCTTGACTCTTTTTTATAGTTTACTGAAGGAGGCATACATTCAATGAAAGCGAAGAAGAATTACAAGAAACGGCAGAGATACTTCAAATAAGCTCTAGAAAAAAAACATAAGCAAAACGAAATACAAAAATACATCATGACCAATGACAAAGTAAAATAAAACCACAATCCAAGTCTTCTGATGGAAAATCATCAACAAATAGAAGATCTGTCATTTTAATTACAGTGTTTTGACGAATTTGTAATCAGCTGCTTTGAAAACCCCTGTATATCAATTTTTATCAAAGGCTTATAATTTTTCATATATGGCCGCCATATTGAATCTATCATTTCGTTTAGAGTAATTTTGATTTCATATATGTAATCATCGACCTAAAACTTGATATAAATTTGTAGTTTCAAATTGTTTCACAAACTTGTGAATTGTTGATACAGATGGAATAGCTCGATTATTAAATTTAACCGAGAATAAATCACGAATTGTGCGTAAACCGATGCCACTGTAAAATGCTTTGATAATAAATACCCTCTCTTCATTAAAATATTCAACATTATTATTCATAGTAATTAGTTAAATACGTGAATTCATAACTGACAGATAATAACATTTTCCCGCTGCTGATCATGTAAGTCAGTGATACAGCCTTAGTAACAAAACGTGTAAGTCGGTGATTATATTTGTTTGCTGCTTTTTCTTGACAACGGAACTTAATATTATTATTAAGTCCCTAGGATAATAAAATTAGCAAAGCAAGATGCAGATTTGGACGCTTTGTTTATAAATTGCAAGTGTTTATGTGACATGTGACACTCACAGGTAGCGCGACTCACGAAAACTAATCCTGGTGACAGGTGACAAACCGAACAATTTTTTCATAAATCTAGGAAAATTTCGATAAGCAGCGGGAAAAATATAATAATATAACTCGGAATATATCGCCTATTAACATTTTCGGCAGGCAACAAGCCGCAATTTCGTCTTGGCTTGTACTTACCTACCTCAAATGTTAATAGGTCCTTACATTCCTTGTTACTTAAATAGCTATTTTTTGACATAAACAAATTAGATTATGGCTGGCTTATTTTTTGTGAATAAAATGCAAAACGTTTATTACAGTTTTAAAGCTATTTCTATCTTAAACAAGCAACAAATTCAAATAAAGTAGTATAAAATGAATCGCATTTTTTCTCTTTCGATTGATACCACTATCAATTCGATCGATTCAAGTGACAAACAGTCATCTGCATATATAAGATTTCCCATGCTATTTCCCTATGTTCGCACCTTAAGTGAAACACTCAGTATAAGTTTTGTGTATCTAGATACGACAGCAAGTTATTGAAGAAAATCGCATAATCGGAAGTATGGTGTTTACCCGTCAGATAAAAATGAAACAACGTCGTTTTTCTCAAACAGAAGAACAATTGATTTTTGGAGATTGGTAATTAAAGAGTGCTGTTGTGATACCAGACTTATTGCATTGAGGTTAATGTTAATATCACTCACACCTACTTCATACTTATCAGGAGTAAACGAATGTAGCAGTTGCGAATCCCCAGCAAACCTTTTTATTTTGCAGGTTTTAACATATTTCCAAAAATTGTTTTTATTATAAAAAGTAAGAGTCCTAAAACAGATCCTTGAGAAACTCCTTTTACACCTGGTAAGAAACCGGATATGTTCCCAGATAAGTAACTTTTTAATAGAAAAACAGCAGAAGTAGGCAGGACAATGTACTGAAGGATGGAAAGCAAAATTTTGTGATCAACTGTATCGAAAGCCTTGCTATAATCAAGTAGTGTGAGAGGAGACATTTTGCCTTGATTAGAAGTAGTTAACAATTCATCATCGGTGTATTTCGGTGGACTGATTTTTTTTCCTAATTTTATTGGTAGCCCAGATATACCATGTAGCTGTCAACGTTTTCCAATCTGTACGTTAGTAGAGTAGAGTGGACCGTTCTGAAACCATCCCCTACCACTTGGCCTTGAGGTCAGGTACCGAGGAGTGTAGTTCCTACGTATTTAACTCTTAACTGAGAATCTGTCCTGCATATGGTTTTAGTTTTTTAAAATTTTATTTGAAGTCGGATCTTGTTTACTCCCTGATTTAGCTCTTCCAACATTTACCGTAGATCTTCTGGATTTTCAGCCATATTGACTATATCATGAACAAAGCGTAGCTGATTTAGTCTGCTACCATTGACTGATATACTTTTTTTTTCAATGCAACCGTTTAAATACCTGCTCCACGGCTACGTTAAATAGTTTTGGCGATATAGTATCGCCCTGTCGATTTCCTCTGCCGATGTTGATGTAATTTGTATTTTGGTGTAGTTTTATGACTGATGGTTTCGTTTTCGTATATATACTTTATAATTTTTTGGTATATATAGGTCCCGGATGGTGTAGCTTGAACAAGCGACTACGTTCGATCAGCAGAGTTAAGAAAGGCTCTTTCTGGTCAGAACTTGGATGGGAGTTCCATGGCTGCTTCTCTCGGCTCCTCGTAATACGGCTGTCGCGGAAATAGTTGATCCAGGATGTCATAATAACACCATGACAGTCGTTAGTGGGGTTGGAAGTCCCCATAAAATATACAACGACGCTATAATTGGACTAACGGCTGTTGCCTGTGTACCAAAATAAAATAAAAATAAAAATCTATGATCTACCCGTGCATCTTTCAAGCCATTTATGACTGACCAATGTTCGATGGAATGTTTTGTAGAAGTCTACGAAAGTAAAGCAAACGTCTAAGTTGTATTCTGTTGATTTCTCGATTAGTACTCTCATTACTAGAAGGCTTGCGGCTTTGCTTTACCGGTTGGCACTTGTCTAATTTGTTTGAAAGTCGGCTTGTAAATATTTCGAAAAGAGCTTATAAATTTGCGACATCAAGCTGATTGGTCTGTAGTTTTCTAGAGTTGTTGAATCTTCTTTCTTGTATATAAGAACCATATGGTTACTCTACTTATATGGTATTTTTCCTTCTTTTAAGCATTTATTACATATTTCACACAGCTTATCTATAATCTCCTCTGCTGTCCCTTCTACGAGTTCTATTGTTCTGTCGTTAGAGCTAGTTGGCCTTCATCTTTGGTGATGTCGAGCAAATCTTCTAATCCAATGTTTAGTACTTTCTCAGTTGTTGTTCGGTAGTCTGGATTTTTATTTCACTGGGAATTATATAATGCTTTGTAAAAGTCTTCTGTTGTTTCTATTATTTTGTGGGTATCTTTTATTTATCTTTCGAATTTATCTTTTAAGTTAGTAATTTGTTTCTTGTTTCCTCCTTTTATTGGTTTTTCTATTTCAGCTTCACGGTGTTTTTGCATCTTTTCCTATTAGTTGTCTCACTTCTTTAGAGGTACGCTTAAATTCTTCAATTTGATTTTCTCTAGAAAGTGTATTTCTTATTCTATTTGTTCTTTTTTTTGTTTGCTGAGTTTTGAGTTCTAGTTGTTCTTTTTTGCCACTTTCTGTGCCGCTTCCTTAAGTGATTGTGTTATATTATCTGCTAGCGTCTGTAATGTAATTGGGTTTGTTGTGTTGTTATGCTGTTCTAGTTTCTATTTCAGTTCTTCTTTATAGATATCACTATTATCTTTCAACTTCTTCAGGTCTACAGACGTTTGTCTTCTTCTTTGCTGTTGAAGTAGTATTTGGGAATGGTTTATTTTGACTTTCGCTTTCACTACTCATTGGTCACTAGATATTTTGAATAAGTTTAGAACACTAACATCTTGTATTATCTACCTTTCGTTGGAGATGATATAGACGAGCTCGTTTTTCGTCTTACCATTTGGACTTACCCATGTCCACATTTTTGTTTTTCCTTAGCAAATAATGAGTTCATTTCATACAACTGATTGTGTGTACCAAACTCGAGCGGTGTGGACCCTCTTTCATTTCTTTCATTAAAGCTGAATTTCCCTAAGTTCTCTTCTGTATCGTCTTGTTGTTCACCTAGTCTGGAATTGACGTCGCCCATGATGATTATGTATGTATTTTTGTTTTTCTTTCTGTTTATAATTGTTGAAACGTCTTTTCCATTTTTTCTTCAGTGTACGTTGATGTTAGTAACGTATGGGTCATACGTTTTGAGAAAATGCTTAATCAGCAAAATAACGAAATTTTATTCAAACGAAAATTAATGGTTAATTTTAGATCTTTTAACAACATAAAAACTAATCGCAATAACAACAAAACACGATTTGTTTACCAGTTTCACGGCAACTAGATCAGACATACGTTACGTAGCATTGGATGCATTTTAACTTATGTTTGGTTAATATCTTTAGTGCTGTAGCTGCTATTCTGTCTGAGATGCTGTGATAGTCTGTAACCCACGGTGTTATCATTTTATGTACCATAAACTCTATTCCTCTTTTACTTTTGTTTTCTGCGCCTTTGTAGTATAGTGTATGTTCTAATGGTAATGCGACAAAATTCTGTCCTTGTCTTCTGGCTTCACACAGCCATACTATAGCCCACGTGGTCTTATTTAACTCTTCTCCTTCTTCTTCTTCTTTCGCGATTCTTTTTATCCTCTCAGGCGTCGGATAGCTCTTCTTGTAACTGATATAAATCTCCTTCATGTAGTAGAGTTCGAACATTGACCGATCCAATAGCCAATTTCGTCACGTCCGGCTCCTCTTATCTGGTGTTATATCCTCGATTTGGGGTTTTTATTTAGTGTTACGTATTGTTCGTTCAGTAATTGAATTTTGTCATAGTAGTCCTTTCTGTTCATTAAACTAGTGGCGTTTCCTTTGTTAACACAACATAATTGTTGCTTATTTCCTGCAGAGCTTGTGTTTCGGCTCTGGTGATGTTTCTAGTTGATACCTTGGCATGTTTTTTTAAGTAATGAATTACGATATATTGGTCAGTTTCGATGTAAAGTATCTGTTTACCCACGTACCAGTAGAAGATGCGGTAAATATTATACAACAATGCTTCGTTCCTCAAGAGTAGATGTGCCTTACGACGACCTAGGTACTTTCTTTGGGAAATAACATACTGTGAGCAAAAAGAAAGGAGTCGTTATGGGATTCCTGATATTCTCAGTCATTGTGAAGGTCTTCATTTATGCCTTGGCGCATAGATTAGCAGCTCTTGAAGTTTTCTTAGCACACCTAAACAATCACTATGCCAGAATACAATTTACTCTAAAAACGTCGTCTCTCTCTTCCTGGAAGTTTTAGTAAAACAAATCACCAACAACAGATTGAACTACATAGATAATAGAAAGAAACCCCACACTAACTGATATATCGCATACCATAAGAACTAAAACATGCGAAACCAGCTTTAGGAGATATCAGAAAGGCAAGTCAAAACACCAGAAAATGGATGAAAACTTAACCTATAAATTACGCTCAATTTCCTTCCATCACCGGAGTAATCAATAGTAGGAGAAAGATCTTGGATAAGAAAAACAGTGGGGTTCGCTATGATACAATTAGAAACATCGAACAAGTGATCTCTCCCAACAAACATTCTTTGCCCTGGCTCTAGACAAAAGACGTTTACCAGTTCCAATGTACTCGTGGCAAAAGTTAACATCACACAAACGGGAAGAGCATCTAATGGACAATATCAGAACAATACACGACTGGGAAACACGCAAAAATCAGACATCGTCCAGCACCTACTAAAACAAGGAAACTACAGAATAAACTACGATTGCCTAAACATACTAGCTAGGACCACTAACTCTGACCCGCGTATTATACGGGAACCCTAGAGATTACTAGAATTCCAACAACTTCTATCGAGAAGACAAGCAACACATCAAATGTAGGTTAGCCGAGCAAAACACATCAAGAGATACAAAAGTCTCACGTCAGTAATAACGTGAGAATAACGAGTTCCTGTAAAATACAAGATTCGTATGATTAGTCAATCGCAACAGCTCTTCGATTCACACCGACAAGAATAATACTACACTATCAGTCTTTAGAATACTTTTGAAAAATCTGACAGTTTGATCAGCGAAATGTTGAGTTCAAATCGACAACAATGACAAAATCCGGAATACCTTACCATTACGTTTTATATGAACCTCAGGCGTAACCAGCGTGTTTGGCACTGGTTGTGTTATAGCCATCGGTGCTTCACACATCGTTTCTCGTGCTCCAACTGTCACGCCGTCAGTCAATGCCTGTTTTGCGTCCTTGATACATAAATAACTATTATAGAGCCCAAAGTTAAAGAGCAAATCAAAAATTATTTAATACGACACGAAGTTTCTTTTATCCAGTTTATTTTTTACTTGTAGCTTACAACTATAAATGTTACACTTGCATTTCAATTTTCTGACTTGTTACTGGATTTGTAAGGTTACATAATGCCGTTTCCTTTTTAGGTCGTTAAAATATACACATATTTGGCTATTAAAACGCAACAACTACATTCTTGTACATTTATTGGTATTGTGTACTTTAAAAATTTAACTCCTGAGGGCTTCAGCAGTTAAGTTAAATATTTCAAATGTTAATGGAACATTTGAATAATAACCAATAGCTCTACCCCTGCAGGCAAATTCAGTATTACCTAACTAGGAGACATCGACAGCTCTTAATCGATTAAAGTTATTAAATACACAGAGGTTTCAGCAAGGATAGGGGGGTGGAAGATATTTCTAAAACCATGAGAGTTACATACAATTTGCTTAAGTAAAAGTTTTGGGTACGAAGGTGGTGCGCCTTAATAACATATTTTTGATTTTACAGGGTGGCTCAAACATGTGTGACAAACCAAACGTATTTTTGTTTTAAATAAATGCTCTTTATTTGCGTAGCTTAAAAGTTTTGATCATTCTAATATAAAGTTGTCTGGGTCTAACGCTCCGAGTTTTAGAGGTATTAACGATTTTATGCAAAAAATTCTAAACTTTAGGCGGCTCCTGTAAGTAACACAAACAACTGAATGAAAGAAAACGTTGCCAAAAAATTATGTTTTTTATGAGTTACCTTTTGAATCTAAAATAGTGGCTCTGGATATTATTGTTATATGAGGTGCTCCAAATTTACAAATTTATTCAATTGGAATCTTTTAGAATTTAGAAATTAGAATTCAATTGTTTTCTCTTACAGCAACCACTTAAAATTCAGCATTTTTTACATAAAATCGTTAACATCTTCAAAAAGGTTAACGTTAGGCCCATACAGCTTCATAATGGAATGATAAGCATGTCCATGCAAAATTTTTAAACTATCCAAATATAGAGCATTACATGAAAATATTAACTTTGGTTTACCACATTTTTTGGGACACTCTGTATAATCCAAATTAGTTTAGTAATATGCACCACCTTCGTACCGAAAGCTAAAAGTAAATTTTATGTAACTTCTGCTTTTATATCTTTCACTCCCGCATTGATGCCGGGCCCTGTATACAGGGTTTTGCAAAACTGACCGATGAACTTTATGTTACGTTATTAGAGGAAGCTGCTTGAACAAAAAATAATAAAAAAATATTTGAGTTGCATTTATTTGAAAATATGCGGGTCTAAGTTTTAACTTCTTAAATATTAAGTATTATTATGGAAAACCGTGCCCACTTAAAGCTTAATATACGAATCTAAATACTTATGAATAATTTTGCCAAGTAGTGAAAAACAAGTATCCATGAAGACAATGCAGCTTTACCTATTTGTAATTATCAATGTTGTCAGTTTAGCTATTTTTGAGGTTAATAAATTTGTGATCCACCATTTTTGCAAAGCCTTCTATAAACATTTTTATTAACGTGGTTGAAATCAATTTATAGAAATTCTAGTCAATGGGATTGTTTTTAACATTTAAAATAAATTAATATCGATAAGCAATATGTATTTGTTTAATTTTATATATAAGAGATCTTCTATTATTTTATTGAAGACAGCACAACTGCTTCAATTTCAAGACAAGAATTTATATGTCTATATACAGGGTGTTTTTTAAGTCGACTGTGCGGCTTCTGGGGTGAGATTGCAACAGAAAAAGTCGAAAACTTCTAGAGTGTTGCATCAGATCCGTAGTTTGCTAAATATGTATAGCGTGTTGAAGTTTTCAATTTTTGTTTAAATTTTCCTTATAACAATATAACGCTTGGATCAGTTTGGTCGATATTCGATACAACACTCCAAACTGGTAAGTCATATTCTAAGACGATATTGGTTATTAGTAGTAGTATTCTTTGTGGGGAGACTCGCATCTGGCAAGTAGGCCTTCATAGGCCCTTTTTGCCAACTCCGTGGACAAGGTCTAGGCTTGCAGAGTACCAGGTACCTTAGTCCTACTTAGAATTTTGCCGAGACTAAAGAGTTCCAACCATAGCAAGGGATATTTTACATGCTACACATCGTAGTAACGTGGGACCCACGGCTTTACATCATTTCCGAATGATGGCATTCTGTAGAGGTTTTCATTCACATTTTTTTAGTTTTTAAAAACCTCACCAGGATCGGGGATCGAACTCTCGACCCTTAGATCAGTAGCGAGATTGCTTACCACTGAGCTATGGAGCCCGGCATATTGGTTATTATTGATGGACCATTAATGGATGAAGCACAGATGTTACCTGCAGCAATCAACTATCTAGTGGCAGGAGCATAACTTTTAATTATTTTTTTTTTAGCTGGGGACATTCATTTATAGCTTTTTATGTCTTTTTAATTTTTGACATTTCTTATAAATTAGACAGAAAAGAATAAAATCTGAGCAAATGCATCATGTTTTCTTAGATTCAACTTTGGCATCCAGGAAAATGATCGTAAAATTGGCCATTCACTGTAAATTAATTAATGTAACTTTTTAGAAAAACATCTGTAATGGGCTTTACTTCCCTCGCAAGTGGAAGTGTTCGAACTAAAAATTTTGAAAATTTAATTAAAAAAATTTGTGCCCCGGATTGACTTTGCTATGGATATAATGAATAACAAAATTTTGAGTACTGCTTTTGCCTTTGCAGTTTAGATCTACTTGGTATAAAATGGTTTTTTTTACCAAATTACAGTTAAAATGAGATCCAGTTGACAGAGTTAGCTTAAGAAAAATATAAATCAGTATTGGTAAAGTGGTGTTTCTGGTAACTTCACGAGAAAATTTTATTAAAATAAAATATTCTAAATTAAAAATTATGGCGACATGCTGAGTTTCATTACATTTGCATAAAAATGGAATACTAAAAATGTACGTATCCAACCTACTCTTTTGCAATATTATAATGAACAATTTGAATTAAAAACTAAAAAACTATCCAAATAGTGCCCTCCCCAAAGTAGCACATAATTCTACGTTTCTTCTAAATTCTTGGCCACCCTATCGAATTTTTAAAAATGTTTAATGTAGAAAGTCGCATTTCACTTTTTTCATGAACTCAGCATATCGCTATGATTTTCAATTTAAAATATTCTATTTTAATAAAATTTTCGCCTGAAGTTATGTTAAAGACCACTTTACTTACAACGATTTATATTCTTCTTAAGCTATCTCTTCCATATGGATCCCATATGAACTGAAATTTGCTATAAATCCATTTTATATCAAGCAGGCCTTGACTGCAAAAGACGAAGGCCGTCCTAAAAAATCATTAATTACAACTATCTCAAAATCAATCCGGGGACGCACTGTATACCAAAGGCACGATTCAGCATTCTGGAACTAGAGCTTGATATTTGGCTATTTGTCATGTACTGCCTCACACCAAGAATACATATCGGTTGGTTGTTTAGAGGTTTTAATGTAATGATTTCTCGAGCTGAACAAAACGTTAAATTCTGAAAATTTACTAACATTACGAAAAATACGAAAAAATGCGGTTGAATACAGCTTACAAGAAAAAAAGATTCCGACAAAATTAGTTCTGGCGGAATCCGATTCCCTCTCATACGCTTTTACTAGTGGGCCACGTTCGCAAAGTTATTACGTTTGCTTTTGACTGTGTTATATACGACAAGCTGTCTTCATGATGTTCACTCTGTATCTTTTGGAATCCATTTTCATCAAAGATAAAAATTTGAGCTATGTGAAAATTGATTCGTACTTTCATCTATTCCTGAGTTAAAGCAAAAATATCTGTAAAGGGGTTTACACGGAACTTCCCAAAAAAATGCAGTCGCTGGCATTCGAACTCGGACTTTCAGGCTCGCTCGCATGCGTTCAGACAGACGTAATTCGCTTACAACGCGGCTATTACCGCTAGAGCACCCTGGGACAGGAGTTGGGTGGCTTCTGATTCAATATAAGGAACGTGTGATTACTGCATACTTCTGTAACTACATTTAAATATATTTTCCCTCTATCTGTTGGGTACAATTTTTATTAAAAGTAAAAACCTAAGCCATGTGCAAATGATTACTTTTATCGATTTGTGCCTTGAAGCAAAAATAAATAAAATTTAATTTTTTAACGTGCTCATCCTGTATATATTTGACCGGAAGTATACTCGGTTTTATGCTAGGTAGACATCCAATCCGCATACAAAATATCATCTTCCTCAAACAAGCAGTTTTTGAGCTATACTGTCAAGTGACGGGCAGACAGATGGACAGACAGGCAGACGGAATTGAGAAAACATGTTTCTCGTCATGTAGGGGCCTGAAAACTTGAAGAGCTGAAAAATCTCACGAATACAAACCTTTCTTCGTCTTTTAGACTAGGGAGCTAATGTCCCACCAATACGCAGTGTTATATCGAATATTACCCAAAACTATCCAAGCATTCACTTAAAATCATCAAAATTGTAAAAGAACCGTAAAGCAGAATACTGGCTTATAGAAACGCATTTCGATATAGGTAATTTAAATTAAATCGCCTTATTTTGGACTCAGAAATCATTGGTTAAGCAATGTTTACATATTTTAGGAACACGCTGCGCCTATACGAACCGTAATGTGCTTAGTTTATTAAATAAGGTATAATTATATCAGTGTATAACTTAAAGTGAAGAAATTACCATTTAACTGGAAAAACTACTGCAAAAAATGTAGTATACAATCTGACTATTTATACCGGGTGTCTTTTCAAAACCTATTAGATGTGATTCTTTTTAAGACAATAAAGTATATTAAGATTTAAAAAAATAACAATTGTTGACGATACTTAATAATAATAATAATTAAGCCCTAATTTAATTGCCAATATAAAAAAGAAAATTTTGAAATTGCCAGTGAAGAACGGCGAAATCGTCATTAAAATATGAGAAATGGGTAGTGAAGTAATCCATTGTTTTAAGACATTCTGTAGGCAGCGTGGCGGGGCGATAGGTAAACGTCAACATAATCTACAAAAGATGCTTAAAATGTTAATTTCGCGATTTCTCGATGTAAACAAAACATAATGTACCCCTCGGCAATGAAGTTCTTTTTTATCCCTCATGTGGTTTATTTGCCTTGGCCCTACGGGCCTTGGACATTTAAATATGACAGTTATTATAATAGCCCATATCTAACATAATGTGAATTAACAATCGACAAATGTTTCAATTTTCAAAGCCAAGCTATAAAAATCTTTAAATGCTAGGTAAATAACGATATACACTTAGAACGAGGATAATAGTAAACTTAAGACGATTCTGCTATTTTATGTCTAGCTCACGTGTTTCAAGTAATATTGAAACTGTTCTGTTGCTTGACTCTAGAAATAAGTGCTTTAAAATCAGCATACTTTTTATATATTTTAAGTGCTAACTTTATACAATGTCCAATAACTATAGGTCCCGGGTGGTGTAGCTTGAACAAGCGTCCACGTACGATCCGTAGAGTTAAGCAACGCTCTTTCTGGTCAGAACTTGGATGGGAGTTCCATGGCTGCTTCTCTCGGCGCCTAGTGATACGGCTGTCGCGGAAATAGTTGATCCCGGATGTCATAATATTATGACAGTCGTTAGTGAGGTTGGAAGTCCCCATAAAATGTACAGCGACGCCTATAATTGGCCTAACGGCTGTTGGCTGAGTAAAAAATAAAATTTTAAAAAAAATAAAATAAAAAAACACAACTTATTTTAATCAATAATGGTAAAATATTCAATTCCGGAAATCTTAATAATAATAATTTATTGTTTTTCAATTAAACCGCAAAAAATTTTTGTTACACGATTGAGTGTTTTTATTCCTTTAATACATGGGTTTTCATTACAGTAAGTTGTCTTTACGAAACTTGGATGTTCAGAATACAGATAACAGTAAGTAATGACAAATGTCAATATATTTTATACAAATGACTTGTTAAAGAATAAACGTCATTCTTGGCAATTCAACATTATAATATATTATAATAAAAATAATTATTTAAGTTATTCCAATCGTGCAAAAGATACTACAGGTATCGTGAACTGCAAGGTTTACCAGCAACGGATAATACTCTTCGCACTGTCTCCAAACTATGCCTTCGGCCAGTAAACCGTCCTTTTCGTTCTTAATCCTTATTACACTATGCAATCAAAACTTTGACCTAGCCACATCATTGCCGTAGATACACAACAAGTAACTCCAAAGTTTAAATCATTTAAACCCAAATAGGGAGTTTTTAATAACTATTTACACGTTGGGTTGTTGCTGGTGTAAAGCATATGATAAGAAGTTATATATTTAAAGAAGTTATAAAGATAAACTTTTAATAAGACTGAGAAAATTAGGGCTAATATACAAACTGAATGCAAACATACTATGCGTATACAGATATATATTAAAAACATCAGTAAAGGGATGAAGCTAAGAATATATAAAACACTGGTTCGACCAACTGTAGCAGCGAAAAAAGAATTTACAATAATAATTATACGTATAATAGCTGGATTCGTGACGTTTAGTATAAAAGAAGAATAAATATCAAAATAGGAAAACTAAATGGACCGGGTATAGTACCATTTATAAAATCTCAAAGAATTAGACAGTTGGGGCATATAAAAAGTACTAAAAACGAGCAATAAATTGGGGCCAAATAAACGGAAGGAAAGTAGGAATATTTAGATCCGGGCTGTCCAATACGCGGCCCGCGGGCCGCATGCGTCCCGCCAGGGTATTTTTTGCGGCCCGCGGATCGATAGATACTATAATTTTAGAAAACATGAATCTCGAATATAAATTATAAATCATTGAAAACAATATAACATAAGTACACAGAACAAAGGTACAACAACATTGTGTTAGGAAACAGTACAGTCCACCTCCGGTGGAAGATTGTTCTTGTACTTTGTCTCAGTCTGGCAGTTGCCACCAACGCGAATGGTCCTGTAGCGATCAGACACCTGTTTTTTGTTTTTTGTTTTTTAGTAGTGTTTAGTTCTTTTAGTTGTTAACTGTTGTTAATTAATTATTACTTTGACAGTCCTTACTTATCAACAAATGTCATTTTATCTAGCTTACTTGTCTCTATACATAAATTTACATTAAGGTGGCGATTTAGTCGCGAAAATCCGACGATCTTAAAATTTACTTAGTAAGTGGTGCTCTCTCGTCTTGAAAAACATGCACCTCAAATGTAGGGTGTTAGGTTTGCAACCAGTCTAAATGAATGGGTCAGTGGCATAATTTTAAACACTTCTGATGGTCAGGTGGCCGCGGGGGGCGGGACGTTGCCGGCTAATGGCACATGTCATTGTTTTGGCTAGCTTCTTATCGATCGATAAAAATTTAAGCGACCACACGCCCGATGTGAATCGTTGCAGTCTGGTGAACTTGTGGTTGGAGTTTATATAATTAGCAAGGATTATAACAGTTTATTCCAAACTAATTTGTTTTACGTTGTTTTAGTATTTTATTAGGGTAGTTGTTATGACATTCATATTATTTTGTACCTATTATAACTTTAGCAATAGCTGTGTTCGTTCTACATTTGGCAGATCAGTAAAATTTGACATTAGTTTCGTTGAGTTATTTCAGTTGTGACTAAAACAGTTGTAATAAAATGGTTATACAACAAAATGTGAAATTCAATTTGCATATTTTTACACCGATTCCGAAAATAATTCATGAACAGTACAAAATTTCGTACATTCGTATTTCTATATTTTCTGAGCTAAACTGCATGTCAAATACTAGCGCTTAGAACTACAGTTTTACAAATAAATTGATTTTTAATTAAATATAGCATTCTTTTCCTTTTACGCTAATCGTTACGTGTTTGCACATTTACCCAACCTGATAATCTCTGAAACTTCTTTGTGGCGTGAATTCATAATTCATTTTCTTATATGGGTATTTCGCCACTCTGCAAATTAAAATATTAAATAACGAAAATATTAACAACGAACGTTTCGAGGGACTCTTACTATACCATATATTCCAGGCATATCTGACAAAATTAGACGAATTGGAAATAGATTCAATGTTAGGACGGTATTCAAAACGATGAATACTTTACGGTCAGTTCTTACAAAAACTAAACCGTTCAACGAAGAACAGCATTCAAGGAATTGTATATATAGTATTCCCTGTGAATGCGGGAAATATTATATCGGTGAAACATCCAGGCCTTTAGCAGTAAGAGTTAAAGAACATAAAAATATGTTGAAAACGTATCAATTCAATAAGTCTAAGCTGGCAGAACATGCTTGGGATGAAAACCATAAAATACAATGGGACAACACAAAGATCTTGTCTAAAGAATCGATGTCAACAAGGCGAAAAATTAAGGAAACGGCATACATTTTACTTAACGAAGAAAAATGCGTGTCGTCTTTCTCAATATTTTTAGACAATAGTTGGCTATCGATTCTTAAAGATGAGATCAAGTAGGTACAGATATCAACAAACGTCAATGTCAGAAAATTCATTGGAGGTTGGTCGTTTTTTCTTCCAGTGAAAAAAAAGATAAGTTCTTGTTAGTTTTAATTGTTATTCGTTGATAACGAGGGCAGATTGTCCCTCGAAACGTTCGTTGTTAATATTTTCGTTATTTAATATTTTAATTTGCAGAGTGGCGAAATACCCATATAAGAAAATGAATTACCCAACCTGACCATAATAAATTATTATAACACTAACACACTTAATTATCTCTAGTTTTCAATTATGGGCAAAGCAAGACCATGTTATGGAAAACGCAAAAAAACAAAAAGAGCACAATCTATGGTTAGACTAAATAAAGTAAGACGAATGTTAGCAGAAAATAGTGCACAGGTAATCAGACCCTTATAAATAAAGAAAACAGTGCTGCCTTTCGTAAACCATTTTTTTATTTAAAAAAATTCATAGCTAATATTTAGAAACACGACAGGAAAACTTAATTAATTGATCATTTTCATAAGAAGAAAAAAACATTTAGTTTTTTTTTAATAAAAAACATGCTGCTGTTTTCATTAAAATGATCCGGTTGGGAAACAACTGTTTTTACAACTCTAGGTCATCAATGAATGTGAAGGCATTCTTCAGGAAATATTGGATTCTGTTTATAAATCCAGCCATAGTACAGAAGATAGTGCACAATATGTCGATGGCGAAGCTGAAACCCCAGAAGCCAACGACAAAGATGAGGAGTATAATTTTACCTGGGGATCTGTAGACGAATATAACAGGTAATATGATTGCCTGGCATCCTATTAACAAAGTGAAAAGTAACATTATAAATAAGTATTTAATTTTCATTATACTTCTCTGAAAACACCTTGTTTTCATCTGTTTTTGCATTGACGTAAAGGTGGCATTTTTAGAACAACCCACGGAAAACTTTCCCCGATGTCCGATTTTTTCGGTGCACTAAATTAATAAAAAGTAAATTGTTGCTATGGAAGCGTTAATCGTGTTTGCTACTATATTTACGATGTATTATTATTACTTTGAAAATAATAGTATATTATACATCAAGGTATTATAACCTGAGCGCAAATTAGATACTGAGCGTGCAGCGCGAAGTATCTAAAGCGCGAAGGTTATAAAACGATCCGCTACCGTGGTGTATATACTATTTTTTGCACTACCAAACGGCTTAATACCTAAATTCTCAACAAATTTCGAAAATATTTTAACTGTCAACCTGACAATACAGCTCTTTAAAACGTCAAAATTAAAATAGTCATACTTGGTAACTTAGCAATTTATTAGTTACCACGGTGAAAATTTGTTTATTTTACTTTCTCTCCCGTGGTGGAAAAAATCAACTTCACGACCTAAAGATAGGCCAATAACGGTGCGTTCTGAGACTAGTAGTGCAAAAAATTTATTACTTATCCTTTTTTACGTTGTTTTCAAATAAATACGCATAATAAAAAAATATCGTTCAATACACGCCCAGAAATGGTTTTTTTCCGTGCTTGCATGACTTTTTATGTTCGGCTTCGCCTCACACGGGAATTAGTCACGCCTGCACGGAAAAATCCTTATTTACATACTTGTATTAAAATTTATTATTACGCCTTCTAACAAAAATAATTATTATTGTTTCTGTGTGACATTTTCTAGGAGTAGTTTTTGTAATTTGTCTATTTTCTTAGCAATCTAATCTTAGAAGTTACATTTTACACTAAAAATTCAAAGAGGAAGTGACTATTTTTACAAATTAAATTTAAAAAAAAAATGCGTTTTAGGATTGCGAACCATAAACTTGAGGTTGAAGTAGAGGAATATAAGGCGCAACTTGTGGAGTATAGAATAGTGGACATAGGTTATCTATTAAAGAATTGCATGAAATTGCAAAGTGAACATAATAAAAAATGCACTGGAGGGCAACTCATTTTCCACAGTGAAAAACGTTGTGGACTTTCAAGCACTATTACATATATGTGCAATATTTGTGATAGATGTTTTACCTTTTCTACTGAAAAGCCTGATAAACATTCGATTGCTAATACAGCTGCAGTTTGGGGAACGTTAGCAACAGGCAGCAGTTATGCTCACCTATCAGAATTTTTAGCGGTTATGGATGTTCCAGCCCTTAGTGGAAATTCATTTTTCAACATTCAGAGAGAATTGGGGTTTGTAAGTTACTTATTTAAAGGATACTTTGCATATGTACCTTTTTTATACAACATATATGTAGGTTTGGAAAGAATCGCTATGGGACATAATGGAAGAGGCTGGCAAAGAGGAGAGACAGCACGCAATTCAAAGAGGTGATGTGGATAAAGAAGAAATTCCATTTATAACAGTTTTATTAGATGGGGGATGGTCGAAAAGAAGTTATGGCCACAGTTATAATGCAAATTCTGGTGTTGTAAGTATTGTATTAACATAAATCAATATTATTTCAGGTATCTTTTAAAATTTCCTTCAGGTAGTGAATTCAAAATAGTTATACAAATTAATCTTTTCTTTTCATATTTTTTTTTGTAGTTATTATTAATTACTATATTCGTTCAATAAGCCGCGTAGCGCAGTTGGGTAGGCGCTAGGCTTGCATTAAGCAAATCCTCGGTTCAAATCCCGCGGGGGTAGGAATTTTTTCGCAGTCTTGGCGATTGGAATCAGGCTCGGTGAGACCATTCACAGTTGGGCACCAAATTAACTGTGCTCTACTCAGAACCACAGACCTAAGAGATAGAGTAATAAGGTCAAAACATCACCATGACACACACCTCATACAGTGGTTGCTGCGCAAGCACAAAAGGCGCGCTCCAACTTTGTATCCCGAATCTGGGGCGAGTTGAGCATTAAACCGCCAGATGCAAGCGCATAAGGCACCAGCCTCTGTACCGCAAGATAAAATGAGGTTATCGATAATACATACATACATACACACATCTTTGTTCAATAGAGACGACGAGTACGACCGAAAGCAAGGTGGCAAGACACACTTCTCCAACCCGGCCCAGAGCTGTGACCTCAATCACACTGTATTTACTATCAATCTTGTATTGTAAATAAAGTA
The DNA here is from genome assembly GCA_940337035.1 of Agriotes lineatus. Classification (NCBI taxonomy): domain Eukaryota; kingdom Metazoa; phylum Arthropoda; class Insecta; order Coleoptera; family Elateridae; genus Agriotes; species Agriotes lineatus. Next base: position 135,513,885 of record OW679198.1, on the reverse strand, counting down.
GTATAATAAAAGATATTTTTTGTCAATATTTGAATGTTTTGATATCTGTTTAGGCAAATACCTATAACACTATAGGAAGTAAGGAGTGATTTTTTAAAAACTTAATTGCAGCAGGCCCTGGATAGCCTGAATCAGTTGGCAATACTGAAATGTATTGTTGGTAACACTGTAAGTCTATGTTAAATACAAGGTTAGCAGGTTAGGTTTTGCGTCAGTCTGTGTCAAAACTGACGCAAAACCTAACCTGTTAACCTCGAATTTGACATAGACTTACAGTGTCACCAACATTACATTTCAGTATTGGCAACTGAGTCAGGCTATCCAGGGCCTGCTGCAATTGAGTTTTTAAAAAATCACTCGGAGTAAATTTGGTTGTAAACGGTATAACATTTACCAATATATAGCAATAAAATTTGTTAACAGTGTCTGCTTTCTTGTAATGTGTTAATTTAACAAAGCGATCCCGGTTTGCGGTTGAATGGCAGTACAAATGATAAATGGCTACAAAATCGTCGAATTTTACAACGCAGACGATTCATTTTGCCATTTATAAATTAGCAGATGATACCAGCCAATATTTGTCTTTCAAACGCAGTTTTGTTTACAGTTAAAAAACTTTACTTTTCTTTATAATTTTTTGTTTAAAGAAGTGACGCTTTCTTAACGATTTTTCGTTAAAAAAAACACTTTTGTCATCACTATGCAAAAACCTAAATCTGTTACATTATTTGCATTAAGTGTAAAGATATAAACTACAATTAAATAAAGAATAGTATATTTCATTACGAGTCAATTCAAAACCTTCAAGCTGCCTAAATATAGGGAATCCCATAAAAAAGTAAGTTTTATTTGCCGCGCTTTTTTGAGCCACCCTGTATAATCAAAAGTATTTCAGTAATGTGCACCACCTTTGCTCCTACAACTAAGGTTACCTACATTCCGCCGATGCTGACACGAAAAAAAATAATCTGGGTGGGGGAGATAAAATCAATGAAAAAGATCAACGTGAAATAGTTTGTTAAGTACATTATGAATACGATTCCAAAAATTATTTTATATTTCTGAAATCGCATAAAATAATTCCGGCCTCATCAATAGTATAGTCATATGTCAAAACTTTCTTTGGAACACTTGTACATGGCATGCTATTAATAATTAATATTTATTGCTTAACACTAATTATGTAAAATAAAATCTTAGCAGCTCTCAGTATTTATAATTGGGTAGACTATACATATCCAATCCAATGTATCTGAGAAGTTAAGTAAACCGCGAAGAAACTAAATTTTTGTGGAGAAAATTTAAAATAATTTCTAAAATTATATTTTGGCACTTTACCCACTTTCTACTTTTGCTCTAGAACTTTTAAATATAAACCTCTAGTTAACCCGAAGAATTTTGTTGATAACCCGAAGTCTTCGGGTCAAAATGTCAATATTGGTCACCCTACCTACAACTTTTATATAAGTGATATTTATGTAACTCTTATAGTTTTACTACTATTTTCCACCCCGTTGTCGTTATCAGGCCCAGGATTGTGGTCGTCTGAAAATATTCAAGTTGCATGTTTATGCATATCCCAATTCGAGTTTGAATTACGTCATTAGTAGTAGTGCCACCTACCTTACAGAGGCCGAACTATTTTTAGCAGAGAAACACGTATCAAAGCTTAAATTGCCAACACGAAATTTACTCACGATGAGCTATTACAAGTATATGTTGCTTCTCGGTCATCTGCTACACTTCTGGTTAAAATTATTTGAATTTTTAGTATGTTATAGTTAAAACTCTAGAAATTATGGCCGCCCCATTTTGTTTTACTGTTTGAAGAGTATTTCTTACAGAAATAAATCGTCGAATTTCACGTTCAAAAATCCACTTTATTTATATTTTTTAGTCAAAGCCGTGATTTATAAACTAAATTTTAAATACGGAGGGCACCTTCCTTGAATCTTTCTGCTTATTTTCGTATATTGTAGATTCAATTTGGTTCAGTATTAATCGCACTGCCTGCTCTCGAGTGAAGTCATGATAACCCCAATTTTAAGTTAAATTTCGTAAGAGTAAATCGCCACCTAATTGATGCATTTTTTTTCTTTTGTTTTTATCTCAAGAACGGAAAGGAATTAACCTAGTTTATATGAATTTTTTACTTTAGAATCACTTCTAGAACACATGGTGTAAGTTTGTCGGTTATCTCAGGAACACCCTGTATATCTTTTTATGTTTTAATGCTTTTTGTAATGTAACCTAGCTTCTTAAATAAATAAAAATTAGTATCCCAATATCCACATTTTATGTTTAATACAAATCACTCTCAAAGTCGCTAAGGCACATTTTATGATGCGGTTCTCATGACCTTAAATTTTTTTACAGTGGCCCGTGGGCAACTTGAAGTTGGACAGCCCTGATTTAGATCAATATGGAAAGATGAAGTTTAGAAAATTTTAAATTAATGAAAAAAGTGACAGGAATAGCCAAATCACATAAGCAATGTTAAATGAGTTAAGAAAATGGAGTTTTTCGACGACTGACATCGAAAGTAAATTTTTCTCACTGTCATTTGACAACAGAAAGTTGACATTTGCCGCTGAGCGTGCGTTTTCATCACTTTACCTCTCGCCGAGCGTTTTGGGTTTCCGCATGAACAAAATAGGTAGCCACGTCCGAATGTTTTCTTGTCAATGCCCGTCATTTGTTGAAATAATCGCGTCACATGTCTAAAGACTGCGCGAGTAATGTTAACTTGATTGTCAATTAATTTTTGCAATAAAATGAAATATGATATTTTCCATTAATAATATGCTCAGTCGTCGAAAAAATAGTATGTAAGTTTCGAGCTAAAAGTGCCCTTGCCGCTTTTGCATGATTGCCGGTTTCGGCTTCGCCTCAACCAGCAATATTCATGCGCAAGCGCAAGAATACACTTTCACGTCTTAACATACAATATACTATAGTATGTTTCGCTTGGGGATGGCCATAATTTGTATTGTATAGAGAAAAAGAAGAAACAGAGGGGCAAAAGTTACGTATAAAGCAAACTAAATATTTTTTTTTGCTATTTATAATTGATACCATACACTAAACATATTTTGACTACTTTGGAGAATGACTGCATGTTATTTTGAAAGATACCCATCTGTACAAATACTTATAAATTCCATTCTTAAATAGAAACAATGCCGTTATGATTCTTCGATCCTATCGAATTCCAATCACATTTAAAATATGGAAATAATGCCCACAATAAAAATTAGATACATTATGTTATAAAGAACATTTATAAATTACATATTTAATGTCACTACATAGAAATTCTATGTAGAAACAAAATGCGGTAACGCACACGCATTAATTTGAAAATAGATATTGTTCTTCGTCCGATTTTTAAATTTATTTTAAATTAAAATTTGTTGTTTGTGTTAATTTTAAATTATATTTAATCAGTTTTCTACTTTACGATTCGATATATTTTATAATCTACTGCCAATTAAAAAGTCTACAATTGCTATTTTTCAATTCTTTACAAATGTAGCGTATAGACGGAAAAATTCTAAATAGCAAAACTTGCGTGTGATCTCTTGGAATGTGTTCCAGTTGAGTTCTCAGTAAGGACATGCTGCATTCATTGTTGCCTAGATCAAAATAAATATTCTTATTAGTCAGGACTGCTTTACATTTTCCGATTTATCACCTCTATTTTCGAGAAAATTGTCGGTTTTTATGGTAATGGGGCTTTGCGCTGTGGAAGTACACTAATTATCAAACGCTTACACTCACATACCAGTAAAAATTAAGTCAACACCCAAATACTTCATTAGATAATTATGAATTTTAGTCACGTCAAATCCACATTTTTAACTGACTTAGAAACTCCTCGTTTCCCAATAAAGACATGGAAAAACGGTGCCAAGTTAATTATCTTTGAAAGCTGACACCAGGCCGTTTTATGATGGCTCGAGAATGCTTTCAGGTTTCGCACAGGGTTTGTGGGGTTCGGCTTTTTGGCATGCATAATAAGGAGGCATACTTGCTGTTGGGCCGTAAACTGCCGATATTAACACGGCAATTTAGTCCCCGACAAAATATTTGTTAAGGATTCTGTCACCCGAGATACAATAAAAACCGAAGCCATTAAACTTTCAAGGTGTTCTTCTGGACGAGTTTTTTAAATCACTCTTCATTTTTGCAACGGCCAAGCCCATAATCTTCCAGCAGCTTTTCCTGTTCGTATTTTTTAGGTGGGAATTGTAATTGGATTTGATCGATTTTAATAAATGGGCTGTGGAGTTTTACGATTACATATTTTTAAACCAATTAGAATCGTTTCTAAAAATAGAAAGATTTATGCTAAGTTTGTTAGAAAAATAATCCACTAGAGAACTACTCAATTCTAAAATTGTAAAGACAAAACTTGTAATTTTATTAATTTTTAAAAATTGAGTACACAGTGTGTACCTAAAATATGTAAATATGTAAACAGATTTTTGCGCCCAAGAGAAAACTATTTAACTCAATCTACGTAAATCCAAACTCGTTTCATTAAGCCTGTGTTGTGCTTTAGAGTTTTTTTTAAATTTTATTTTGTACTCAGCCAACAGACGTTAGGCCAATTATAGGCATCGCTGTATACTTTATGGGGACTTCCAACTCCACTAACACCTGTCATGATGTTATTATGACATCCGGAACCAACTATTTACGTGGCAGCCGTACCACGAGGCGCCGAGAGGAGCAGCCGTCAAACTCCCATCCAAGTTCTGACCAGAAAGAGCGTTGCTTAACTCTACTGATCGTACGTGGATGCTTGTTCAAGCTACACCACCTGCGACCTTAAGTTATTGAAACAACTAATCCTTATATAGAATTGTAACTTAAGTACGTTAAAATATTTCACCATCATTGGCCGTCCGCTTTTCAGAAAAAATGGCAGAGGAATCGTCGGACGACAGAGAAATATGCTTGTCACCAAGTGCGACCAGCGTTGGACATGAAGTAATTACATTAATAAAACAAGCAAGGTGTTAGCTTTTAACATGCCATATACCAAAAATTAGGCCGATGAGTCTAATTAATCAGACACCCCACGTTAAATGAGTGGTGGCTTTTCAATCAGGAGGTCAAACAACGTTTCGACTCAGCACGAACCCCGTCCAGACCGATCCTCTGATTCACACATAAAGCATGACATAAGCAGTCGCTCTCCGATCTACGTCGACCGACCCTATCGCGTTCCAGGTTTTTTTAGGCCCGCACCTTGGTAGAGCGCCTCTTTGGATGCTCACCAAACACCGAGTGGCGGCTCGGTAGAGCACTTGTTTTACCACTAACGCAATCGTAACAGGGGGCCTTTGGTATGCTCGAACGAGAGTTTGGGGGGGGAGGCAGGGTGCACCGGTGCTAATAGAGTACACCAAACCACTAGAATAATGTTCTCAAGACATACTCTTGCCTACCCGCTACGGATCTGTTGACGTATAAAGAGACGCATCGAACGTTGTAAATGCGCAGTCGCCACCTGAGGTGTTAGGCTCAGGGGAGATTCTGATGTACTAGTATCAGAGACGGGCCAGGTTGTTGTTAGAGGTGTCGGGCCAGAATTAAACTGACCCACATGCGCAGTATCCGAAATGAGGTATTTTCCGAAGCAAACCGTACACTTAAAGGCTACCCTATTCCACAGATATGATCTACCAGATGGACACATAGTAGTCGGCAGGTAGCAGCTGCAATGCAGCAGATGTGTGGTAGAGAGTTTACTTTCGACGGTTACTCGTCCAACGTTTACACGTGTACTGCAGGCGAGACTGACAATCCCCAGGTGCGTTGGTACTTGACCGTTCATTGGGTAACCTAAACGGAACTTTGAAGAAGGTCATTTGGAAGACATTTTAAGTGACGTCACTTACAAGGAAATTCAGAGGAGGATTTACAATGACAGTGATTAGGTCTATCTTGATCAGCGGCTTCTGCTTAGGTGGGTGAGCTGTGCATTAATCAGCTCGGGTGAGTGACCTGCAGAGGTATAGATAGCCACGACTGTACTGGGTCATAATAAGTAATCATCTGTCCTCGGACGGATACCGCGTTGTCTATGCGTATCACAAGTCCTGTCTAGCGAAGGCCGTCGGGATTAAGTAATTGCGGGTGCCTATAAGTCCGAGCAGTCCATACCTAGTCAACACCCTCGTATGCTTCAGGGCCCAAGAAGCCAGCACTCCGGAGCTCGTAATTTTCGATCGGCCGGTGCTATAAGAATATTTCTGCGTATGGTGTTGTTCTACAACTGTCTGTCTGGAGATCCTTTCACCACTTAAGTTGAATTTTTAGAGTACGATCCCGGTTTGCACTTGGCGGATTAAGAATCGAAATTCGTCGACTACGAAGTGACTTGCGGTTTAAGTGTTCTTTGCGTTGCAACTGGACCGCGCCCCGGGATTAGTTCAAAGTATGTTTGCACCTAATACCAGCTCGATAAAATAAGGCTCAGGAAATGTTTTACACCAACTATAGACTCGACACAAGGGTTCAGTACTTCAGAATGGTTCTGGAAGTCTTCTCCGGATGAGACCTCGACTCAAGTTGTCTCTGGCAGGAGGTTCTTTCGCGGGATGAAACGGAGCTCGGTGGGTTTCCATGTCCTCTCCTGGGCCGATGTTACTTCTACTGGATGAAGCTGGACTCAAGAGTGGAGTCAAAAGTGTTTTGGGGCCGGGTATTGTTCTAATGCACACGTTCGAACCTCCTTCTACTTGGATAATTTTTTGGGAGAAGAAAAGTGGGGCTGCGCTGCGGGTAGCTGCTACGCACACGCACTCGCAGCAAAGGACAAACGTTTATTGAGACTAACGTAACACAATATATATTTTAAACTGCAAAATTAGCCCCTGGACCATTTTCGCGCCAGTCTTCTTGTAACAGCCTGTTGATTTGAAAGCTGCTTTGCGGGGTCATTTCCGTGCCCTGCTAATTTGTAGTTGCATGCGTTTCTGGATTTCGCTGGTTAGACATGGAATTCTCAGATCGGTGTCGTTGCTGATATACAGTGCTGTTCAAAAATGTGTTATACGTTTATTGTTTGTTGCGTTTTTACTCAACAAAGGTTTACACTGTATCATTAACTAGGTAGTCCTAGATTTATATTTTCAAAATATTTGTAATTACAACACTCTTTGAACTTTTTAAAATTAAATCATTTTCACTAAGCAAAAATGTTGTATAACGCTTTAATGAACACTAATGTACCATGGCCGGTGCAGCGTTAGTCACTATGTGGAGGGCCTGGATTGGAACCTATGCAATATTTTGGTGGATGTCTCCTTTGTGCAACCCCATAGCTGAATCCCATAGGTCCATATGGGTTGTAATATTATTTTGTTTAGCCGTAATTTAATTTTATAGGGTAGTTGAGATCCCCTGAGAATTAACCAGTTCATGTTTTTATTTTCCTCTTACATCTCATATGTGTGTTCCATGAGAGTTTTTAATCGAGTTGCATCCCGAGGTTCTTTGTCGGTATTGGGACCTTGTAGATTCTGGTTTGGGGGCATATTGTAAGTTTATTTGTAAAGATTATTGTGCGGATTGCTACTTCTAATATTTCCTTAACTGACACGACAACCGTATCATCTGTGAACGTGGCGATGAAGGTATTTTCTGTGGTTTGTGAGTCGGAGAAATATATCAGGTCCTTGTGTTTTGCTATTAACAATATTGGTCTGATTCCTCAAGGGAGAGAATTCGCTTATATTTGGGAAGTGTCTGTTGGGGGCGAGTTTTATTTGCACTTGGCATAAGGAAGTTTTGTGTTCTACGACACAGTTAACGCAGGTAAAAGGCTTATTGTAATATGTTTTAGTGTGGCCACAGTCTTCGCATCGGATACATTGCGGTATTATATTTTTTTGGAAGCTTTACTGGATATTATGTTATTTAGGTATTTGGATGAAATAGGTATCTTGTTAGTGTTTTCACTTAGTTCAACGTTGATCATAAATGGCGGAAGCGGTTGTTTTGTTAGTTTACATATTTATAATAGTACGCAATATCTGACCTTGTCTATGTAGCTCTTGAAAACATTGATTTAAACGGAATAAGGAAAAGGTTATATAATATGTCCTTTCTTCTTTGAGTTAATAGGTGTTGTGTCTTTGGACGCCGCTCTTGTATAACATGAAAGATGCTTTCAATCATCTTATCGTAATTATAGTTACTTCATAAATGTAGATTAGCGAAGGTTTCGAGGTTTTTGGTTGTTGAAAGGGTTTTCGCTACTACCTCTTCTTTGTGAAAGCATACTTATTTGATTAGGTTGAGAAGAGATGATCAAATACTACGTGGACTGACCGGCACAACTGTGCAAAATAACATCAGATCCACGCAAGATTGCAGATCACGCAGAAATATCACAAGGAATGCCAACTGACTAATAATAAACATAAAAACAATCATTACTGCATTATTTTTATTCATATCGAAATTGCGGCAAACCTCCTTAATGCATGTGTTGAAATATCATAATTAATTTACTGAACAGGGCAACCATTGGAAGTTGGGATACAGTTAGCATCGCTCTGAATGCTAATCTATGAGGTAAAATAACAAGACTACACACACATATGCGCAAATGTGAATTGAATGCAGAACAGTGGACCAAAGTATTGACCTAAGTGCGCTTGAACTTGGTGCACACTCTTATGAATCCTGAATTCTGATTCCACATTTGTGTGCACTTTAAAACAAATTGAAACAAAAATAATGCAAACAAACAAGAAGCAAATACAAGATTTAAATTTAATATGTACTTGTTTGTGTGAAGTAAGAAGTTACTATAGAACTGACAGACCAGCTTTGAATTAATTGAGAAAACCTTGGTTTTGCTATTAAAATTTAGAGGGCCGGAAGTATTAACTGTTTAAATTAAGAAAAATGTTCTAATTTCCAATTGAACAGTGCTCTCATTAAAAAATTAAGAACTCAAATAAAAGATTTTATCTAACAGTAGCGCCTATTACCATACATTATACAACTGTTTTCAGTGACTAAAATGAAGTTTTATTCACAAGTGAGTTTTCATTATTTATACTACTGTATTGTTGGTAGCACTGTAAAGCTATGTCAAATTCGTAATTTTCAGGTTAAGTTTTGGGTTGGGTGCTGGGGCACTAGCGATTCAAAATTCTCACTCGCAAATAATGATGCATTTCTCTCACTTATAATATAATCTACTATTATTTTATTTTATTTTATTTTATTCCGCACTCTGCCAACAGCCGTTAGGCCAATTATAGGCGTCACTGTACATTTTGATGGTTTAGAAAATCCCATAGGTCACATTTTCCGCCACATCTGCTACATTATTCGTAATTATATTCACATTATTGATTAATACAACGATTTGGTTAAATCAACGTTAAGATGCTGTTTTAAAATAAGACTACAACATTATATCACAAATTCGTTAAAACCCATCACCACACAAATATTTAACAACTGCTAAATACGTATTTCGACAGCCACGCTGTCATCATCGGTAGCTACGAAAAACTTACAGAGAGAAAAGGCAACGATGAACTCGTGACCAAATCACAAATGGAAGTAGGCGATTTCCGCGCATTTTGCATCTATTTATACTGTCTGACCAGTAGGGCGTGTCTGAGCGCCAATGAACTTGGCCGACGGTCAATGTAACTTCAACAAATCATATAAGATGGAGGACGGTATTGGTCCGTCATCTTTGTTCAAAAGTGTATTATCTCGGTTCTTAAAAATGGCCAAGCTTTCAAAAGAACTTAGTTGCTTTGTTGAAGTGAATGCCTTTACAATTTTTAGGTCATCCTCTTACATAGTATGGCCCGTTTAGAAAATATGTTGGGAAATACTCGATTTTTCGAATCTATTGAATCTAAAATGAGCTAAATGCTCTTTAAACATAGTACCAAATTTACGACGTGTTTGCCCAATATATTTAGAATCACAATGGAACATTTAATTTCGTAAATTCCAGATCTCTCTAAAGTCCTCAGTTTGTCTTTTGGATTTCCCAACAAATTTCTAATATTGTTGTTTGAACCATACACAACTTTATGGCCTGATTCTTTAAAAATGTTTGCTAGGCCCTTTGTAGCCGAGTGAAATGGAATTTTGATGTTCTTGAGTCCTTCACTTCTAAGACTGACGAGAGTTGTGGAATTTCGAACGTGCAATTTTGTTTTTTGTTTCCTAATCAAATTATCGATAATTTTAGAAGAGAAACCATTGTACACAGCGATGCTTTTTATGATCTGAAGTTCAGTGGTATATGGATCTTTGTTTAAAGGAAAGGTTAACAGAATATGCACCAAGCAATTTAGAGCAGCCATTTTGTGTTAAAAACAATGATTTGAATCCGCTAAAATGAATCTGTTTACATTGGTTGCTTTTCTATAAACATCAAATTCTGACTTATTTTTATTTCTTATTACTAAGGTATCTAGAAATGGCAGTTGTCCTTCGTTTTCCATTTCATATGTAAATTTTATGCTAGGAAATTTGGAATTGAACTGATTCAAAAAATTATCAATACTACATTTAGATAAATCAAAAACAGCAAAAATGTCGTCCACATACCTAAACCAAATCCTTGGAAAATACTCTGTGTTATTCTTAAATTCAGTTTCGAATTTTGACATAAAGAGGTTGGCAACGAAAGGGGAAAGGCTGTTTCCCAGTGCTGTTTCTTCATGCTGTTCTCATAGAATTTTCCATCTATTTGAAAGCAGTTCTGGAACATGCAATGTGTAGTTAATCTAACTAACTCGTCATTTTTGTTTGAATCCAAATTATTATCCGTAAGCAATTCCCGCAGGTAAGTCATAGTTTGTGGGACTGGTACGCTTGGAAACAAAGAAAACACGTCAAATGAAACTAGAATCTCGCTTTCACCAAGTTCCAAATCTTTAATTTGATTTATAAACTCCAACGAGTTTTCGACCGAAAAATTATTTTGAAGTTTTGGCAAGTTTCTAAATTCATTTTTTAACCATTTAGATAAGAGGTGAGACGAGGGGTTAATACCAGAAACAATAGGTCTCACCGTTTTGCCTGGCTTATGTATCTTAGGTAAACAATACATTTTTGGCATTTCTGGATTAGAAGGAATCAGCTTATATCTAAGGGCTGAAATAATAAGTGTGGAACAGGACTTCATCACATCCTGTGTTTTAACAATCATGCTCCTTAGGGGAGACTTTTGTAATGCTTTGTAGGGTCCATTGTTAAGCAATGTACCTACTCTATCAAAATAATGCTGTTTATCTAAAATAACGATCTTATTACCTTTGTCAGACATTAGATAAGAACATCTCTTATTGCGCATTTCCTTAATAAGTTCATGGTATTTTTTAATCGATTCGGTGGTTTCACCTTTTTTATCTTTCAGGTTTTCCGAAATTTTAATTTTGTAAGCTCTTCTAATGAATTCTTTAGACTGTTCATCTAAAGTGGCAATTGAACATTCGATACCGGCAACGATATCTTCTAAAGGTGATTTAGTATGACCTAAATTGAATTTTAAACCCCTATTTAACAAAGCCAATTCGTCCTTATTAAAGGATTCTGAAGACTCGTTTTTAACAATTAAATCCTTATCAACTACTTGGGCAATTTTCAAAGATGTGGCATTTTTATCCAAATCAACGCCTAACTTTAGAAGTTTTTCCTTGTGGTTAATAATCTTCTGTTAAAATTTATGATAATTAATTTCGAATACACGTCTTTGAAAATTGTTCCATTCTTGAAATTTATATTCAGCAAATTGCATGTGAGGGCCAAATGCAATTTATACAACACCAATTCAAGTATGCTTCTTTTGCTATACAGATATTTAATTACCATGTTGAACCATTTTATATATGTTATAATTGAATTACTCTTTCTATAGTTGGCACTAACTTTAATGTTAATAAAATTTGGAAAAACTCCATGGATTTTATGGTCTTTTAGAAATTTTTTATCTGCTTGCAAATTGTTAGCTTTAGAACTTAGCTTATGATACCTGTTCATCTCCTGTGGCCAAGTAGCTATCTTGAATAAAACACTGCTAGAGTCTGTGGTTTGAAAATATTACAAATTTGTTAAGACCCTCACCACACAAATACTTAACAACTGCTAAATACGTATTTCGACAGCGACACTGTCATCTTCGGTAGCTACGAAAAACTTACCCAGCGAAACGGCAACGATGTACTCGTCACCAAATCACAAATGGAAGTGGGCGATGTCCACGCATTTTACATCTAGCATTATAGCCTAATAAGTGTCCTTATGCAGTCTCCAAAAGTCTTTGCTAAACAATTTTTTGGACCACAGTTTGGTTCTGCTGAATGTATTGATTTTTATAGAATAATCTACCAAAATTCTCTCTTAATGGTCGAAAGTATGTTATTCCTTTGCAAAATGGCTAATAACTAATAACTAATGAAATGTGTATTGCATATTCATGTATTTATATGTAAATGCGTTCAAGAAAATGTCCTATAATATTATAACATATAAAATAAGTTACTAGAAACATTGCAGCTTTTATATAGCATCTTGTTTATGTAAAATAATTTACCCATATAGCATCTATTTATTTATAGCTTTTTGAACTCGTATTGCATATGCAAAAAGGACACATGTCTGGTTACGAATAGAAGAAGAAAGCCCCGAAAGAAAAACTGGTCATCCAAGTTGGAGGTTGAACCAGTTCCCCAATCTTCGTAGTTTAAATTTTAGTGAATATAAATAATGACTTTGGCAAGTTGGAATATACATGGATAAAAAATCAATCAAAAAGAAGAATTTGTTGGGCGAATGAATACACACGTTTGTGCCCGAACGGAAACAAAGATTTTACTTTCATTTCTCTAGTGGTGTTGATAAACATGAAACAGCTAAAATAGGCGTGCCCAGCCCATAGCCATTCTGCACCAACTAAAAAGATACATCAAGATCTGAGATGAAATCTATGAAAGAATTATAATGATGGAGCTAATTAGACACAGATTGGAGCATAAAATATGAATTTTACAATAAATTGACTAACATTTTAGAAAGTAAAGTAAAGTAATCCTATTTATAGAAGATCTAAAATAATGTGGTGGTTGAGAGATATGCAAAAGAAACCAGCAATGACAGTGACCAAAGGCTAGTCGAATTATGTAAAAATGTTTTTTTAAAATTCCTCATGAATTAACCGATCTAAATCATAGCAAAATTTATGTTCCATCGTAGATTACCTAACCCACCATCAATACTCAAATATTACAGCAATATATATAAAATTATGTGGAGGACCAAACCGTGGATCGACTAAGCAACAACATGAATGTATGCAAGAAGGCATGGAAGATCAAAAAATCTTGAAAGGTATAAAATACAATTTGGACAGCCTTACTAAAGACTCCACTAACTTCCTTTACAAACTAAAATGATCCAACTGCAGAATTCAGATGTAGCAAAGAACGCAGAATTTAGGTACAAACAAATAAAAGAATGTGTACACATTACAGCACAAAGAGCATTAGGGAAAGTTCTAACTACAATGAATGGAAAAACAATCTTAGTTCCTAGATTGGTGATCGAAGTACTAAAACATATAGATAATTTGAGGAAAAAAGTACACGCATATCAAACTAGTGCAAAGTTGAAATTGGAGACACATATTTGTATATAGTCAAAATTATACCCATTCGGAGTCACGTGACTTTTGTCTGTCTCTGTTCATCTTTAGTAAAATAGATGAAATGGAAGAAATTTGAAAAAAAGGCATGTCGATTCATAAAATTAATTTTAAAAATTTGACGTTTCTAATCTGTCAGATTATATTTTTCGTGTAAGTTATTGAGATAAGGGTAATAAAACCTAAAATTGTTGAGCCGAAAACTGGAAATTAAAAGAAACCATCGGACATGCGGTATAACGAGCAGTCACAACAATTAATTTGAATATTATGCGTTTTTTTTATGAAGAGTACAATATTAATAATAGTAAATCAACAGTTTCACCCTCCAACGCTGTTCGCCGTGCTTCTCTTGCGTTAAATATCTCGGAGAGCACAATTTACCGAAAATATGAGCCAGAAAGTGAAGAATGCAAAAACGGAAGTCGACGAAGCAGTCAAGACACTGTATATAAAATGTATGTAGCTAAAGAATTTGTAACCATAAAAAATCTAAAAAATGCTTGGTTGAAGAATCTGGAGATTTTTCACATTCAGTTTCTTCCCTAAATAGATTGTGCAAGGAAATAGGCTTCAAATGGCAATGTTCTATAACAGAATATGCATGCACAGAAATTGACTTAAAATTTTCTATACGCAGCAGGTTTTTAATGTAGCAGCTGACATATCTTTATTATATTTACATTTTACGACATGTTATGTTTTCTTTAACCTGTAAATTCAGTTTGATTTCATATAAGAGAATAAACCCGTAGCAACCTTGTTTTAGAAATTGGCATATGTCAGGATAACCTACAAAACGGAATGTCATTTATTTCCCTAAAATTGCATTTTTAAGAATCGACATACGTAAAATTACTAGATTATCACGTGACTCCGAATGGGTATAAATTTGACTATACTTCCTGGTTTGTCGTTGCCGATGATCAAGTTCTTATAGCAAATTCTGACGAGGATATAATATATGGTACTGGTTATGAGAGCTCCACGTTGGGCTTGCCATTAAGTATGTAATGATGCTCGTACCTTCTGTTTGATGTAATTATGATATAATAATAATAATAATAATAATAATAATATAAACATTTATTTCCAAAAAATGTAATTCTTAATAGGAGGCCAAAACAATTTATTAATTATTGGTTAGATTTTATAGACTGATTAAAAATAGTTTAGTATTTACTGGGTTCGTTAATTACAGTATTATGCCCTTTACTATAATTTATTCACCTGCAATTTAATATTACAGAACCTAGCTCGGTAGGCAAGAGAAAACCCATATCTCAAAGCTGGGTTCCCTGATACGTTAGTTTGAAAATTCGTGTGATACGCCACTGGGCTTTAAATTTAGTTTATTCGCGCGGTAGGTACTTTACTGCACTGCCAATTTATTACACAAATCGGTTTAATTAGTTGCGGTTCGTTTTTGTGAATTAATTTTACACAAGGAGTTTTATGAGCGTTCAATCAGGTAATTTTAAATACTCGCGCCTTCAACGGTGTCACTCTATCTTTTGTTTTAGGCAAAACCGACCCTTGCTTGTTAAGAGACGCCAACATGCAATTGTTATTTCTAACCTCAAATTTGGATTTTTATGCTAATGCTGGATAAATTGCTTTCAATGAATGCTAAAAACTTTTAATCTGCTTGAATCTCCCTTCAGTAAAACGTCCTCTCGTTTATTTTATAACTTCCCGGTTTCTAACGCCGATATTTTGGTTAAAAAAAACTAACCTTAGTTCTCTGCAGCGCTGCGGTAACTGCTCGGACAGTGGCTTCGAATGGTATCTGCCGGATGCGGAGTCCTGCAATGCTACGGCTGCTGTGGGGGCCTCCTACACGCTGTGCAAATGGGCTGCCGTTAAAATCCCGGGCTCAGGAACTCGAATGTGCCCGTGATTGAATATCGTAGACTTGAGCTGGCCTCGGTCGGATTCTCGGAATGTGGTATCGGAGAAAATTATTTTTTCGAATGAAATTAAAACCCACACTTCCACTGATACACGGGTAAATTGCCAACACAATAGTGTACTTTTTATTAATTTAAATTGAAGCTAACTATATAAAAACTTTATTTAAATCAGAGGCCAAAATCGGTGTCAAGAATTCATTTTTATTCAACTGTTTCTGCTTATTGGTCGTTATTAACAATTGTCTATCTAGAATACAAAAAACGGATGTAGACCAAGTTCAATACAACAATTTCTTAAACTAATATTTCTTATAACTAAAATGTTTTACAAAAATACTATTTCTAAATGCTTGTCCTTTCAATTCGGTTTTAAATTGTCCCATAGCGCCACTACACTTTCTTTTATTTAAATTGTCTTTATCACTCGCGTAATTGCACTGACTTGTTTTTCACCAATTTTGTTTCACATCCTGTTTATTTGTTTCTGAATTTCCTGTCTACATTTCACTCACTTTTCTTATTTGGGTGTCTTCTTTTCTTGCATTTTTTTATCCACTGTCTACTTTTACCAGATTTTCCAATATTGCTGTCTAATATTACAATTGCCATGTTCTGCCTGGTTTATGCTCTTTGCAACGTATTATAATAATTCTGCTTCTTTTACCTTTATTTAAAATGCTCATAAACATATCCTATTTAATTATTCTGACATCTACGTTTCATTTAACACGCACATATTATAAACCTTTCTGTGACAGCTCTATTTATTTGGTTTGGCTTTAATTTTGGACAAACCTCTTATTTTTGGCTAATTTAAATCATCGACTACAATCTCTGAAAAACGAGCTCTGCCCTTTGTCTTTTGTACTCAAATCATTTCATTACTACTGGCATTGCTTTGCAAATGTAATTACGGATTGAAATTTATACGCTACATCTTGCAGTTGCATGAACTACCCCAACTCTGTGCTATCTGACTTGCTTTATCTATTTGTGCTGCAAGCAGAGTTAAGTAGCGGGCTCAATACCATCGCAATATATCGCCATGAAACTAATTAATTAAACATTTTTTTTTAAATAATGGAAAAGTTATGCTGCGTTTCAAGTCGTCTGATATTACACCGGTTAATATAAGTTGGAAAAATCTAGTGTGATACACGCACACAACTTCCTTTTACAGTGATCTTATAATTACCCAAAAATTTGATTTTAAATTTTTAAGCATTTGTCAAAAATTTTCAAAAATTACAAATTTTACAAAAACGGTACAAAATAGAGTGTTAGTTCAAGAGACAAATTTTCTCTAGAATTTTAAGCTGAATTAAAAAATGTAATAATATACTGGGTGTTCTATTTAAAATAGGAGTTAATAAAAAAAAATTAAAAAAACAAAAGAAACCCATTTTAGAAGTATTCAACTGCAAAATCACTTATTTCACATCAATACACATTAAAAATGTAATAAAAATGTAAAGTTTAAAAAATCGTTAGAGCCGTTTTTGAAAAAATCGAAAAAAACTGAAAAATTACAAGAGTAAACACCTACTTCCGGTTATGCGATTTTCTTCAAAAGCTTGCTGTCGCATCAACATGGTACACAAAACTTACATATGAAGTTTCAACGCCATACCTCTTTTCGTTTTTGAGATATTCTGTTCACAGACAGACACACAGGCACACAGATAGACACACAGACAGACCAATGAAAAAAATATGTTTTTTTGAGATCAGGGGACTCTAAAACGTGAATATCTGTTAAAAACTCAATTTAGAATTTTTGGGGTGAATCGAATACTTCCTTTATTGTAAAAGGAGGTAAAAAGTACATCAGATCGATTATCAGATCGTATCCTTCGTATTTGATTAATTCATGTGGTATCTTGTCTGGTCCAGGAGCTTTCCGGTTTTTAAATTTTTTACTGCTTCTAGTATTGGATGTTTTTGTTAGTTTCGTCTCCTGTTGTCCATTTTATTCTTCATTTTTTGATCTTCACTGTATCGTTGTCTGTATATAAATTCTTGAAATACATACTTAGTTTACCCATGATGTTTCATCAATTCTTTGTGTTTGTACATAATTGCTGACGACACTCCACACACTTTTGGTTGTGCTCCATGAAGATTGTGTTCTATTTCTTTCGTAAATTTAGCGTCTTTAATTTCTGGATTAGCGCATTTACTTGATTTTTTGTTGTAGCGTACATAGCTTTTTCCTGTATTGTTCGGATCTTTTGAACGATTTCTGGTTTTAG
The DNA here is from genome assembly GCA_940337035.1 of Agriotes lineatus. Classification (NCBI taxonomy): domain Eukaryota; kingdom Metazoa; phylum Arthropoda; class Insecta; order Coleoptera; family Elateridae; genus Agriotes; species Agriotes lineatus. The sequence goes on along the minus strand of OW679198.1, from coordinate 135,496,018 downwards.
TTTATTTGCCAACTGTATGTTTAATCGTAGCTTGCATAGAACGATATGGCTACTTTTGCCGACTTCAGTGACCTTATGTCCAGTATTTGCAATGGGAGGATTGCTAATTTTAATTTAAATTAATTAATAAAAATTATCAACAGTAATGAGGCCACCTCGGTGGTTGAGTGGGCTTGTTGTCTGCTTAGCAACCAGGTGGACATGGGTTCAAATCTGGCCGTAGCCGAGAATTTTCTCGGAGCGGTGCGGGATTTGAACTCATTAGTTAAGTTAGATGTAAGTTGTTGTGTGTGTGGTATGTATGCATGCGGGGGAGCGTAGTGTAAGTCGCGTGCGGCGCATTACCTCCGTTGCACTTCCCGCGAGGTATGAATGGTCCTCTACACCGAAAGGTAAAAGAGGCTATAGATTATGAATGAAAATCAACAGTAATGTATTAAGTGCATAGTGACTTGCCGATAATGCTGGTCAGATTGCACGACCAGCTGGATTGTTTAGAAAATACGCCCGACCGCGAAGCTGGAACGCGTATTTTGTAAACAATCCAGGGGGAGTGTAATCTCGTCAGCATTATCGTAGCAAGGAACTATGCACGCAATATAAATTGCGCGACTATTGCTTGAATCGATTAAAAAAACTAACAAATAATAATTTTAATGAGTAAGGTGGAGTATTACCGATAAGTTCTTATATAATAATAATAAATTATCGACGGAAGCCGTTCTTGATTGGTTGAAAGTTAAAAAATCTGGTGTGATACACTTACAAAACTTTCTTTTACAGTGATCTTATAATTTGATTTTTAATTTCTAAGCATTTGTCAAAACTTTTCAAAAATTGCAAATTCTACAAAAATGGTACAAAATAGAGTGTTAGTTGAAGAGAAAATTTTTTTCTAGAATTCTAAGCTGAATTATAAAATGTAATAATATACCGGATGTTGTATTTAAAATAGGAGTTGATAAAAAAATTGAAAAAAAACAAGAGAAACCCATTTTAGAAGTATTCAACTAGAAAATCACCTATGTCACAACAATACACATTAAAAATTTAATAAAAATATAAAGTTTGAAAAAAATCGTTAGAGCCGTTTTCGAAAAAATCGAAAAAACTGAAAAATCACAAGAGTAAACACCTACTTCCGGTTATGCGATTTTCTTCAAAAGCTTGCTGTCTCATCTACATAGTACACAAAACTTATATATGAAGTTTCAACGCCATACCTCTTTTCGTTTTTGAGATATTCTGTTCATAGACACACAGACAGACAGACCAATGAAAAAAAATATGATTGTGGGATCAAGGGACTCTAAAACGTGAAGATCTGTTGACAACTCAATTTCGAATTTTTGGGGTGAACCCAATACTTCCTTTATCGTAAAAGGAAGTCAAAAGCGAATTCGATCATTGGTCAAATGACATCGTTCGACAGATGTATGCAATAGACAGAATTATCAAACTGTTTCTCTTTCTATAACAGTCTGTTGTATGAACTCATATGTAACTAAAGAATAATAAAAATGCATAGTTGAATTAAGTACTTTTTACTATGTATTTTAATAAATATTATTAGAGATTATGTCGATGTATTACACAGCAGATCAGAGGTTCCCAATGTATGGGTACATGGTACTATGGTATTTGTATATACGGTTATTTACATATAGTCTACCAATCTACCATAGTTGGTTCACTTAGGCAGTAGGAGACGCCATTGTATGTTTAGAAATTATACATTAAAATATACCTATAGGAATAGTTTATTATCACTTAAGGTTATGAAAAGTGATCGATTAAAAAATACATGGTGGTTGACCAGAGAGAATAGATTTATCATCTCTTACAATTTTTAACGATCTAAATAATGGTTCTTATATAGGATGGCGCTTATATTTGTATGAATTAAACCGCTCTAAACCCATACCGTTCCCTATTAGTGCTACATATGTAAAGTGGTTTTTATATTTCAAAAAATGGCGTGGCATTTTACTTCTGCATCGGCAATTAACTGGGATTATTTTAATATTCAAACAAGTTATGTAAGGATCAGCAAAAACGACACATTCCAGGAATGAGTTTAACAGACCACCTCGCAGGAAAACGAAAGGCTAATTCTGCAGTCTTCCATCTTGTATAGGTCAAGGTCTAGAGTTATTAAAATGCTACCCGTTTTATAATGCTTTTTTTCTAAATACCAACGACAGGTAAATCCGGAAATCATCCTTGCGGCAGCGCCTTTTGTTAATTTATAAGAGGCTATTAGACCCGCTTCATTATAGCAATTAGGCAAGCCATTCAGCAACGAGATAGACCGCTCATTACAGGGAGTTATTCATGAAAACAAAGGAAGTTACAAAACGTGCAATTATTAAAACTAACTTGCACATATGCATTATCTGATTAACAAATCCCACTCAGGGCGAAAACGTTTACTGCCGACATCAACAACCGACAATTTGGCTGCAGGTCGACACCTACCGGTCTTGGATTTGTTTTTCGGTTTGGTAATTATGCGAAATAACCACCGGGGACTAGGCTTGTCCGGATTAATGTCCAAAAGCCGGTAATTGCCGCATAGATTAGCATACAAATCGGGCCCAGTTTTGGAATTCATTGCGGCTGATAGTTTTGAATGCAGAACAATGTCGAGCTGGGAACCCGCAATGTTTCTTAATGCTATGCTACTCTGAATTATTCCGAACCTGCATGCCGTTTTTGTAATAAAAATACAAATGAAAGAAAGTGAACGAGGCGGCCTTGAAGGCGCGACTTTACACCAGCGACACTCAAAATGTCGAGCTGGCATCTTTCGTCGGTGTTCTCTCTTGGCATTACACGCTATTTAGGACAAATAAACGAACTTGAGGGGTCTCCGAAGAGATTATCTGAGACAAAATTAAATAGTTTTATTTTAAGGTGGTTAGTGAAAAATAAATAGGTACATTTGGACATATTTTTTTAAACCATCATTAGAGTGAAAGTTACTGTTTTTCGTTTTTAATATAAGGATGAAGGCTCATTTCAAAATATTTTTTATTTAAATTTTTTATAAATTGTATTTATAACTACTAGATGATACTTTATATTTTTAATCCAATTTATCTTATTTTATAAAAAATAGAGCCATTGCAACATGTAGTACATTCAAAAGCACCTTACATTTAACTTACTTTTTATGAACAGTCATAACCATGTGTCATCTAATATAAATATACATATAAAACATCATTTAAACCTCGTTGATGTAGTAACGTATGTCAGCTAATAGTTACGTTAGTCGAGGTTAAGGTCAACTAAATTTCAATAAATTTCCTTTATTCATTTATTCAAAATCTTATCCATTTACCTGGTTATCGAGTATCATGTTTTTATTTCAGCTTAAAGATCTCTGTCTGTGTTATATAATTTTTATTGTTGTAGTAAAGGATGTAAGTTATGTAGGTGTTGTAGTTTAACTTAAAAATGTAGGTATCTCTTAGCAATGGTGTCGCACTTCAACTTTGATAAAGAACTAAAGTGCATTTTTCAAAGTAATTTTAATATCATTAAAATCAGATTATTACTGTATTTCGTTGAACAGAGAAGTGTGAATAACCTCAACGGTTCTAAATATTGGTCACTAACGGATTAGCCGTCCTTTTTCACTGTCGTACAAAGACAATAATAGAATAATATACTTGATTTAAAAAATTTACAACAAAAACGCACTACAGTAAAACATATAAAATCTATTTTAAAAAATCAGAAATAATGAACAACAAGGTAAAACAGTGGAGAAACAACGGGAAAATATATATCTCTTTTGTCACTGTATACATTTTATGGAACATTTTTTAGATTTCTGCGGAACCGTGATATGGATCACTTTTTGGTTGATTGTAAATTTGACAAGAAGGTGACAGTTTGTAGATGGTATCTATCTGTTACCGCAGTAATTATAACTAAAAGTTTAGTGCGCAACAGAAAATTGTAGGTCGTTCACTTTTCAATGCTCCCCATGACACCAGGTTTTGCAATATTCCAATATTCCCAACTTCCCTGTTGGTCATTTAATCGCATTGGTATTTGCATCCCATATTTTCCTTTTTTCTTGTTTCCCATGGAACCCACTCGTATATTCTTCAAAACCAACTTATATGAGGCACTCGTTTAAAAAACCCATACCAAATTAACTGTTTTCTCTCGACTGTATCAGTGATCGATTCTTGTACATCAAAGTTATTTAATGTGTTGATCTCCTTTGTTACACGATGGGAAACCCAAAGAGCATTTTAATTACAACAATCTCAGACACATTATGACAGAAAAAAAGCGAAAGCAAGAACAAATCATGGTACGGCAAAAAGCATGAAGAAAAGGAAGTGTTGTAGACTACTAAACAGAAAAACATAAAATAAAAATCAGCAAGCAAGAGACACGTCAATATACGACCAACAAAAGTTAGTAGTGAAGAAAGGCATGGTAGAAGCAATCAGATTTTATAGAAATATAGAAGAGAGACTCATGGTCGATACAAAGATTTGATGGAGCGGATGGAATAAATGTTTTTAAAAATTGTGAAACACAGAAAAACGCTAGAGAAAGTGCTACAAGAAGAAGAAAATGTTAATTAAACCGGGCTTACGAAAAAGAATCGTAACTGCATGGACAAATTTGAGGGTCGACCAGCTAACAGTATAGGCGGCATCCATTTTTTACAAAAGCTTAACTTGATTAATTATTGCAAATGGGGCGCCAATAACTCAAAGCTTCGAGAAAATTACAATAATCTGAAATGCAAAATAGATATTGACCAAGTGATAAATCAATTTGCAGTATCTAATATACACATGTTTATCATAAAATGTATAATGGTTAGCACTGTAACAATAAAATGCAAGAACATAAAACGTTCACTAAGCAAGGTGCACCCAAAAGTCAATCTATTATGACTAAAGCTGATATTATATGGCAAATGCATATTTTGTATAATTGATATGCCGGGGAAGCTTTCTGCATATGTATACAAATTATGTGAAGACAAATCGTTTAAGCCAAGTTTCATTTTGCATATTTTGCATATTTATACGTTTTTGAGCATACTTTCTAGATTTTGCATATCTGGTTTTATTTACCAAAAATTTGTAATGTATGAACCTTTTGAGATTTTTTTGTAAAATTTACTATTTTATTTAATTTATTAATAAAATGTGTGCGACTGAGATATGTACTTTCACTTTCTGCCGCTGAGTTGCAGTGTGCAGTCCCTGTTAAAATCTTTGACTATATAAACATGGATTGCCAGCAACCCCTACTTCTCCCATAGAAGCAATGTATAAGGGATCAGCCAACATAGAATCTATTTCAAGAGTCGAACTTCGAGTGTTGGGTGAATAATAATCTGGCGGGGTTAGAGGAAATCTCATTTTTATGTTGGCTTACAACGTGAAGTTGGCGCTGGCAGTCCATATTTATACAGTCAAAGGTTAAAATGAATGACGCATTTGAATAAAAATTAGAAAAATAAATATACTCCTACAAAATAATTTAAAAAAATTACATTATTTAGAATACTTCTCCTTATTTAAAAAAAATAGAGCATATTTTGTGCATATATTCTAACTTTGGGGGCATATAGCCAACAAAATGTATGCATATATATGCGCATATTTTTGAACATTTGAGTGCATATAATTATCAGCTTTAATTATGACTACTATCACAGATTCCCCAACTGTTTCGTTCTTATATTGTAGTCAGCAACCCCTTTAGGCTAGGCTTTATGCACACTTACTTAACATCTTCATTAGTTTAATACTAATTTCCTTTTTTAAGACTACACTTATTTGTACTACAATTTTTAATTGTACATGCCCGTATTTATTATTGTAAAATTGAATTTTTATATTTTTAACTTAAATTTTGGACAGGTGACATTAAAATTTATATTTTTACACCCTCCATTTTGTCATGTCATTTTATAGTTTCCTCCAAAACCTTGGATGTCACTCCATTTTAAAATATCAAAACACAGATTCCTACCTTTCAACCTTTATGACTTTTTTAATTTTACCAGTCATATTTTTACGTTAACAGTTCTTAAATGTGCCTGCCTCCAATTATACATTATTAACTCTTGTTTACAATAAATACGTAAGAAATAAACGAATGTTTTACCTATTCTAATAATATTTACTTATACAGATAAAATCTGAGCAACAAAAGAACTCAATTCAAAAATTATTATTTTTAATAAATTGAGAGATAAGATTAATTTTTGATCATACTTTACAGTTGCAACTACAAATATTCAAATAACTGGTATCGGTTATAATCTCACATGTAAATTAAATTAATAAAAATCTTATATTTATTTTAACTATTGGAAAGTCAAATTTCTGATGAACTGCAAATGCCATTGTAAGAAATAGAATCTTCTAATGATAAAACGGAGTTAATTAACTTAATATCTTTTTCATTTATTTTATAATTAGGCTGCATATTAATTATATTTTATTTAAATTGCTTTGCCATTTTGAGATCATGTCAATATTGCTCATTGCTTTTTACAATATGTGTATCTTTCACTCTACTAAGGTGGTGAGGTTTAGTAACCAACTATTTTATAAGGTTTGATGGTCTAGCAGTAACGACACCCTCGGCTGCAGATATAGCGCACTGTACTACTGCAGAATGAACAAGGAAATCCTAGCCAATCATTATTTAGACATGAAGTATCTTAGGCTGAAGCGCGCTTGCTTCATGCCTAATTTTAAAACAATTAGCTAACTTTGCACTATGTCAATCTTTGATTTTCTTCGAATATGGGCTTGGACTTGAACATAGCCTTACAGATGTTTGGGCTTGAGCGTAGCGTTAAAGGTAAAATTACCTTCAAATCTGGCCTTGACCTTGAACGTAGCCTATTGAAGATAGCCTTGCCTTAAACTCGGGGGCAAGTGGTGGGGGGGTTCCAGAACGGTCCACTCTACTTTACTAATCTCTTTCTTTCTAATCAAATAATTACCCCCCCCCCCCGCAGAGTTCTCGGGGCAGAATGTTTTCACAGTGTGAGATTGTGGGCAGTTAGCCCAGTGGTCTATTATGATATGTTTTTCGGACTTTATCAACTCTCTAGGGTGTAAATCACACAACGTTTTGAGATTTTTGTTCTACTTCCGTCTTCAGGTGTTCCTGGTTAGTCCTGGCCACCAGAGTGGCAGAGTAGTAATCACTGAGATCAGCGGTCCCGGGTTCAAACCCCGGGAGAGGCACAAATTTACGTTGAAAAACGTACAATATCAGTCCTTCTTAGGACTAACCAGGAACACCTGAAGACGGGAGTAGAACAAAACGTTGTTTGATTTACACCCTAGACAGTGGAAAAAGTCCGAAAAACATATCATAAAACATTTATTGTCTCGCAAAATCAAGAAAAATTAAATATAACACAACAAAAATTGAAATAAATGAACAATATCATAAGAAAATGTCGATATAAGAGAGTATAATGAACGCGTTATTAAAGAAACCATCGAAGAAAACAAAGGCTTAAAAGTATTCAAAAGAGTATCACAAGAAGGTAAAAGAGAAACTATGAATCTATATGAAGAATTAGGAAGTTCACCTCCTAGATGGTAAGATATTTTTAAATACGTAGAGAAATTTTACAAAAAATTATCCTCACTGGAGATAAACGAACCACCTGTTAGTCGAAGAGATAAAAGGGCGGCACAAACTACACATTATACACAGGAATTATCTCCAATAAGTAAGTATTAACTAAAACCAGTCGCGAAGAAAATTAAAAATAACAAAACACCAAGACCAGATTGAATAATCATAGAACTCATAAAAATAGAAGGAAATAAACTTTTAAAATATTAGGAAACCTTTTTGAACCTCTGTCTAGAAACAGAAATAACGCCAAAACCTTGGAAAATGACAATCTAGTGCTCATATATAAGAAAGGCAACAACCTAGTTCACTTCTGTCACACATATATATAAAATGTTCACCAAAATTATAACAAGAGTAACAAATCGTTTAGACAAGGGTATAGCACAATAAACCATATTCATACCATAAGACAAGTCATAGAAAAATCCCACGAATATATAACCAACCCTTGTATTTAACGTTTATCATTTTATAAAAGGCGTTTGACACAGTAGAGACGTGGGAGCTTATAAATAAACGCCCTGAAAAGGTGTAGAATAGATTATCGATATCTAAAATTGATTAAAAATTTATATGATTATACCACTCTCTCTAACATCAACCAATGAAAAACGGTAAAATGCTTAGTTACGCATGTACTAACTTTTGATAATGTACATAGCAACTGACAATCACATACCTTCCTGATTAATAGGTGATAATCACACTCCTTCACAAACATCACGTTACCTGCTGTCAGTACAATTATCATAACAACCACATTAACTGTACTTTTAATATTTAAACGACACTATTCAAACGTCAAGCGGGTAGCGGGTAGACACCCCTCTACAAACCCGGTGGAGGATAGGTCTACTTCAGGGAAGCGACCCTGCCCACGCAAGCCTTGGTTCTTTCCCATTTCCTTGTACCGAGAGAATCCATGTCCAAACCTAAATCCCACCCATATTCTATTATACCCTTATACCGTTTCTATCCCCCACTCGCCAACCCGCATTTGGCCAGCGTGGCGAGTTTATGGCCAAACACCCTCAAGATGAACAAAACGATCTCCGAAAATGATCCCCAGGTGGGTCGAACGAGTCGTTCGGAATCCCACACCGCATCGTCGGTCTGCCCCAAGGAATATGGGGGGGGGGGCAAGAGCTCGCTACGTTTAAGCTGCCAAAGTAAAACACAGCTGAAAGTTGCAACATATGACATTAGAACAATGATAAATGACGACAAGCTAGTAGAACTAGAGAGAGAATTGGAAAAGATAAACTGGGATGTATTAGGACTCCCAGAAGTAAGAAGAAAAGGAGAAAACTGCCTTAAACTACCGTCTGGAAACGTACTGTACTATAAAGGGAAGGATGACAATAGCCAAAGAGGCGTGGGCTTTATGATAAATAAGAAATTGACGCCTAACATTACCCAATACAATGCAATATCAGACATAGTAGCATATCTAATTGTAAAAATATCAAATAAAATATCGATAAAAATTATACAAATATATGCACCAACCACTTCGCACGAAGATGAGGAAGTAGAAAATCTATACGAGAAAATATCAACAGCGCTAAACAATATCACCACAAAATTTGCCATTGTAATGGGAGACTTTAACGCTAAGCTTGGAGTAAAACTAGAAAGTCAAGAAAAAAGAATAGGAAATTTTGGTTACGGAAAAAGAAATAGCCGAGGAGAAATGCTTATGGAATACTTAGAAAAACAAAACTTATACGCTATGAATACATTCTTTCAGAACAAATCCCAGCGTAAATGGACCTGAGTAAGCCCGAACGGTGCTACAAGAAATGAAATCGACTACATACTATCAAATAATAAAATCATAGTGAAGGATGTAACAGTAATAAATAACTTTACAACAGACAGTGACAACAGACTTATTAGAGCAAAGATAGTCATAAATGCAAAGTTTGAAAGAGCTAAATTATTTAATAAAAGAAAAACACAAGTAGACACTACATTACTCAAAGCTAACCATAACGAATACAAGACCATAGTAGAACACGAGCTATCAAAGCATGAAAACCTCGAAAACAAGAATATAGAAATTCTAAATGATTTGTTAACACATACCCTAACCGATGCAGCTACAAAAATAGCAAAAAAGAAAACCAACAAACAAAGCCAAATATCAGAAGAAACAAAGAAAATGGTAGAAAAGAGAAGGCAACTATGGAAAGACGGGAAACGAAACACTCAAGAGTATGTCGAAATAAATAAAATGGTAAGGAAATTGATAAGAAAAGACAGACAAACTAAACAAGACCAAATGATACAAGAAGTTATAGAGAAAAATAAAAATATGAAATGCCTTAGATCTCAGCTGGGATGACGGCAAATTGTTACGTTGAAAGACAAAAATGGAACTAAAAAGCAAGACTTACCCGACATATTAAAAATAACAGAAGAGTTTTACACCAACCTATATATCCCACAAATAAAAGAAACTGTTGCCACAAGAGGAAAGCTAAAAAGAAAAGTAATGAATATTAACTCCGAAGAAATTCCCGATATAGACAAAGAAGAAGTGAGAAATGCCTTGCATAACATGAAAAACAATAAAGCAGCAGGCAAAAATGGCGTCCTGGCGGAAATGATAAAAGAAGGGAGAGATATGGTGCTGCATGCAATAGTGGTTCTATTAAATAAGTGCTTGCACGAAGGCACTATACCATCAACATGGAATGAAGGAAAAATGGTTTTGCTATTTAAAAAGGGAGATAAAACAGACTTAACAAACTATAGACCCATCACCCTACTCTCCCAAATATACAAACTTTATACGAAGATCTTAACAAATAAGTTAACGAACAAGTTGGATAGTTACCAACCAGTAGAACAAGCTGGGTTTAGAAGCGGATTTAGCACCATCGACCATCTACACACTGTCAAAATTCTGATTGAAAAAGCAACAGAATACCAAATACCATTATATATAGGATTGGTAAACTACGAAAAAGCTTTCGACAGTGTGGAAAAATGGGCAATACAAGAAGCGTTACAAAATAGCAGGGTTGATCATAGATATGTTAAATCATACAGAATATTTATGAAAAGGCTGTATCAACTGTTCAACTTCACAACAACACGAACCAAATTCCTATAAGAAGAGGAGTTAGCCAGGGCGACACGATTTCGCCCAAACTATTTACAACAGCACTGGAAGATGTTTTCAAACGACTACCATGGGAAAACAAAGGCATCAGTATAAATGGAATGAGACTAAACCACCTCCGCTTTGCCGACGATATTATCGTAATTTCTGAAACGAAAGCAGAACTGGAAGTCATGTTAAATGAATTAAATCAAGAATCAAAACGAATAGGATTAAAAATTAATCAAAACAAAACAAAAGTAATGACAAACACTGAAGAAGAAGTTACGGTAAAGATAGAAGAGACAAATATAAAGCAAGTGGAAGAATATATATATCTGGGGCAACAGATCAAAATGGGGAAAGAAAATAAAAAAATTGAAATAACAAGAAGGACAAGACTGGGATGGGCAGCTTTCGGCAGGTTGAGCTATATTTTGAAAAACGAAAATATTCCACTGCATATGCGACGCCGGATATTTGACCAATGTGTACTCCCACTCCTAACATACGGAGTACAAGTCTGGACTTTCACGAAACACAATATAGACAGACTCGCTAAGACCCAAAGAGCAATGGAAAGATCAATGTTACACATAACACTAAAGGACAAAATAAGAAATGAATGGATTCGGCAGCACACAGGAGTAAAGGACGTTGTTAAACATGCAAGCCAGCTGAAGTGGAAATGGGCAGGGCACAACGCTAGATACGATGACAACCGATGAAACTACATCATTCAACAATGGAGACCCTGGACCAGAAAAAGACAAAGAGGAAGACCACAACTACGATGGTCAGACGACATAAAGAAAGTGGCCGGGCCCGACTGGATGAAAAAAGCCCGCAACCGAAACAAATGGAGAGAGATTGAGGAGGCCTATGTCCAATACTGGCATGAAAGAGGCTAACAAAGAAGATTCAAACGTCGTTTATTGACTCGCGATATAATCTAGTCGAATGCAACTCGTGTCTTCTCGATTATCAAATCATTTCTGTTTCCACTCGATACATTATTTTAGGCAATCACGCTCGTCCTTCGGACTCGCGTAATTGCCAAACAATATATCTCGTGTAAACAGAAATGATTATTTGATAATCAAGAAGCCACTAGTTGCATTATATATGAAAACGCAACATTGACAATATAAGTATTTGAAAAAAGCAACCCAAATAACATGAGGCTGGAATCAGACAAGGAGACACTATCTCTCCGAAGCTATTTATAACCTGATTAGAAAATGTTTTTAAAACGTTTCACTGGGATAAATTGGGCAATAAAATCAACGGAGAGCATTTAAACAACCTGCGCTTTGCAGGTTATATCGTACTTTTGTCAGATAATAATGAAGATCTAAAACGAATGATAATTAAATTACACACAACAGCGAAAACTGTTGGTTTACAGATCAATGTATCGAAAATAAAGAGCATGACAAATAAACTCGATATGGGCGCCTGTCCAACTCGAAAATTATGCCATTGAAGTGGTGGATGAATATATATATTTCAGACAGAAACTTTCCATCAAAATGAATACTCAGATGGCAAAAGTGGAAAAAGAGTAAAGGTAACTTGGGCTGCTTATGGCAAACTTGTAAATGTTTTAAAATTAGAAAAATATCCTCAAGATCTTAAGACAAGGATATTTAACCAGTTGACTTATGCATCAGAATCTTGGTTCCTTATGGAAACGATGGTAAGAAAAATTAAATTTATGCAAACGCGAATAGAGAGATCGATGCTTAGAGTGTGCCTACGAGATAAAAGAACAACCGATTGGATTCGAAACAAAAAAAAATGATGACAGATCGAGCAGAAAAGTTACTGAGTAGAGGCCTAGGATGGGAAAACGAGACCGCGGCAGAGCACAAACAAGATGGAGAGATGATCTTCTAAAAATGTGGGAGCATATTGGATGGGTAACACGCTGCATAGAGCATCTTGGCGACAATTAGGGAAGGTGTACATCCAGCGATGGAATATCTAACGCCGAAATATGATGATGATGAAAGAAAAATAAAGTATTACAATGTGGTAGCTACAGCACATCAAGACGTGGTGAAATAATATTTAAAAAGCATTTTCAAGGAGAAAGACAGAAGTATGACCCCAGATAAGGTGGACAATTTCAAAGACGACTTAGAAGTGGTGGGAGTTAGAAAATGGAGAATATTAATAAGAGATAAGAAAAATTGAGAAAGCAACAGGAAATAAATAATCTGAATTATTATTGAAATAGTCGTGATCACGTGATTTGTTCGAGAATTATTGTAAAAAAAGTGGTAATCAACTGCATATTAAACAAACCCATTTAAAAAGCTAAATAAACACCGATACGTTAGTATCTTAGATATCTCAAATTAAAAAGCTCAAAATTATTTTAAATGTCTACATACTACTTTTTAACAATTTGTAATTCGACTGCCTCAAAACAGCTGGCACGTGATATAAACAAACAAAAAACAAATATTCTTCAATTTTTGATACACAACAAGAATTCCAGTACGTCTAAGTCTTCTTGCTGCAGTTTGTAAAGGAGCGGTTTGAATACTTGCCGATTGGGCACCAACCGTAACCAGGCATCTTCTACGCGGCTACGTTTTTATTAATTAAGTTCGCCCTTTCTTATTGCCAGTTAGCTCAACAGCAATGAGATCTCTCTTATGTTATTTACCTCAGCTCGTGGTTAGGTCTCTTGTTGTAATGACCTCAGAAGTTGACCTGCACTTGTGCCAAGCTAAAACTGTTAGTCCCAAAATTGTATTCCAATAAAAAGCCATTTTTTTACACCCGAAATTAATAATAAATGGATATATTTCCTATTAAAGAAAACATTCTAAATAATATTAGTGTTAAAGATTAGACCCTAAAATGGGTAGCTAATTTCACCTTGCAACTATACACACAATAATATTAATTCACATCAAAAAATAGTTTCTTATGCGCATATAAATTAAACATAACGCACATAACCGACAACTGTTTCTACTAAGTTGATGTTCAAACGCAGTTGTCACAAAACATTAAAGCATTTGCAGACAGCTGACAAAAACGTTACAGCCTTGCGTAAAACGCTAAAGCAAAAAATACGGTTGACATAGCGATAGTTAAAGGAGACCTTGGTTATTCCTGCACCTGCTGTGGAGGTAATTCTTCATGACCACCTGAATGTTGTTCTCTATGTATCCGTTATTCATTGGCTGAAAAGCAATTAATGCACCATTTTGTTTCCAATCGGGAAATACGGAGGAAGCTCGGAAATGGAATGTCTCGTAAGATCAATAGCATAGTGGCATGCGATGAAACGTGGTTTTATTACTACGGTGTCCCCGTAAAATAGAACATGGTGTAAGTGTTCGAGGGTGAGACAGCTCTAGTCTCAATCAGAAGATTGCGGTTAGTGGATGATTGCTGTTTTTTTTTTCATAGCAAGAGGAATTTTGGATTGCGTGATCGTGGACGAAAAAACAAGAAACGATAAAGGAAAGTTTAATATTAATGGATGAACGAAGAGGACATAAAAACAAAGATGAAGACAAATACCGGAAAACTAACGAAAAAATAGAAGAAAAAACAAAAAAGCCGAAAGAAAAGTAGTCAGAAGAAAAAGTTCTGGTAATGGAAGAAGTACAAGACAAGCACAACGAATTTAACATTCACAAGAAACTAAAAGAGGTAATTGACAATTACAAACGCTGGATACCGAATACTCTAAAGAACAACAATAAAAGCGTGATACTAAATCAACGTTAATTGAAAACGTGGGAAGAATATATTACAGAGCTTTTTCATGGTAATCGAAAATACAAATTTTAATGTCGAAAGACCAGAAATAATATAGTCTGAAGTTGAATACGGTTTAAGAATATCAAAAACTGGTAAATCAGACGAACGTAGTAAGCTTCCAGTCGGTTAATGAGGGAAATGTATAAATCCCGACAAAACTGTTTAATCAAGTTTAGGACAACGGGAAACTTTCCGAAACTTGATAAACTGTATTTTTGTTCCGCTACCAAAGAAAAATAATACGTCACGTTCTGAAGCATCTACTGAGGTGACACAGAATATAATTTATACAGGGGTATAACGCCTGTTGGTTTTCCTCTTGACAAAAAGGTGGGGGGTAGAGAATTATTTTTCGATAGAACATATTTTTCTCATAGTATCTTTGTGTCATTAATTTATGTCTGCTGTATGGGATATTACTGAGCATCAGGCGTTACTTATAACCTTATAAGTCTTCTTAAAAAGTGCGAATTTGTTAGGGATAAGTGACAGTTCGGATTTAGAAGCAGCGGATTTGGAATGAACGTGTTCTAACAAAAATGTAGAGATTGTAATTCCCCGTTTCAATTTCATTGCTATAGCGCGTTAATGCATTTTTCACCTTATTTCGGACCACCTTATATCTAATGGCTGTAGCAAAATAATTCAAGATTATCATAGCAGGCGCGCAGGCGCCACTACGGTATAGAAGCTAATTCATCAAGACAATAAGTATTAAATCTTTTTTTAAACTGTTAACACTAGACATGTTTGAGCACTAATCAGGATCGAAGGTACAATGTTTGTAGCCTTCTCAGTTTTTCGCTATCTGGAAAACCGCTGATCGCCAGCTCGCCTTGGAATTTGTGGACTGTATGATTGTAGGTTTCACTGAATTATACACACGTTGAAAAGCTAAGGTAGTAATTTATTGCCATAAATTAACACGAACAGTTTAACATTTACAAAGAATTAGCTTTCGGAGTGCGGACCGGTTTGCATGCTGCCACTTTGACAGATGAAACGTAAGTGTTTTTGGAATCGGATGCCGGCGAGGCAGTCTACTGCGCACAGTACGAATTCAGAATGTAAGAGAGGCGGCAAAGGTTTATAAAGTCCTTAACATACCGCCCGCCTTGGAAAGGGTAACCTTTCAAATAAAACAGTACAGAGTTGACATGTAAAGCTAGAGTAAAACATGTAACATGAACACACATATATACAAAGCCTAATAGTACATGGATCTTAATCTAGTACAAGAAAACCCGAACAATGGGGAGCCAAAAGGCTTTACGAAAACTGCGCTGAACGCTAACGCACTAGTTCACAACACTAGGTAGCGGGCACAATTTAGCGAAGGATCGCTTCACGATCCCTGACACAGTGTTCACTGACGCCACACGCGTAACGCCGTCAAGGCCAGGGTGCAGCTCGGTGACCCGGCCTAACCTCCACTTCAGAGGGGGTAGATTGTCATCCTTGATGAGGACCATGGAACCAGGCTGGAGGTCCGAAAGATGCGTGCGCCATTTGGTGCGCTGTTGGAGTTCCGAGATGTACTCTTTACTCCATCTCTTCCACACATTCTGGTGAAGTTGTTGTATTCTCTGGTATTTAGACAGCCGAGACTCGACTATCTCAGTTACGTTGGGATCAGGCAGTGACACCAACGGACGACCAATCAGGAAATGAGCAGGAGTCAAAGGCTGAAGGTCGTTTGGATCAGAGGACAAAGGAGACAGGGGTCGGGAGTTTAAGGTCGCTTCCACCTGTGCTAACAAAGTGCTAAATTCATCATAATTTAGACTAGCGTTACCTATAACGCGACGTATGTGATGTTTGGAGGACTTGATTCCGGCCTCCCACAATCCGCCAAAGTGGGGACTGTGCGCGGGTATAAAATGCCAAGCTACTCCGTCGTTCGCGACTGATTCGGAAATAGAAGGGTTTTGTTCCGCGAGAAAATTGCCTAATTCGATTAACTCGGAATTAGCGCCTACAAAGTTAGTGCCGTTGTCTGAGTAGACATGGAGCGGTTTGCCTCGACGAGCCACAAACCGGCGAAAAGCCATTAAGAAGGTTTCAGTGGAAAGATCAGCGACCAATTCAAGGTGCACTGCCTTTGTGACAAAACAATAAGCTGTAACTCGTTGTAAGCGAGCGAAGCTTGAATACTGATTGAACGGAAATGGTTCAACAGAGGTTACAGGAAGACTCTGAACTTCTTTTTTGAATTCTGGAAGCTCAGCACGAACATGTTTGGAAGCAGGCCAAGATGCCTTGCCTTCGCTTAGCCAGGTGGGACCATGCCACCAAAGGCTTAACAGACCCAGCGGGTCAAATATCTGCGATCTTTCAGACAAGATGCTACGCTTGGTAGCCTTACTACTTGTAGAATTTGAAATATGGGATATTTCAGACAAGCTGCTACGATTGGTAGCCTTACCACTTGTAGAATCTGAAATATTGAACATGGAAGTAGGCCAAGATGCCTCACTTTCGCTTAGCCAGGTGGGACCGTGCCACCAAAGGCTTGACAGACCCAGCGGGTCAAATATCTGCGATCTTTCAGACAAGATGCTACGCTTGGTAGCCTTACTACTTGTAGAATTTGAAATATGGGATATTTCAGGCAAGCTGCTACGCGTGGTAGCCTTACTACTTGCAGAATCTGAAATATTCTCTACTGATAAGAATCTTTTCTGAGCGATTTGCAATGAATCGCCCAGTACCTCTACAGGCTTCTTGAAAGGGATAGAGACAACGAATCGACCATTCGCTTCTCGTTGAGTATTTTGCAGAAAATGTGCCTCACAGGCGTTCTCTTCATTTGTGCGAACCTTTTCCTCTGGGTAATGTTCGAGTTGCCAAAACCTAGCAATGGAATCAGAAGCATCCTCGATCGTGCTAAGATTGCACTGTACAGGGTACGCAGAAGGAGGGCCTGTAGGGCCAGAAACAATCCAACCAAAACGAGTCTTTTGGAGGATGGGAAGATTTGGGCCTAGACCAATTTGTCCAATACAAAGGAGCTGCCAGAAAATGGGGGAACCAATCAGAATGTCGATGGTGCCCGGTTGGTCGTAGGACAGATCTGATAACTTGATGTTATCAGGAACCTTGAAGCTGTTTCGCTGGACGCGAAAACTTGGGGTAACACCCGTAATCTCATCGAGAACAAGACAGGATAGGCCAATGCCGTATGAAGTGTGAGGGGCTTGCAGCTTGATATCACACCTAGCCTTGATTTGAGAAGTGGCTTTACTTAAGCCAGAAACAGTAACGTTGACTTCGCGAGTTGGAAGCTTCAACCTTTTACACAGATCTGAACGTATGAAGTTCGATTGGGAACCGGAATCCAGCAGGATTCGCACAACATGAGGCGTACCATCATCAGCGATGAGTTTAGCGGTAGCCGTAGGTAAGAGTACCTGAAAAGCATTCGAACAGAATGCCGAAATCGATTGGTTTAGTTCAACAGGGGTTTCTGCTGACACTGCAGATCCTGGTTGACTAGAAGAAGCGTTCTGAGGCTTATCCTCATGAAGAAGTGTGTTGTGCCTTGATTTGCACTTTCTACACGTATATTTGGAGCTACAAAGGCTCGCAAGGTGACCCTGAGTTAGGCAATTAAAGCATACGCGGAGCTCTTTTGCCTTTGACTTTCTGTCAAGAACAGACAGCTTGACAAACTTATCGCATTTGTACAAGGAATGAGATCCTTTACAAAGTGGACACGAAGGGGTACCCGACACAAATGATTTAGAATGTACCTTGGAAGACTTTTCGGGTACAAGCTTGCTATCTTTTACCTCTAGAGTTTCTAGAAGCTTTGCTGTATTTTGTAAGAATTCCTTGAACTCATCAAGATTAGGCAGGTCAGAACTTGACCGGTTTCTAAGGACCTCCCATTCACGAAATGTAGTGGGGTCCAGTTTTTTAGAAACTACATAAATTATAACAAAATCAAGAAGCTCGCTTTCGGTAGCTAATGATTTGATTGCTGCAAAATGCTTGAATAACATATCGCTAATCGTATGTAATTTAGTTGCAGATTCCTTACTGCAAGATTCCAGTTCAAAAATAGCCTTGAGGTGGTTATGAACCAGAATTTTTGAATCATTGTATCGATTGCACAATGCCTCCCAAGCTAGAGTATAATTACCCGCAGTAAACTCTAAACTTTTTATAATTTGGCTTGCATCACCCTGTAAACTAGCCTTTAAGTAATGCAGCTTTTGAATATTAGTTAACGTTTGATTCTCATGAATTAAGCTACTAAATATCTCACGAAATTCTAACCATTCTGAAACACTTCCTGTATATTTGGGAATCGAAATTGCAGGAAGGCGTACAGCTTGATTATTGCAATGTGAACTGCAATTTGAATGCGTTGATCTTACGCTACCATTAGGAGATCCAGAACGATCTGGTGCAACATCAGACTGTTTGTTGTATTCATTAATCAAACATTTAGCTTGTGATATTGCGAAAAAATAAGAATCTTCAAATTCAACTTGTTGCTGCATTTCAGATTCTGTATCCTTACTGTTTTCTAAAATTTGTTCATGAACCGCATCATATTCCGATAGCACGGTGGCTATAGCATCCAATCTTTCTTGCAATTGAACAATCTGAGCGCTAGATAAGAATTGATCTTCATCATAAATTGTTTGCAAAGATTGAACATGATTTGAAAAACGCGTAAGCTTGCCTTTAATAGAGCCACGTGCTCTTACAAGCGAATCCATAATTGTTGAGATTAAAAACAATTTAACAGATCGAACTTACTTTTCGTACGCCCCTGGCGTGAATTTTGTACGCTTCTGGTACGCGGACCCAACGGGTCAACTATCTGTGATATTTCAGGCAAGATGCTACGCGTGGTAGCCTTACTACTTGCAGAATCTGAAATATTCTTTACTGATAAAACCCTTTCGCACGCCTCTGGCGCGAATTTGTTTATACCGCAGACAGCGCTTGCTAACAACGCGAGAAACTTGTTGCTACGACGCAGAAAACGGCCTTGGTACAACGCGGGAAACTTGTTGCTACGACGCAGAAAACGGCCTTGGTACAACGCGGGAAACTTGTGAAACATGCAGGGGATATCGCTAACAAACGTAATAGCTTGGCATTTCACGCAATTAAAATGTTTATATGACTCATAAACCATTTGTTTACGCAATAATACGCAGCTGAAATTATGCACACATGCAAACACAGACGAAATAAACCAAATTTATGCATAGGAAAATCAGGCTTACATTTGATATTGGTGTGTGCCGCCTTGCCGGTTTTCTGTTCCTACTACCGTCTGGCTAGCAGCTGCAATGCCCACGTGCACGAATCTTGGCGTTGATAGCACCGTCTTCTGTCTTCCTTCCTCTCGTTACGGGCACCGCATGCGCCCTCTTCGTTCCACGCGTTGCTGCGAATTTGGACGCTGCTTCCTTGCGGCCGATTGCATGCGATGCAATACAAACTGAATATGCTTTGTACTTGCCTATGACCAATGTTGTCGAATGCTGTCGCTGTTTTGGACCCGCAATGACCTAATGTGGTTTAATCCGGTTCTGTAGGACCAATGTTTGAGCACTAATCAGGATCGAAGGTACAATGTTTGTAGCCTTCTCAGTTTTTCGCTATCTGGAAAACCGCTGATCGCCAGCTCGCCTTGGAATTTGTGGACTGTATGATTGTAGGTTTCACTGAATTATACACACGTTGAAAAGCTAAGGTAGTAATTTATTGCCATAAATTAACACGAACAGTTTAACATTTACAAAGAATTAGCTTTCGGAGTGCGGACCGGTTTGCATGCTGCCACTTTGACAGATGAAACGTAAGTGTTTTTGGAATCGGATGCCGGCGAGGCAGTCTACTGCGCACAGTACGAATTCAGAATGTAAGAGAGGCGGCAAAGGTTTATAAAGTCCTTAACAAGACAAGTCCGGGAAATGTGCACGGTCACCCTGAAAATCGTCAAAAACAGGCTAAAGGCCTCGGCTCAAATACGCTCAGAGAAATGCGCGTGGTTCAATACGGTACGCCACAGGGCAAGCGTGTTGAGGTATATATAGGGTAGTACCAGATAAATGAGCGCCACAAGATCCAACTTAGGAAACCCACGTTCAACCGGACCTTGAGGGTCAAACGGGGCAAATAATACTCAAATAACTATTTCTGAAAGTCACAGCGCAGCGACAAACACAACAACCTACTTGCAATGCTCATCCGCCACGTCCGGGCCTCACCTTACATTGGTCGTAACACAGTGACTCAGTCACCCTGTAAACAAACATGCACAAGACACAAGGGAAGAATCATAAGCCGATACAGTAAGTTAATACATCTATTGGAACACGTGACCAAACAAACACCTTACAGTAGTACCGACGTAGTCGGCACGTATGACAATTTTTATAACGACTTATGGGGTACGCCCAGCTGGGAAGCGCTTTACCTAAAAATGGCGGCGCATAGCTGAGCCGAACAACAAATCCAGAACGGTTCTAGTTAAACGTCGGTTTAGGCATCAACAGGAATGACGCGCAAGCATGAGATCTGTATTTGAGTTCGAGTCACCAGAACGCACTGACTTGCAGCAAAACAATTTAGAACAGTAATCGCTACATTTGTACCAGACCGTACTATGCGTTAATTAAGCGTCAAGCGCAAACGTAAAAAGGTTAATTGACAAGACAAGGCTGCCTTGCAGCACTGAGTGTTAGAACACAAACACTAAATTTGTACTAGAGTGTACTCTGAACTAATTATGCGTCAAGCGCAGACTTAAAAGGTTAGTTTACACGAACATGCGGGCGAAATAGTCTATTGCACAGATTTACCTTATTAGCTAGCTCGGCCTGCATCTGGCGATGGCATTCAACTCAGTGTCGGTATGTCGCTTCGCCCCTGATGTGTGTGGCAGAGACGAAATTCTGCGATGTCCTACAGAATCCCCTTTCAAAGAGCGAAATGTGTCCAAGCCCCCTTGGCCATTACACAGATAACAGCGTAGCCGTTGGATGGGTCACTCAGGAAAAAAATTCCGCCTCATAGACGACGGCGGAAATGGGCTTCAACAGCCTACATACGAACTGACGCCCACAACGACTTGCAAATGGACTTTGCCATATCACAACAAGAGTGCTCACCAACTTAGCCAAGCAGCGTCTGCTACTGAACGAAAAACACAGATTTTAAAAGTCACAGAAAACACTCTGCTGTATCAGCACAAACGAAATATGCGGGCGTCATCCACGTCGAAGTGTGAGGACGCCCACCTAACTCGCAATGTTGACCGTTTTAACCTGCGCCCCGAGGCTGAATGACTCAAAACTGACGCTCCAAGCTACCAGCTATCGCCTCGCGAGCTTTGCTCCGGCCAATCACAGCGCAAGGCGCGTCAGAGTCGCTAAACGCGTGATTGCTCTCCAGCGAAACAAGCAGTAGCTATTCTTCTTGCACTCACCAGCTGAATTTTAAATAACTTGAAAATCAACGCTCTTACCGCTGATGGGGCACGCAGCTGCATGAAACAACGATGTAAAGGGTGTAAAGATTTCGAATTATTATGCTTGATGCTAAACGTTGCAGTATTATGTGATGAACTATGACTAAAATGGACTAGAAATACAGGCGAACCCGCCAATTATGTACCAAAATTGTTAAAGATTTATGTAATTAGTTAAATTACTAAGAAATATAAAATGGCCTGACAAATTTAATGTAGCGATCTTATAGCAATCAAGAATTATTATTTAGGAATTTTTACTGTACGATTGAATTTTTACATTTTTGGCCAAAAATAAGACTGTCGATACAACAGTTAGGCGGTGCGACGCGATTAGCACCTGCGGTTTTCGTGTTGGAACTGGTCTAGCATTTCGATTCAAGTTGGCGCTCAAACAGCCGAAGAGCTGACCGAATATTGATTTTGTCGAGAAGCCGTTTTAGTTGTTTTTGTAAGGCGCATTCTATGTAGGTAAGGAAGCTCATCTTATTGTATTCTTTGCGCGCTGATTTTAAATATTTAGTCTGGGTTCCCTTAAGCTGCCGCCGATTAAAATCGCTGCAAAGCGTCCTCTGCTATAAAGAAATGCCCCCCTATTGCTATTATTTGTTTGTGTTTTCTTCTGCAACCCCTCTAGCTGAACGAGTAATCTAGGCATGCGGTGGAACACCAAAGGTAGGCGGCTTATTTTTAAGTAGCTAGTTTTGTTTTTATAAGTTGTGAGTAACGACAAGGCGCCCAATTTGTATTTATCCTTCTGTTCAATTTAAAAGTCCGAAGCATTTATTAGCCTGCTCCCTACACCACCCCATTTTCTGCCTAGAGTTAAAAGAGCTAGCCGAGGCCCCCTTCGTTTAAGGGTGGTACAAGATTCTCCACTAACGATATTCATAAGCTTTACAGACTTGAAAAAGAGTTCAACAAAGTCCAATACATCAAACTAATGGATACACTAACAAACATTGGTTGCGACGAAAAAGATATCAGACTAATCAAAGAGTTATATGGAACCAATCTGCATCAGTACGTGTAGACGTGAAGTGTAGGCTGATGCATGATCGTTGTTTTTTCACAATTCTGGTGGTTTTTTCAAATTACTTCAGGCAAACGGCTTAAAACTTCTAGCAAATTCTTCAGAAACCTCCCTAATAGTTATGTGCCGATTATTGAGAACAATTTCCTTAATTTTTTATTGATATTTGATGTGCTAGGCCATCAAACTCTCCCGTCATTTTCTCGTTTACACGACCCTCTTCGAAACGTTTGTACCACTCCTGTTTTTCTCACAGCAGACTCCTCAATAGCCTTCTTCCACAGTAAACAATACATTGCTGCACTTTATTTTATTTTTAACACAAAATTTAATGCAAATTTCTCGTTCCGAAGTTACAAAATTAAAAACTCGCCAAGTACACCAAAATACGTCTTACGTATTTGCCAGTCAAAAACAGACTGTCGTCTGTCAAAAGTCGACCAATGAAAATGCAGCTTTTGCATTTCATAGCCAACCAAAATAAATTGTAGTGAGTATTGCACTAATACCGAATGACATAGAATCTTGTACTAGTTCTCAAGTGACTATTGGGAACAAATTAAAATATTTATTGAAGATGTGTAACTAAATGTAGAGCCTTTTTAATTTGAAAAATGGGTTGGGTTTTCTGAATTGTCCTCCAAATATTATTCGTAGTCAAAGGTAGACTAGTGTTGGGGTGGTATCACTCATGTCCATTGCGTTTGCAATATGACGAGTTGCGGAGTTTGTATCCAAACGCAATGGACCTTTGTGATACCTACTACCCCACCAATAATAGACATAACTTTGAGTACTGATAGTATTATATATGAAAACTGACACATATGCCATAGCCATGCTTAGCAACATTAGGAAAATAGTTTTAAATGTATATGTATAGCGCGCGAAATTCAAAAAATCCGGAACATTTAAATCAAACCTTTAATTTATTTTCGATTAGTCACTTGCTGTCACAACATTTATTTGGTACACTTTAGCAAGTCTCTCCAAAATGCATGATTATATTCGATTTAATGTCATTGATCCAACATGTAGTTTTCCTTAAAATAATGGGTTCTGAAATATGCTGCTTTCCCTCCTCTCCATGCCAATAATTGGTATGATATTACATGGAACATTTTTTTTCTGTATCACGAGCCGAAGGCGAGTGGTGTTTTTACAAAACAACCCGTTGAGTTTGTAAGCAAAAGTATTTAATAATCCAAAAGTTGTCGAGTGCGTATTCGATTAGATTATACCATGTATATCAATAAGGAAATTACACTAAAAATATATTTAAAGAGAATCCTAAAAAAACTTGTTGGTAAAGAGTATGAAATTTACAGCTAGCAGCTTAAAATTAAAAACTTTAAAACGATAACACGACGGTGTTTTTACCGGGGATCTTGTGCATTACGAATAGAATAATAACAGAATTAGCACAATTAGAGAGTATTGCCCGTTTGTTGATTATTTTCCAAATGGTAATAGTAGGTTATGATTCTAGTTTTATTGTTTCAAGATGGAGTTGCTTGATTTTTAACAAAATAACTTAGATAATTTGAAAATAACAGAAAGTATTATACAATTTATTAAAAATACCTGTTTGAATTACTACAGCCGAAATATGGGTCTTTATGTTTTGTGAAATGGCCGTTTTACCCCTACCTAGAGAGGGCAATGTGGAATGAGTTTTATAGTATAGTGCACAATACTGTACTACAACATTAGTATTATGCCACTTTCCTAATTATTTCCTAAAATGCAATCTTAATCAAAACTGAAAAGTATAGAATCTTTCAGAACCACAAATATCAAGGAACTTCGATTTTTGACACAGTGGAACATCGTGTTTTTGAAATGTCATTGCATTCGACCAATAAATTATTCTGATGCAATGGAAATATTTGCAATTATTTGTTATTTTGATTAGCTTTAAATTCATTTTATCGAATGATATGCAAATATGAATTTGCAGCTTGTATTTGTATCTGACGTCAGTAATTTCTTAAAACATTATTACTTTGACATTTCACCGCATGACTCAACTGAGCAGAATGTTGCTTTACGAGTGGATATTTTGAGCACGTAGAATGCAATTTTCGTCGGAAAATCAAATTACAGGATTAGTAACGATCCCTGAATTACGCGGTTTTCATTTTAATAAAAACAGCTGGCTAGACGAGCATATCAGTTAATTAAGGTACAAAGTACGCATTCGTACTTTCACATTCTTCCACTAAACTAAAATATTTCGTTTTGTCGTCACGCTGCATACAGAGGTCAGTGCATGGTTTCTTCTTAGTGGTCGATTTATATACTTTACTGTGTCAAATTGCTGCTAATTAATAATTTAATAGATAGCTAAAGTGTTGTGTGCTTGACTAGCAATTAGTCCTTAATTGACTGTTTATGCTTTCCTTAAGTTGGGTTTCATTTATTAAGACAGATTTCTATTAGCAGGTGTGTAATCGTGTCTTTTTAATTATTTTTATATAACATGTGTCAGTTATTAAATTTGTATAAAATCTAGTTTATTGTTGTAACCTACGTGAACTAAATTAAAGTAAACTAATTAGCGACTGTGTATAAACATATTTAAGAAATGATTCTTATTGCAGGCGCGTGCTGGGGCTCTGCAGTGGGCCCGGGCATTAAAATTTTGGGAAAGGCCCCTAAAAATAACAGTGGCAAAATTTTTTTTCAATGTTATACAATCTAAAACGAAAAATAACTCGATGAATATATTCTAAATAGTAATTGGTTTCGTAGAATTAGGCAGAGTTACAAAACTCAAAACATTGTAAGTAAAATGTATTCAAAAATAATAGTTATTTATTGTATTAGTGTGGAACGTAGCATGTTAGTCACGAAAGAAACAGTTGAACCACGACGCCCGCAGAAATAGTACAAAACAACTAATTGTCCAACACCTCTTTTAAATCTATTCCACTCATTTTTTTTCTGAATTTTTTGACAGTAACATGACATTTGATATGCCATTTCTTTATTTGAAATAACTGTAGTTTGTAGTCTTATGCTTAGTTTGAGAAGGTGTTGGATAATAGCTATTTATATAGCAAATATATAATTTGACAAGTTTATTTTATAGCCGAGCTGGTTTTGTGAGCGACGTCAATAATAGCTATTAATGTATTAAGGGCATAATCAATAGATTAATTATAGCCGAGGAAATATTCAAAGCGCGACGCGAAGCCGAGAGCTTTAAATTTATCGTTGGCTATAAATAATCGTGATTATGCAAGTGGCACATACAACATTTTATTTTACTTTGGTTCTAAAAATGGACAAAATAGAAGGATTCAGTATTATGGCTACAAACTACTATGTCATAGTTGTGCTGGCGCTGTAAATTTTTGATATACTAGGGTGTCTATTCAGGTTGCTGGTGTTGCTATACTAACTTAGCAACTGTATAAGCTATCCGGCCATAACAGCCATATTACGCCAGCTTTGAGGACCAATAAACAGGATGCTAGTTCTAAAATAAAATAAAGTCAAATTATGTACTAGTTGTATACAAAGATTTACGCTCGACTGCTAAAATCGAGTTTATACATTAATTTGACCAAATGTTCTTACAGCTGCGTAAACGAGTTGTTAATAATTTTATTACTTCGACACCAAGTGTACGAAGTATTGAAATTCCATGATATCAAAAACCACTCTGAGTCAAATATCTCTAAAATTTCATGTCAACCGACTAATGAACCCACTATACCAAATCTCCGTCTCGGCTGTGCGGATCTTTTGGTGAAGACCACAGCCCACTAGATCTCTTTCTCGTATTGGGGAGTGCCTAAACGTGCTGTGCGGTGTACGTATGTGTACATGATTCCGGTCGCCAGGAACCTTCTTGAAGTCTTGGATCGTTTTCATACGATATGTCCTTCGAAAATGAAGACAACATCAACTTTTGAGGTATGGTCGAAGCCAATTTTTATTTATTTTTTTGATAAATAACTGATTCATAAAATTTCATTGTACTAGCGAAACTGAGTGATGCTGAGTATCGAAGTATTCTTGGAAAGCACCGAAGGGCGCTTTTCTTGGGTGGGGGGTACCGTATATTTTAGAAAATTAATTTTAATAAGATATTTGCTTAGGTAGGATTGTGAGAAAAAAATTGTATAGATTAGTCTCAGATTCTGAATTCGCTCAATAAAATAATCTATGTTCCACAAATCTGGTCTCTAAACTGACTATAATTTGGTCCATCACGACATTATTAATGTGGTCAAACGAAAGTGATCTTCATTTTGATATTTTAAACAGCCCAGGGCCCGACACTCAGGGCCTACCGGGAAATGCGCGGTAGCGCGGCGGGCTAGCACGCGCCTGTCCTATTGTAATGACAAATGAACAATTGGAGGTGACTCAAATAAGCAAAGCAACCAAGAAAGTCACAGTTAAGGAAATACTGGTAAAAACAATGGAGATTCTTAAGAGTTCAGCTCTTGAGAATTAAATTTATGAATACTGCATTTAATACAATTTGATGTTATCAAAATAAAAACTGGTATGCAACATCACTGCTTATATTGATGATTAAATAGTAACTACACTTATAAAATATGATTATATAATTTAAGATAGTTAAAATATACTGAATATATAAAAATAAATGGAATACACAGCAAAAATATTTGAAAAAAATCTTATCATAAAAACACGTCATTATACAAGCTTGTGCATTATTGTTTTTATGAGAATCCCAGGGCTTTCATTCTAGCTTAATAACAATGTTTTCAGTAATATTCGTGCTGTCTGTAACTCCTTCAACATATTTTCCTGTCCGAGTATTTTCTTCTTTTGTTAAATCCCTTTGTTCGCTGTTCTACATTTCTGCTCGTCAGGTCAAAAGATTAATTATTATATACTGTCCTCCTGTTGCATGTTTTTGCAATTGTGGGCCATTTGTCGAATTGAAAAAGTGTGTGAGAGTGTAATTTGATTGCATGTTTGAGTGTAAAACCAACAGATACAGAGTAAACCTACTTTAAAAATAAAATTTTTGCTTTATCTCAAGTTTGTTAAACAAAAACAATATTTTGCATATCACTTGCATATAGCTTTTAGCCTTGATCAAAATTAATAAATTTTTGGTTCAACAGATAAAAGTAAACTTCTGAAAAATAATAAATCTTTCTATTTTTTTAGAAATGAATCACTCGTTAAGTTTTATCAACTTTTGCAGCAAAATGTATGTTCTATTTTTGTTTTGTTTTGCAATGAGCAGCAACGTAGATAAGAGCAACATTAACATTTGTAGTACATTTTTACTTTTTTTTATACAGAGAATAACATCTCATTTTCATATATTTTCAAAATTTTTGGTTTCAAAACGAGGGAAGTTCTGTTTAAAGCCTTTTACAAATTTTTATCTTAAAGATGCAGTTCTGTCTACAGAAAATATTAGAAATTCTCAATTCTTAATATTAATTTAATTTTTAAAAGAGACTATAAAAATTACTTAAATATTTATCTGTAAGCCTAAATGAAACGACAAACGAGAAAGTTAAAAAATCTGTAACTATACTTTCAGAACTGATTTTGTGATAAAATACTACAAAAGATACAAAATTTACTGTTTTGTATCCAAAGAAGACAGGAAATCAGTTGTAGCAAAAATATTATATTTTAATAGCACATGTTTGAAGAATTATAATTGCATTAGAAGCTTCGATAGCGTGCAGGTGACTGTACTGCATTCCTAAAAACTGCTGTAATACTCGTGCCAGAATAGACATCTGATTAATGCATTTATACAGGGCTATCGTCCATCCTATAGAGGAGGGATTAGAGTGATCAAAGATCTAAAAAATGACGCTACCATTAAGATAAATATTAACCGTAGACAAAGTTACTGCAAAAATGATTATGGTTCAAACACAATTCTTGTACTTTATTTGCATGTGATATAGGAATATTGGCATTTAGGTACCTGTCTTGCCTGTTCATTACCACTCCAATACAGCAATAGTCATCCTGCTTAGGCGAAGCCACCTTCGACTGCACCGTCCCAATGACTCTACAGATAACCGCCTTTAAAGGCAGCAGGACTTTGCAAATTGTTCAATCACTACAGCAAAGTTTACATCTGAGACATCAACACCTTCTTTTTCTCAATGGCTCGGAAATAACCTCCTTCAATGGTCTTTCTCATTAAACTCAAATTAAATCAGTACCTAATAGGTTTATTAAATGGGTTTTTACATAAAACCAGCCTAAATTAATTTTATATTTGTTGGAGCCACCAATTTTTCCAGCTTGTTATTTTTTAATTAATTCATTACCTAGCAACTGA
Source organism: Agriotes lineatus (assembly GCA_940337035.1). Lineage (NCBI taxonomy): Eukaryota > Metazoa > Arthropoda > Insecta > Coleoptera > Elateridae > Agriotes > Agriotes lineatus. The sequence continues at coordinate 135,466,620 of OW679198.1, read as the reverse complement.
TATTTCATATATTTGTTACATCTACTTACCACTAGGTTATACTATAATTGTTTAAGGCTGGCGTTTGGCTTATGTTGAAATAATAGGGACAGATTGACACATAGGAATCACGTATTATCGATTCACAGGCGTCGTATGAAGTTAAACAAGGCTTCATTTCAAAGACGAAGGTTGGCTGATCGGCGTAAACTATTTTATAAATGGTAACAGATTCGCTTGCGCTGTAAAATTGTATTCAAAATATCGACGCTTTTGCAGGCATTTTTCATTTGTATTTCTGTCATCCAACAGTAAAATTTACTTGTAAAAAACAGAAAACAGAAACTGTAAAATAGCTTACAGGAAGATACGATTTTTGATCTTTCATTTAAGACTTCAGTGAACTATTTCTGACATTTAATTATTGATAGTACGTGATTCCTAAATAAATTCAAGCTGTTGTCATTTAGGGCGAATATTACAACGTCAAATGTCGGTTATCGGTGCTGTTTTTGCAGACACCTGATAAATTTCCACATAAATAGCGTATAAATAGTGTAGGCATTGTAAGACAGATGTCGTACTGTCGCTACAAACCAAGGTTGTGAACATGGCACGAACTGCGTTAAATTTAGGACCTGGATATAGTATATAATAAAATTTCAAGTCCCGCACGGGCGAAGTTTTATCACGCGTTTGCGGGGTTCATGTCCTATGGTACGGGATTGCTAATTATTCGTTAGAATCCCGACATACTTTCATACACTTTTGCACTCTAATTTCTAAAATGTTATTAGGTAGAGACGTAGGTAAATGAATATTTTAAGTTATTTAATAAAAACCGATTGCGAAACCGATAATAATTTAATAGAAAGCTACTAGATAGAATGAGCAACAAAATATATGTTTTTACCTTTTTACATATACAGGGTGTTCGGACAATAGGGAACCATACATTGATGGTAAGTTCTACGCATTAAAATAATAATAAAACTTCATATGCAGTATTGTCCGAAAATCGTTATTGGCGTAGATACCAACCCTTAAAGTTTAACTTTTTTTTTAAATTTTTTATTTATTTTTTATAACTGAGTAGATAACAACTTTAAACTTGGTGTACGTGCTCTTTATTGAAATGCTCACAAACAAAAAGAAAAATAACCGATAACATGTATTTTGAACTGGCAGTTAACCTAAAACCATATTTTCTTTTTAGTCATAACTTTTATATCTGAAGACATACCTCCGATCTAGATACGGCATCTTGTAGGGAATAAAAAAAAATCAAAATTAATGTACTCTTGTTTGGTATGCGTAACATAAACCGTTTGGTTAGAAATTCTATCTAAAGTTTTAAGGCTTTTCTTTTCAGGGTTATTATCTGATTAGCCTTGATAACAAAAATGCAATTTTTGTTTGTTTGTTGTCGAGTTGTTTACCTGCACTTATTATTGTGTTTTGCAGTTATAAAAAATAAATAAAACTTAAAAAAAAGTTAAACTTTAAGGGTCGGTATCTACGCCAATAACGATTTTCGGACAATACTGCATATGAAGTTTTTTTATTATTTTAATGCTTAGAACTCACCATCAATGTATGGTTCCTTATTATCCAAACACCCTGTATATTAATAAGAATTTTACACTAACAAATGTCTTTAATAAATCAGTATTGTGTGATCTTCCATAAAATACAAAATACAGTATTGATTTGCAGTAATTTTGGAGGCTCTTTAATTTTTCCTTTCTTTCTAACCAATAGCTGTTAGCGATCTTCCTCTAGGCCTACCTCGAGATTTTATTGCTTCCTAAAAATATGTGATTACTAAAATCTAAGAAATGTCCGTAAAAGTAAATGCTTATATATAACATACCGGCAAACAAATGTTATGTAAACATGATCCATCATCAACAATTTCTGAATAATTCATATCACAAACGATTTCTTCTATTGTCTCTACAGAATGGGATTAATCGAATTATAGAATATCGTTAACATTTTCTTCGCTCATAATGGCTACCAAATTTTTGGTGCTTTGGCAATCATGTTCTACTACTATATCATTATTATTACTGCAATAATCGTGTTCTACAAATCCTTCGTTCAATACCAAATTTTGATGTTTTGGCAATTACTATATACGTCGTTTTGAAAATTAATAATTTCAACTTTCTCGTGAATGCAAAGTATTTTATAACATAATACTTTAATGTTGAGGTTGCGACACTGTATAACTTGGGGCAGTGATTTTTAGCATTGTCAAGAGTTTTGCAATTTCGCTTCTAAAATTGTACTTTATTCTGTTTTTCATGTAACATTATGGCTTCATTTAATTCTTCATAACTGTTAAAGGCATCGTTTATCTTTAATTCATATGAAGTTGCCATTATCGATCAATAACGTTAATAGCAGACGATAATATTAATTAATATACATCGATGAACAGAACAGCTGACCGACACACTACAAGAACGGGGAACGGATAAGAGTACAGGAGGAAAGACCGCGCAAACGCGTGATAAAACTCCGCCCGTGCGGTACTTTAAATTTTATTTTCAGGTCCCACGTGCGGGATTATATCCACGTTTTGCAATGCAGTGGGAAATGCGAAATTTGCAATACGGTAAATACGAGTGACAGTGAATGATTATTATTAGAGCCCGGATTTATAGCTGTTTTGCTATACGTAATAATTAATAGCCGAACAGAAATGTTTAGAACGAAATATGAATTATGAAGAATATTTATTTTTAGGTTGAAAAAGAATGTTTTTCCGCAATTGTCTTAAAAGTCATTACTACTAAAATCTGTCATTAAAGTAGACGTTTTTCTTACTTTTATAACAGTTATATTATAGAGTTGTTGGGAAGCAATTTGCTTTACATTGTCACAAACTCACAGTCTCTTATAAAAATATTATACAGTGTGGTACAAAAGTCTGGAACACCTGAAATATCTTGCAAAATCCTGTTTTGTGGCAAAACCCTTGAAGGAGTCAAAAAGCATTGTAAATTTGCTATCTTTTGAAATACTCTACAACTATACATATACAGATGCGTACACCAGCAGGGTCAATTGGGGCATTTTTTTTAAATGATAACCCCTATTTTTTGTTCGAGGAAGTGGAAGAGCACATCGTTTTGAGTATTGTAGTATAAAAGTTTTATGAAGTTGCATAAAAAAATTTCGAGAAAAATGCAAATGAAGCAAGATGTTTCAGGTGTTCCAGACTTTTTTACCACACTGTATAGTCGTACAATATGCAGCATTATGGAAACGATAATGAAGATTATTCAACATAAAAAAAATCATTTTTAATCTGACTTGTTCAGCTGCTGTACGCGTTAATCGTTACTTTTGATTTTTTAGTTACAAAACCGTATTTTTTAAATAACTAAAATATTTTATAATATTAATTTTAATAAAAATTACTATTTATTTCTAACTTTGATACGGCCCTGTCGCTGGATGCGCGCCTCTAAAAAGCATTATTTTATAGATGTTTTATAAGGATCACCTAAATAGTTTAATTATCACGTTTAACACAAAACTGTTGAATGTAGATATGCAATGTATAAATAAAACAATTTTAAAAATAATTTGTTTGATAGTATCTTGTAATGCTTAAATAATCTATTATAAAGTGGTCATCTCATTTCCAATGTGTTAATATTTGAATAATAATTTACTGTTGAACTAATTTCAGTGACTATTTCCCGCATCTCCTATTATCCAATCAAACGCCATAATTTTCCAAAATTCAACCAATCACGTGTTTTTATAGTGGCAAAAAATAAAGAATTTTCCTTGAAATTTTATCAGTTTCTTTTACCACTTGTATCCATGGAAACCACCAAATATGTTGTTTTAAGCAATGTGGCATTTGAAAAACGTCATTAAACTGTCATTGTGAATCAGTATAAATGTCATATTCATTGTATACTGATACAAAATGAACCCATATTTTTTCGGAGGCAGTTTTTTTCGTTAAATTGCCAAGCAAGAAATTCTCATTAAAATGCCAAGTTTACTTCGACAAAAAAAAAGCTCTCGTGTAATGATAAGTGATAAAAATTCAGTCATTAAAATAAGTACATTTTGGCTTAAATATCATGAATCTGGGAAGTATATAGCTGGTTGAAGAAGAGAAATTATAACCCTGTATAGTGTATATGCTAGGATACTTGACTCTCGCTACCGAAAAGTTTTTTTAAAATTGAATTGTAGTTTATATCTTCACTTACAATTATTACAAATAAATGTTATTATTACAAATAATAATGTAACAGATTAGTTTTTTACGTAATACGTATGTACTTTCTTGCTTAATTTACTACTAATGTACTTATTGAATGTTTTATTCATATATTATAGCATATATCCGTTTCCAACACTTGGGGGGTGGAATTTTAGAAATCCTCCCATTTTATTCTATGAAATATTTAGAAATTCGTGAAAACACAGTTTACCCCTTTTCATCCCTTTAAGAGTAATTTTTTCAAAAAATAATTAAAAATGATAATTACTTCGTTACATTTTTTTATTATTTACCGACAATTAGTATTTTTTAGAAATGTAAATTGGATAAAGAAAAATCTCATTTAGACAACTGTAAGAAAACATTTACAGGATTTTTGTAACAGTAATTCATTAACACGGCTAGATTAGAGTTTCTAGAAGCCATTTAAATATATATCAATTAGAATTGAAAAATATTTCTCCTAAAAAGCGCCTTGCATAAAAACGGAAAAATTCTGCAAACATACTACTTTTCGGTAAATGATAAAAAATCTAAAGAAGAAATTAACATTTTATATTATTTTTTCCACTTATAAATCTTTAGTCTTCAATAAAAAAAATTAATTTTAATATTAAGTCTTGGTATGTGAAATTTTGAAAAATATTTAAAAATTTCGAAAATTAATAATTAGCTAAAGTTATAAAAAAAATAGGAGTTTTCTGGCCTGAAATTGTTTAGTTAGCTAAAAATAACACACTCTAAAAAAATCTGATTGCAATCTTACTTAATTTCCTAAAAATAGCACTTTTTGGATTTTGACAATTTCGGAAAACTCTATTTTCTAAATAAGTAAAAATCACTCGGTATATATAATAGGGGCTAAATAGGTTTTTAGACGAGCACAAATTATTGACGTAAAAAGTTTTTTTGAAAAATCAAAATAATTTTTTTTCCCATATTAGGCCGACTTTTTGGCGGTCACTGTACATAATAGATTCAGAATTTGGCTAGAATCAGTTAAATATCACTTGGTTCCTGTTTATTCTAACTAAATTTCACAGATTTCTTAATTAGCTAAAGTTATTAAAAAAATAGGAGTTTTCTGGCCTGAAATTGTTTAGTTAGCTAAAAATAACACACTCTAAAAAAATCTGATTGCAATCTTACTTAATTTCCTAAAAATAACACTTTTTGGACTTTGACAATTTCGGAAAACTCTATTTTCTAAATAAGTAAAAATCACTCGGTATATATAATAGGGGCTAAATAGGTTTTTAGACGAGCACAAATTATTGACGTAAAAAGTTTTTTTGAAAAATCAAAATAATTTTTTTTCCCATATTAGGCCGACTTTTTGGCGGTCACTGTACATAATAGATTCAGAATTTGGCTAGAATCAGTTAAATATCACTTGGTTTCTGTTTATTCTAACTACATTTCACAGATTTCTTTGTTATAGTGACTGAAAGGCCAAGAAGCATAAAGCACCGGATTCAAGGCAAAATGAGGTTTCGATAATACACACATACAAAGGCCATGAAGCTTATTTTACTTAAAATCACAGAATAATCTTAAAATTATCTGCACCGGAAAAAACATCTGTCCGTGTGTTTGACCCACATCTGCTTTGAGCACACCTGCTCAGCAGAGAAACAAACCCTTGCATAAGTTGAATAGCGAGGTAGAAATTTTACAGTGGAAAATTCGAGTACGTCTATATTCATACAGATACCAGCACCACACAACACGATAAAGAAAGAGGGAAGATTGGTGAATTTTCTTCGTTTCAATCCCCAGCCTTAAATGTCACAATTTGACAGTTCACTTAAACACATGTTACTGAATCTGCTCAGTTCACGTTTTCATTCCAACTTGGAAGTACCTTATTTCTTATATTCAATTGCACATTGTGTATATCCTTCATGTGCAAAATTTTCTTGTATTTTATTACATGCATTATTATCATCTTTACTTTCTTTTAAACAACTTATAATTTAAAATTAATTTTAATAGGTATTAATAATTATTACGCTTATTATTAAACTTCTGCATAATTATCTTACTTTAGCATATTAAATGGGGCATTGTCTTACATTAATCTAAAGGCAATCTATTAACATTTCTATTTAGTTACTGGTCTCTGAAATGTTACCTACTCCGAATTTAAGTCAAACATGTTCACCGAAAACCCATTTTTAGCGATTAAACCATAACCAATTCTGATATTATTTTTATTTAATAATTTTTAAAACATAACTAACGGATTAAACAGAACCGCTTGCGAGCACAATATCATAGCAATATATAGCCCACGCATACCTATGCTATAATTTTAATTTTAACCATCACAATAATTGAAAAGAGACATTGTGAAATGCCTCTAATGCAGCGGTAAAAAGACCTTAAACGATAACTTCGAACTAACAATCCACACCAACTTCACTTATCGTTGACGGCTTCGCTCTTACACAAAACTAATCTTATAAAAACCAGAAGGTATCGGTGGATCATATAAGATAAAATACCAGAAGTACAATTTTAGTACCAAGGCTTTAATTAAGTTAAATAGCAAAACGCGAATGGGAATTTGGACGAATACCATAATAAAGTTTAGATATCAACAGCTAACACAAGTAAATATTAAGAACAATTAACTATAACCACAAAAGTAATATCTCACAAATAACACTAGTTTCGTTAAATTCAGTCATTCAGAAGTTAAATTAATAATGCATAAAGAAGTTATACGGGGTTCGTTAAAAATAAACCCAAAAAGTTTTGTATATATTTTGAATATATTAGTAATATATAAAAGTTAAACTTAACTCGTTATATTCGAAGGAAACCCAGAATTTAAATCACTTATATATAAAAATTACAAGGGATTCATTAAATTCAAAGAAAACTTATTAAATGGTTATTGATAAATACATATAGGGCAATATAGGTCAAACTCAAAAAAGAAATTTAGACGTTAAATTATTAAATTACCAAACCAGGCGCTGTTGCAAGAAGACTTTATATGAAATAGTATGCGAGGATTATGCTAGCAATTATAAAAATGAATACTTAGGCACTGAAATCAAACAGCGAAATTACTCTAACTGGGTTGCAGCCTCATTTGGCGCTTACTAAAAAAATGGCTACGATACACGACGCTTATCGCAGAGGCCTATCGAAAGCGAAACTCATTTATAATAGAATACCCATCGCTAGTCTGGCGATTACAACCCACTTCACATTTGAACCCTATTAAAAAAGTACAAAACAAGCTTTTATGGCAACTATGTTTTAGGCAGAGCTGGGCAATAATTAAATTCCTTATTGTTGATTTGCCTTCGAATTGAATTACTTCACCAAATAGAGTAATCGTAATTGGTAATTGCCATTTTTGTTAAGAAGTACTTTACAACTACTCTCTGAAAGTAATTAATTACTACACTCAAGTACTCAATTACTTGAGTAATTCAATTGCTCTAAAGTATTTAAATTACTTGTGGTAATTGAAATTACTCGTGGCAATTCAATTATTTTCTGGTAATTTAATTACTAAATTACTGGCCTCGATAAGGTATTAAACGGCCAGAATGCAAAAAGTAAGATAAATCTTTATTATGTATCATGTTAAGGAAATGACAATACAGTAGTCATGGAGCAGTATAATTTATGAATTTCTATGACTAATCGGATAATAGCTAGTTTTGTGCTGGAACAGAGAGATACCTTGTGCAGGCGCGTATTTTTATAGATGAGATGTGCATGTGTTGTGTCATATGCATTGTAGACTGTGCAAGATGTAGCATTGTAGCTTACTAATAATTATTATGTGAGAAGCGAAAAGTATATCTGCGGTAAGTGCACAGTTAATTTCTCCCGTAACAATTGACAACAAATAGCTCGTTTATACAACATTGGTCCATAATAATTAATTATTAATTTCAATTTGATTATTTAAAACTATGTACTAGCACATGGTTATCTAAATACTGCTAAATACAAATACAACAATTTCAAGTAAACGTACTTAAAAAAATAATTGATGTGCAATTACAAATGCCAAATAATTGATAATCGAATTACTATTTTATTTCAGTAATTGAAAATCTGTTAATTCAATTACTCATTAGACGGTAATTGGTAATTAATTACTTTTTCAAAGTAATTTTCCCAACTCCGATTTCAAGAAATATAAAGTATACCCTGATTACTATACTAAAAAGGTCATCATATTAGACAAGAATTTGTACATACGAGATTGGATAGAAGCGAAAACGACAATTCCTTAAATTGTTGTTATAAATTATGGAATAATAAGATTAACGATGGCCAGCTGCTTTCGCTATTAACTTTCAGAGTACCCGCAAGGCCCGATCGTTTCTCAACTTTATTTTTTGTACCTTTTTTATACCACAATTTAGATTACTGATATATTACAGCTTGTAAATCAAATTTATGTACTGCTCAACATTGATTTTGAGCTCCATACAGTATATTTGTATATATTGTAAAAAAAGTATTATTATAACTGAAATAAAACAAAATAAACTATTGATGTAACAAATATTTCTTACTTAAATTTTCCAATTAGTACGGAAAGTCATAATAGCATACTACGGCGTTGGCCCATCTCCTGAAACCATGCTTAAAGTTAATTTTAATTACGATGGTTATTTCAATTTTAATTTACATGCCATAACGCTTCTATCAGGATATAGCAGAAAATATGTACAGTGCATCTTATGTAATAAGATTAACAACTGATGAAGCTGTTATAATAACTAAATATTTCAGTTAGGTAATGACGCCATTACACCACTCAGTTAGGCAGTGAAGCCATTACATAACTGAGTGGTGTAATGAGCTTCGTTATCTAACGGAAATAGTGTCAAATGAGTGACGTAATGAGTAACTTATCCCAATGGAGTAGATAAACAATCTTTTACCGGACGCCATGATGCGCCGTCGGCCAAAAGGAATCCGTCTACTCTTAACAATAAAAAATCTGGTGTGATACACTCACACAACTTCCTTTTACAGTGATCTTATAATTAGCCAAAAATTTGATTTTAAATTTTTAAGCATTTGTCAAAAATTTTCAAAAATTACAAATTCTATAAAAACAGTACAAAATAGAGCGTTAGTTAAAGAGAAAAATTTTCTCTAAAATGTTAAGCTGAATTCAAAAATGTAATAATATACCGGGTGTTTTATTTAAAATAGGAGTTAATAAAAGAAATAGAAAAAAAACAATAGAAGCCCACTTTAGAAGTATTCAACTGGAAAATCACCTAGCTCATATCAATACACACTAAAAATGTAATAAAAATGTAAAGTTTGAAAAAAATCGTTAGAGCCGTTTTTGAAAAAAAAGAAAAAAACTGAAAAATCACAAGAGTAAACACCTACTTCCGGTTATTGAATTTTCTTCAAAAGCTTGGTGTCTCATCTACAAAGTACACAAAACTTATATATGAAGTTTCAACGCCATACCTCTTTTCATTTTTGAGATACATATTCTGTTCACAGACAGACAGACAGACAGACACACAGACACACACACAGACAGACCAATAAAAAAAATATGTTTTTTGGGATCAGGGGACTCTAAAACGTGAAGATCTGTTGAAAACTCAATTTCTAATTTTTGGGGTGAATCCAATACTTCCTTTATCGTAAAAGGAAGTAAAAAGGTTATATGAAATTCGTAAAATAATTAAATCGAGCAGCAATAAATCGACAAGAAATGAAAATTCATAAACAACCCATGACTGAATGAATTGTAAAAATTTGAAATGTATTTTTTCTACGATCGTGTCAAAATGACAACTTTTTGCACAGTTTCTAGTGTCAAAAGTGACTTTTGTAGCACTCGTAATGTTAGTTCAGGAATTTCGTCTTTTTTGCACGTTGTCATTGGTGGCGTGTTTTAATACTATATTAAAACACGCTCTGCCGTAAATTTGAACGTCAACATAACCTAGAATGTCTAACACAAACTGACGGAAAAAGTGTCACCGAACTAAGTTTTTAAATTTCTGTACGATCGTAGAAAAAATAGCGTATGATACACGTGCATAAATGCCATTAAAGCACTAGCGCACATGCTTTAAAGGCGTACTTATACACTAATATCATAATATACTATTATTGAGTTTGGTAAACAACTTATTAAAGTCCTGGGAGCTCTAAATTGAATACAAACTCACAGATTGAAAAGCTCGATTAATGCAATCATTGGTAAATTAGGCCTTCCTGTGCTGACGTCGCACCTGAGAGGTGCGGCCTTGTTCCTCGAGTGGTATTGACACTGGGCGGTTTTCTAGAATTTCTCATAACCAAGTCTGATCAATAAAGTTCATAATGGGCAGGAAAGACAAATCTTTAAAGACAAAAGTATATACTGGGTATAACACGATCACGTACACTTCGTTTCATTGAAATCGACTACACCTAAAACCTCAAGTACACGCTTTTTAAACCTTTTTGCTAGCATAAATAAGCCTTTACTTAATATCTCTAGTTACTATTAGTTGGTACTTCGAGTAACTAGGTAACTATAAATACAAATTTACACATAAAAAAATTAGGTGTAGTCGATTTCAATGAAACGTTTCAGTGGAACTGATACTTTTGATTTTGAAATGGAACGCCCTATATATTATGGGATCTTTGGTTCTACATAATTTTCTAAATCTAATGATGTCACATAAGTGACATTTCAAGTTTAAAACTGATTTAAATTTAATTACTGTTCCGATTTATTCTAACCGACCCATGTAATGCTAGAAAAATTAAAATAACGTCGAAAATATTAAATTATGTGATTTATGGCTAAACAAAGTTTTTCGAAGTGGTTTTTGGTACGAAAGTTTTTTGAAATGGATCCATATTGGTACCAAGGTACCATCATATTGGTACCAAGGTACCATCAGTTCGATCATTATTGAGCTTTTCTAGAAATCGATTTTCAAGCCGTTGAAATTGATAACAACTTCTAACACAGCTGGTAGCAGTAACTAGTTTCTTTTGACATTTTCCATAAAAAAAAATTGTATATATTTACGAATTTTTTAAATGAAATTAACAATAATTATAAGCAATTTTCCTCGACACCATAAGGTAGAAGAGGAACGATTATGTTATAAGCAATTTTGAAGGCTACAATGACAACCCCGGTAAGCCAACATAAATCTTTAAAGGTTTAAGTATTTTATTTTTTTTAAGCCACGGTAATTACTTATTACCATTGAATTAGAACAACTGTAATTTTAGGTGTAGTTGTCCCAGTTGCAAATTGAGCATACAAGAAGATTCCCTATCAATGGTAGTATTAAAGGACGCTTTACTACGAATATGGTTGCTTTTGAAAAAATTGAGTTTCGTCCCAAAAACTATTTTGAAAAACTTCGTTTAGCCATCGCATAATTAATATTTTCGACGTTATTTTGTTTTTACTAGCATTGCATGGGTAGACTGGCATAAATCGGAGCAGTCAGGGTACACTTACATGAAAAATAGAAATTAAATTTAAAACATTTTTGCCTCATGAAATGTCACTTATGTGGTAGACCATGGTTCTTTTTTTTGTTTCCACACTGGTCTCTGTGGCATAAGTTACTATTGGTCTCACCATGACCTAGTATATTCTTACTTTTCCATTTTTTCTCATATATTTGTTTCGCCATGCCCTCAAACGCCCCGCTATTTGTAGTGCTCTTGTCTTCTGAGCTTGTATTTTTGCAAGTTGGTCTCTATTACGAGTAGTTCCAACGCCTAGATACTTGAATGTCATCACTTGTTCTGCTCTTGATTGGTCTATTTGCAGCTTGCATCTTATAAGGTTCTAGGGTATAAGCATGCATCTTGTTTTCTCTGGGGATATTTGCATGTTATACTGTTTGGACGTTATATTGAACTAATGTGTCATTCTTTGCAGATCATCCTCGTTATCCGCGATTAAAATGGCATCGTCTCCGTAACAAACTGTATTAATATTATGCGTGCCAATTTTGTAGCTCTGTTTAGGTTTAATTGCTTGTATCATACGGTTCATTGCCAGATTAAATAAGAAGGGACTGAGTGAGTCCTCTTGTCTCAGTCCTTCATTAATAAATAAGTATGTTGTCTGATAGACTGATTACTTTTATGATCTTTATAGGTATATTCTCGTTGTTTAGGATGTTGAGGATATTCTGTTTCCTGATGCAGTCGAAAACTTTTATGAGATCAACAAAACATTGTTACGGTATTAAAACAACTTTACGACACCCACCCAAGGTGAGCATCGCACCACGGAATCAGTCCTGGAAAACTAGCACACTTGCCCTGAGATTTAATAAAAACAGACTAAAGGCCACGGCTGGAACGCTCAGGGATTCGGGTGTGAGTCACACGATACGTTCTGGGCAAGCGTGTTGAGGCATATATAGGGTACGTCAAAATTATAAGGGCGCCACCAAATCTGACTTTAAATGGGCTCAGGTAACCGGGCTTGGACGGATAGACGAGGAAACAAGTACGCTAATTACTACTTGATAAGGGTACTCGAGAAGTATCGAACTCGGATGACAAAATCGATAATTTGAGGATTGAATCGTTAGTTCGGGTTTGTGCTGCCACTGCGGGGGCGGCTGCTCCACTTACCTGCACACTCCACCACTCAGAGGTCGTCGTACATCTAATCGTGACACTAGCTGTTTATTCTGAAAAAGTAAAGCATGCAGGGGTTGTACACAGTAATAAGCCCCGCGCTTGCACAATTGTCTATTGAATGACGTTATACAGAATCAGGCAACGAATGGGTCACCATACTAAACCTAGGGCTTAACGTAAACCCCAGCTGGAGGTAATCGCACTATAACTAAAGCGTACAAATGTTACACACAAAAAAACAATATCTAAATAGAATATTACAAGAAAGCGTTCGAAACGCCTAAAATTAGCAACGCAGCGAAAGTCAATGTTAGCACAGTTACAAACCAAGAATGTACTACTGAATGAATGCGACCAAAGTCCATCGCTTACACGGCACATTCGCGTAAAAGGGGTCACTAAGTTACATAATCTCCTTAAATGGTACCTGGTATTTATTCTGGACTTCTCCTGAGCAGTACGGGTGGCAGTCAGCAGCGCCTGCATTTGCAAGCACATCTCCTTGGGCAAAGATTCCGCCAAATAATGGCGTAATATTTCAATGTAGTCACTCACATGGGATCGGTGTGACAGAAACGTATGGGCATTATTTACGTCCTGCAGCGAGTCCCCAACAACTTGTAGGAATGAAAGAACCACTGCTTTTCACGACATGGCCGGACGTAGCCCCCAACAACAACGCCAAGGAAAACGCGCTCACAAAACGACACGTGCGTCACACACAAGAGCTCCCTGCCGACCCTCGCTTAAGGCGAAACAGTTTATCAAACACTTGCTGAAGCAGTACGAGACGGGAAAAAGGCTGGCGTCCCTGCCATGGCGGGAACGCCGGGCCAACACACACTCTGCGACCTCCTTGATCAACGGCCTGAGCTGAACTGCCAAGCAAGAAGCGTTACGACGCCGGAAGTGGCGTGAGGCAAAACGGCGTTACCACGTGACTCTCGACAGCCAATGGCGATGCGCCCAATAAAACAAATACGTTCCGGTAACAAAGAGAGCGCGAGGCCTCGCAGTCACACGCGTTCAAAAGGGTGTTCCAAAAGATCCAAGCGCGTCTACATACAGGGTACTCGAAAACGAATGAGCACGGAATGAGCTTGCGTTTGTGACTAAAAAGTTAAAAATAGGTTTTCGACATAACTAACCGGACCTAAAGGCGTGAAATGTAATTCAAATTACTGCCGACGGCAAAATGGCTTAACACTCCCCTTACTTGAAAGAGAGTTCCTTGAAGTCTCTTACAAAACAACGAGACATTTTGGCTGCGGCGCCACGAGAACTCAAACGACCGGAAACGCTGATACGATAGCTGTACCCCTATAGGAATTACGCACACTGGCCACCAGATAGGGTACGACAGGAGGGAAGAGAGAAGAGGAAGAAGAAAGACTGGATACGCCAGTAGAAATACGAAAATTGGGTAGGACCTGGCGGTTCGCTGATGGCTAGCACTCACTCCCCGGACCACCGAAGACGGGCGACAAAAAAACTAGTTGTTCCAAAGGAGTGGTACTCCGCCAGCGGTCCACAAAACGATTTGTGTCTGGCTCCCTCGGGGAACCAAACGGGCAAAGACTAGGCAGACTGAGGACAGTCTTGCCGATCCGGCTCGACTGCCCCTCCCAAAATAGGAGTGCCACAACAACGGCTAACAAAACCACGTCAATAACCGACCACCAAAACGACCAAACAAAAAAAAGGTAACCGACCAGACCCGAAACGGGTGTGGCACGCACTGCGGCGACGGGTCCATGACGGTCGCCTAACAGTGCGGTTTTGGAAGGTGGAAAAAGAAAGAGAACAAAGGGGTTGGGTAGTTGTCGCCGGGATACGGTAGATAGTAGTGATAAGGGGAAAAGAAAGGTAAAGATAGAACATAGAGAAGGAGGGTTTGGGGTTACAAATTGAAACGGTTAAAAAAAACGCGCGATTAGCGCTCGTCAAGATCGGGTCAATAGAACGTCTTACTCCCATGCACACTTCCGACCAACCATTCCAAAAGAACATGGGGAAAATTTGTCGGGGGGGGGGGGGGGGGGGGGGCAAGGGATAAGTCCATCGCAACCTGTCCCACAAGCCACATGAAGAGGGCAAGTTGCGCGTCACCGGATCGGCGCATTGTGGGGTTCCCACAACAAGGAAGCTCGCAGAAAGGCAGAGACTACTGAAGATACGGCTCTAAGCCGGCGGTATGGCCGTCAAGGCCTAAAAAAGGGGGGGTAATGAAAACGGGCGTTAGTAGACTAAGCGTCCGTGGGATTGGGTTTTAGGTCTTTCCCGTGCCATGTGCCTTTTGGGGCACCGGTCTCGTCGGACAACTCGTAAGTGGTAAGCGAAACTTGCCGATTGATATAAAACGGCCCTATAAATTTCGGAGCCAACTTGGCGTTAAAATATTTCGCCGCATCGGAAAGTACGTAATTTCGTCGCCAGACGGTATCGCCAACGGCAAACTGAGCCGGGCGCCTTCGCAAATCGTATGTCGCCTTGGAGGCTTTGTACGCCACGTCTAGTCGTTTAACAATGTCTTCATATACCGACCTTAACGCGGGAGTCCGTCGTAATAAGTCTTCGCGACTCTCTAC